>WAAB01025357.1:102679-227175 GCA_013389865.1 Piaya cayana
GGGACAGGACAAGAGGAAATGGCCTCAAGCTCCACCAGGGGAGGTTTAGGCTGAATATTAGGAAATTTTTTTCACAGAAAAAATTGGGCACTGGAACAGGCTGCTCTAGGAGGTGGTTGAGTCACCTTCCCTGGAGTTGTTTAAGGCACATGTGGACGAAGCACTGAGGGGCATGGTTTAGTGTTTGATAGGAACAGTTGGACTCAATGATCTGGTGGGTCTCTTCCAACCTGGTGATTCTATGACTCTATGGGACCTTAGTGTCTGCAGGTAGGTAGGCACTGACCTGTGGGCAACTTAAAATCACAGGAACATGAGAACAGAGTAAGGCAAGTAGCGCAGGGTTTGGCTCTTTCCCCAAGAGTCTTCAGATGCCCCTCTGGTGATGCTGTGAGCATTGGTGCATCTACTCCAAGCGAGGACCTTTGCCATCTCCCTTCCCCACCACTAGCAGGGTGCAGACCTGCCTCACGTGGGCAGTCAGAGGCAGCATGGTCCCGCAAGCCCACCCAGACCAGGGATGCCCTTCCCCAGCACCAGGGCTGTTTTCCTGCAGGCAGAAACCAAAGAGAAGGGCAGGAAACTAAGAGAAACCAACTCCTGGCCCTAAAGATACCAAATGACACTGAGATCAATTACCATCACTCCAAATCTACAGGCAGGCAGTGAATTCCCCATCCCCGACTAGTCCCTGAAAACCACAGCAGGGATTAAAAGGAGGTGGGCAAACACACCCACGAAGACCAAGATCTCCCAGGAGATGCTCAGCACAGGTCTGGCTTACTCAAAAGGCTGGCCAGGCACTGCTTTCTACCAAGCTGAATAAGATCAGCTTTCTGCTCCTGTTAAGCTTCATCAGCTGGCCCATGCTGAATTATTTAAAAACCATCTTTTATTAATCTAACGCAGCTTTTTTTCACTCGACCTCTAGCAAGTCACTTAACCGCTCTGAATAGATTGCACTAGCTTCATCCCCGCATGATGACACTGGAGGTGAGGAGAGGAAAAAAACACTACTCTGCTGCTGCTTCTGAAGTGTTTCAGCTGCCAGCAGACCAAAGGGGTCCACTGAAGAACAAGAGCACTGGATTTACCCTCATGCTTGATGGAAGGTCTCAGCTAAACATACAGATCACATTGCTGGGTTATTACAATCCTTTTATTTAGAAAGCTCCTGCTAGGATATTGTCCATACTTTTAAAACTAGCTCAGCATACCCCTAATGGCTAAAATACTGCCAGCAAGGTCACAGGGGCCAAACATCAGCAGTAAAAGTTGGGCACTGAAGGGAACATATCTCCAGCCCAGCCCCTTCCAGTGTTCCTCATCACTCAGTGCTAGCCCTCCCGGTACGTTACTGGGGGTGCCCACAGTACCACGTTGCCAGGAGAGAAGATGCCTGCTCAGAAGAGTACAGGTCTCCCAGGAACAGTACAAGCTGCCCTGAAGCCCTGTCCCACCAAGAAGAGATGTGGCAGAAAGTCCCTGCACAGGTTCCAGGACACCTGTGCCTAGTCAGATGCAGAGGTGCCTATAGAGCAGAGATTATGGCCTTAGGGCTCCAGCAGCTCTGGGGCTGAGTTTTGAGGATCTACATTCTGAGACATGAGCACTTCAATGACATTTATGCCATCAAAATTCCTTCCACACAGATGCAGGTTTGAAAAATACAGGCTGAGAAGGAGTTCAGGTAATAGTCTAATCCAGCATCTTGCCCCAGCAGATCAGCCCTAAGTATTTGCTCTTCCACCTTGAGCAAAGTGTGGTCCAGCATAGATGGTGAGCTTAAAGATTAGACACTTCATCGGTCTATTCCTGCTGGGGAACTAGGCCAAGTCATTAAAAGAGCTCTTCAGAGCTCACACAACCTTCACAAGGTATGCACATCCTAATATTTTTATTCCTCGCTTGCCTTTATAACACCTGTGTTGATCACTGCTATGCCATGCAAAATTTGTGTAGCAGGGACATTTATCTCTGATGTATGAGATCTCACAGACCTAGTACTACCCCACTGTAGGTCACAGGGAGGTGGCATGACCCTGAGCGTGACACCAAGCATGGTCAGACACATCAAGTAACAAAAGAAGGAGCAGATCAGGTAAAGGTGTCCCTGGGACAATAAACCTACCTACCCCTCTCCTGCTTTATGTGGCTGGAGAGAGGCCACAACTGGCCATGCCTGCAAATCCAGTGTGTTTTAAATTGCATAAAATATTCTAAATAATTTAACTAAGTAATCTTGTGCTGACAAATGAAACCATATCTACTCCTGTAGGAATAGAGTGGATTTATTTGTCACTCTAGGTTATAAAGCAATGTCAAGATCTTCTAGATAAAGCAAGACACTGCAATATTGATAAGATACCTGGATTTGGGTTATAAATGCAACATGAATTCCTTTCTCTTCTATAGGGAACCAGATCAAACCCTAATAGAACACAGGCAGGCAGAGCCTTCAGCTCCAAGTACACCTTTAGTTTGACCAAACCAAGGACCTTTTTCTCAGTTTCAACTCACTGATGGGGAGATTTTTGCAAATGAGACACCTCTAAGTATCTACCTTCCAGGCCAAGCAGCTGATTTCTGACAGTGACATACAGAGACCTGGGCAGGGCAAAGGTGTGACAAAGGCAGACAGCAGGGTCTTAGTACTCCCAAAGTTGATGAATTGCCTACAAAACAAGCCAAGTTCCATCCAAACGAGAGTTGTAGAGAACCACAGAGGGAGACACAAACCTCATTTCTATAGAGAAGGAATAGATGATAAATAATACAAACAGCATAAACTGACCAGCATGCTAAGTGGTGGGTCTCCAAATGGCCCATTTCTAATTTACAAGACTGTACTTGAAGTTCATAAAAAAATTCCAGATATTCTAGTCTGTCGCTGGCCTATTCTAACTGTGCTGCAAGCAAACAGCTGAGAGCTGAGCGCTTGGTTTTGCTCTGGCTTTCCTCAGGTCTGACAAAAAGGGAAATGGAAATGCCAGCTGCATTAAGTTTTATTATAGGTTTTCTTCCCCAATTAAGCCACCACCATCCGTGCAGAACACAAGCCCAGCAAAGGCTCCGAGCTGAGCACCTGCAGATGCCACAGGCAGGTTGCTTCTTCCCTGCCAAAGCAGGATCTCACCCGCTTAATGTAAAAGCATTTGCTGCCGCCCCGGTCAGCAGCACCACTGGTGCTGTACGGACCAGTTGAGCTTCTTAGCTGCGTTCCTTTAACACTGCTGGGAGGAGTCACTGCCTCTCAGCATTGCTAATACAGAGAAGATCCAACTCAGCACTTGCATAGAGTACATCTGCTACATACACGGATCACTTGTCTCATGTCTTTTGCTACCTGTGACTGCACTTCCATGTTCCACACATTGCCACTGATCATATCACCTTTACTCCTCTTGCTGCTCCTCTCACAGCTCAAAGCTGTGCACTTCTCCCTGGAGAAGCTGGGGTTGTCTTCCAATGGCTCAAGTTCATGGTTGCTCTTGTGGATGATAAAGTACTTGATGTTTCTGCGCACCATGCTTATGCATGGAGGCTTCCCTGCAGCTGGGCTTCAGCCACGGGCACCCCAAGCCAGGGGCAGAGCTTCGCTCCTCACTGCAAAGGCAAATTCTCCATGACGGAGACTCACAGGCTGAAAAACACTGGCACAGATACTAACATAAAGGGATTTAAATCTTAAATCCCCAACACAATTTGGTTTTAATGAGCAGGACAAACATGGAATTTCTGAGCACTGGATGAGCCCCCTGCTCTTCTCCACCAAGTAGCTCGTGCAAAGTTCCAGCTCCCAAACTGTCAGCAAGACACTCGGCAAGACAGACTCACCTGCCAGGAGGGTTTGGGGACTGGAGTCTCATCCCAGATCTGGTGGCAGATGCACAAGGGCACCAGCCTGCAAAATCAGCCACCTTTCTTCAGGAAAAACACCATTTTTCTTCAAGTTTTCTTCCTCTTCACGAGGTGAGATGTAATTATTTTGCATAAAGCAATGCTGTTAGCATCCCATTTTGTGTTTGCCTGCCCACTGCCCTGGGAAATGAGAAACATGGGAGAAAACTCTTCCCCAGCTGAAGATGATAACGGCAGGGGAGCAGGAGTGACAACCCGCAATGAAGCGGTACCTGAAATCCCAGCAGGTTTTGGCTGAATAAGCCCAGAGGAAAGTGGACCGTATTCCCGTGTGGGCTGACAAAGATGAGGGGCCCAGAGTAATTTAATTCCCATCCACAGATGGTGTTCCCATGTAGCTCTGGCCTTTGAACACTCTCTGGCTTTCAGAAGACATTCCAGACTTACTGCCCACATAAACATCCACTGGGGCTGCTATCTGGGGGGAAGAGGGAGCTAAATATTTAATTTCAGTCTATTTCATCAAATATTTAATCTATTTAATATTAATTAAATCATGGTCTGAATAAACAAGAGCTCTTCCTCCAAACATCTGATAACTTGAAAATGCCAGTTTATGCCACCCTAATTGAGATGGTAATGATTAAGGCAGGGATCCTGTTTGTATACTCCCAGTTGCTGGAATTGCTGTGGTGGGTTGTTGACCTCCTCTAGCCTTTTAGGCTGAATATTTTTGGAGCTGGATGTGCAGTAGCACCATCCAGTTAACATCAACGATTTCCATACCCTGCTTCACCAACTCTCACTTTCCATGAACTTCATTTGTCCCCCCACAAGCGTATGCCCTCATCCTACCTCCAGACACTGCTACATCCTCAGCAGTAGGCACCCCTGGAGCTAAGATGATAAGAAAAGCTATTTCACCAAGAGGAAATAAAATCCAGGCTCCTCATGGGTGGACGTGGCTGGTGTGAACCATATCCCAGTGCCTGGACCACCTTCCTGACACAGCTGCACGTGTTGGACCATCACCCAGCAACATGGTCAGGAACAGGCATTTCTGGGAATGATGAGCAGCAGCTACAATCAAAACAGATCATTTCCACTGCAAAGGGTTTAAGCCAAATAACACTGAGCTATAAAGGCAGCTGCCACCATTGCATCTGCCACTACAACCATCTTATTTTACTACAAGGAAACCTATTTGGACCAAACCCCATTCATACCAGTCACACCAGCCAGAAACACATTTTCTAATTAGATGAAAGATTACCCTACATGCAACACTACTTACCTTGCTTTCCTCAGTGCACGCCCAATTTAGCAGAGCAGAATTTAGGTTTTCTTTTTCTCTCTGCAGCACTGTTTTAAAGCTATCTCACCCAAACACTGACTGGTGTTGATGAAAGTAATTACGCTGCTGTTCAAAATGTATTGGATGCAACTTCATTGCCCTGAGACAGCAGTGCCAAAGGCCCTATGATGGTAAATCTTCCAATGTACCCAAGTCAAATTGTTCTGTTTAAACTGGCCATTTTAACTCTTCTGACCCCACAAAATTGTGAAGCTGTCTTAAAAGGCACAAGGCATTTTGAAAATAACAAATCAAGGATTACTTTTAACCAACATCTCTGAAGTTTAAATCTTTGGGTCGTGCTCAGGTTGCACCCATAATGAAGAGAACCAGAAGGACTCCGCTGCTTCCCATATAAAAACACTTAGTCGACTTGGGTCACATCACTGCTCTGTATTTTGGGTACCAGAAGGAACAGAAAAACTTAGTAATACATTTCGGGTCCCTTGTAGAAATGAGCCCTGTCTGGGTGATGGCACAGCAGAGCTGATGAATGGGGAGATGCTGCGTTTGTGCAACTGCAAGGCTGCAAAGCAGCAGGCACAGCCATGCCTCAATTAACAGGAAGCTCATTCTAGCAAACCTTGTTCAAGGAGCCATTTCAGGTCAAATATCTGCATCACAAAATCAAGAACAAACTCAGTTTTACACAGAGACGGCTTGTCACTCGATTACCCAGGGATCGGGATTGCAGGGATAATTGCTAGGAGACAAGATGCGCCACTAGGGTGTATATCAGCATCCTAGAAGCCAAGCTGCACAAGTCTGCTGCATTCAGGGTCTAACCCTGCAGGTTTTGGTCTGGAATAGGAACAGTATGTCCAAATTTTCCTGCTGGCAGAAGCTATCGTGATAATAAAAGGTGAGAATTCAGCATTCCACACTTAAAGAAGTCCAATCAATTCAGAAAAGAAGAAGGTTGGATGCAGTGCCTTAAATATTTATCTGTACATGTATTTATTTTTTTACTGGTGGAATTTTTTAGTAAGACTTTAAGCTTTAAATCTTCAGATGAATGCTTTACAGCAACTCCATGTGTGCAGATGAAGGCAAAGTAGCCTTCAGCAGGAATTATTTTATCAGAGATATCCAGTGGTGGGAAGCTTGCTCTTTTCTTCCTGTGGAGAGTAATTGAAAAACAAACAGGAAAAAGGTCATAAAGGCATGGTCCAGCAAAACACAACAGCTTCAATCAGCAAAGGAACAATCAATGCTTTCCTGTAGCAGTTGATTTAAAACAAATGTTTCTCATCTCTGGGAGAGAACCCTACAGCAGGTCACAGAGCTCTGGAGGACTTCGAGGCTGGTCCTGCAAATGCAACGCGCTGGGCTGTGTCCAAACCAATAGGGGGCCTAATGCCGCAAGCATTGCACACAGGAAAGCAGGGATGCTCAGACCAGCTCATCTCACCTCCTGATAAAATCCATTCACCCCATTACTCTCACATGGAGCCAGTTTCTGGCTTTTGACTCAAACACGTTTTTGAAAGCCATCCAGACCTCCCACTGCAGAGCATCGCTGAAGGGAAACACATGTCGGTGGAATTTCTCCATTAGCACAGAAGGCACCAGTGGCCCTAGGAAATCCCTGAGTGTCTAATGAGCCCCAAGCCTCCTGGGAGAGGTCCTTGCTCCTCCCTGTTCCCTAATATCTGCTACAAGCTGCCCTCAGGGCCACAGTGGGAGAGTACAATGTTAGATACAAGCCAGCACGGATGTTATCTCCTAATTTAGCCAATGTGAAGTTGACCATTACACTACCAAACTAGAGCCAACTTAAAGAGTTTTAAGCCAGTTTAAGCCAGTAAATTTATAATTTTACCAGACACTTACACTCAAGTGAAGGAGATGCTTTCCTGCTCCCTTTTATGGTTCAACCTCACGCCTCTTTTTGGAGGTTGGGTGCTGGGAATCAACACACATCCCTGTACATCTGGCAGTGAGATGATGTTCCCACACTGATGATCTCCGGGAAATGTGCACTCCTAGAGAACAACTCAAATGGCCAAGAAAGTTACCCAAGAAGGAAGGTAGGTTGAATGACTAGCTCAAGCATCAGCATCTCCATTCAACACCTCCCAACATTCTGTACCCCACAACAGCAGGTCTGCTCCTCTGCTTGTGAAAAACGTCCTTCTTGGGACCAGTCATGGTCTGACCCAAGGAAAGTGTGGTTTACAGTGCCCGCCCCAAACTCTGCTCACCAGCCTCTGCCCTGGGAACACTTGGGACTGCACCATGGCCTCGTGCAACATTATTGCAGTGTGACCCCACAGCTGAAACTTCACCTGGGCTTTGCACAGCTCAGAGGGGTCAGGATCCAGGCCTGGAGCATTCTTGAGCTGACTCAGTACTAGTGGCTAATGCAGGGAGGGGGCTCCCCACTAAACCTGTTCTCTCTTCACTCCATTTCTACAGCTCAGGATAAGGCACAGCAATCACAGCTACAAATATTCAGCAGGTCACAGAGGTGTTACTCTAAATGAGCCTCAAAGAGCAATTCACACCAGAAACAATGAGGCGGTTCCAAGTGTAACTCTCTGCCAGGGCAGTGGCTGTAATAAAGGAGCAATCTCAGCAGATTTTGAACTTTTTCCAGTGGTGAAAGAAATGGGAATACTAGGAAATACAATAAAATAAAACAAAGAGCTTCAGCTGAGTAGAGACTCATAGGCAGCCAGGCAAGCAACTCAATGCACAGGGGGCATCACAGTACACCAGGTCCAGCAAGTCTTGTGGTAGGAGATGCTGGGTGGGACAGCAGGTACTTACGGCACAGGACAGCTGATAAATAACAGGCTGAAACTCACAGAGGCTCCCTCAGGATGAAGAAACACATTTTGTGTGAGCAGAGTGATCCAGGCCATGCCCACCCCTCACTAGAATATCTTGGAGAAGCTCCTCTGCGTGACCAACTCCTTGTTTCCAGGAGAACGGGAGCCAAAACCCCAAAGGCACGTGTCAGCAGGCCAAGGGGCTCAGGCACAAGCCCTAGGCAGGCGGTCACTGGTCTCTGCAAAGGCAAACCTGCTGCTCATGCAGCTCACCCCTGGAGACATTTTGGGACACTTGCCACGTCTCACTTGAGTCCCTCCTGCATGTCCCTGAGCTGACACATTTGGCCTCTCCTCAGCATTCCCACACAAGGGGAGAGCTGCGGAGAAAGCACCTCCCGCGTCAAAGCTGGCAGTGGCACCTCTGCCTGCTGCTCGCTGTGCCAGCCTGGATGGTTCCCACCCCACACCATTAACCTTTCATCCCTGAGATAAAAGGTTATAAAATCAACCAAAGTTCATTATATCTCCTAATGTGTCATTTGCATGGGAATGAGCTAAGAGCAATGAAGCAGGTTTCTCCTTGGAGGAAGAAATCGGGAAGGAAGAAGGGGAAGAGCTGGGCATCAGGACCTGGCAAGGGCAGTGGGATTCAGCCTTACAGCAAGACAGGGCAGGCACCAAGCGGAGCAAGACACAGCTATGTGTCCCAGGAAAGTCCACAGTAACACAACCTCTGGTTGAGAGGCAGTAGGACCAAAGGAAAAGTGACAGTGGTTTCACCAAGCGCTTTCACCACACAGCCCGTGGTGCCCAGAGGTTGCTGCAGCTTGGACATGCCCATTCCCAGCACACATGGAGGGCCCAGGGCACAGCTGAAACCAAAATGACCAACAGGTCAGGGGAAATGAAATAAAAGCCTGAGTCAGAAAGCAGGAAAGGCAGCAGGATGGTGGAAGTTCAGGCACTGGTTGCAAGGACTAGCAGTTATGCCAAGTCAGATGCAGGGAGTCACTGTCCCCAGGTAAACCAACCCCTTCAGCATTTTATTTGACTGGGCTGAACCATGAGGGCACAAGATTTAGAAGACACAACCCTGGAGGCATCATTTCAGGTTTTTGCACCTCCCCTTTACTTTTCATGGAAAATTGGGAGCAATGAGACATTTCAGCTATGCAAAGCTTCACCAGCTGGAAGCCAAACAAAGCCCCAGCCCCAAAAGCACCAAAATACTCTACTGTCTGTACTAGTGATGTGACCACATGGACATCAGACATCCAGAGGGGTGGGAAAAACACAACCAATGAATGCTGGATTACCTCCTGCCCCAGGCACCAGAGCCTACATTTCCCTCTGAGTCTGCTTTGAAAAACCCTCCAACAGGGCTAGCTGACACCAGAGGATGGACAGACCAGATTAAGCCCTCCTGGCCTGCAAGGGCCACCACAAGGTGACCAAGAGATTCATCTCTGGGCCATCATGGGGTGCGTCGCACCCAGCAGCGATGCTGGTTACCAGCCCTGGTCCACTTCCCAGTTTGCCAAGTGCCTCCAACCATGACCTGAGTAGCAGTGGCAGAGCAGGGCCATGAGACCTGTCTCCCAGCAGCTACAGCACTGGGCTCTGGTCACTTATTTTCCCACCAAACAAGAAGCAGTGCAGGGAAGCAGGGTGACTCCAGGCACCCCAGTGTCAGGAAGACCAGTAGCCAGAGCTCCCAGACCCATATGTTTGACCCTGGGCAAAACAAAGCACGCAATAAAACACATGCAGGATCAGCACCTCATGTCCCCCTCTACCTTTAGAGCTACCTGGTACTTGTGACAAAAGAGCCCAGCAGAAGCCAATAGCGAGTGGACCTGGCATCTTCAGGGAGGCAGGTAGTCACAGGGCACTTCAGCTGGTGGGAGAAGGATCCCCCACAGCCTTCCTGCAGGGAGTATCTTGGCAGCACTGGTCTAGGGGCAAGCAAGCCCAGCTGCCTGGCTCTTGGTGTCGGGAAACAAAGCCCCACTCAGATGGACTCTCCTGCATTTATTAATAAATACTGCCTGCCAGCCTAATCATTCGTAATCCCATCTGCAACCTAATTATTAAAAAACCTTCTCAACTCAATAGCTGTAAAAACGCTGCACCAGCCAGACATTCCCGGCAATACTGCCAGGCTGCATTTCCAGGGAGCAAATCACACCCTGAAACTCTAAGCTTCTCTCTTTAAGAAGCACGTGAATGCTCTTACTGTGGCACAAAAGGCGGGGCAGGGGGAGAAAGGGAACAAGAAGTATCAAGGACTCATTTGTTATTATGCCATTGCAAAACGAACCAAGCCATTGTGCCCTACCTGGCGTAACACTTTTCAGAAAACATGAGTATTTTCCCCAGTCTGTTCTTTAAAAAAACATCAAGACTGAAGCTGCCGGAGGATCGGTGAACAGCTGGAAAAAAAAATACAATAAAACAGCTAATAAATCATCCAGAGGGGTTTCATAATTGATCTGTAAACACTCTTTTATTTAATAAAAATAATCATCCATTATAGCAACTTCTGCTCGTGGTTGTGGTTTTGTTTTTTTTTTTCGTTTTACAGTAAAGCACAGTTTATTTGCTTTCCTCACCTCTTGAGGATTCAATTCTGAAAACACAAGTGAATGTAAACATTGCTCTCCAGGTCCCAGGATGCATCCAGGGACCCTTGGAGTTAATTACAAAGTCAAAAGAGAGAGCAAAATCAACAAAACACTTCCCAAAAGTAGAAAGGTATTTTTTTAAAGTCTCTTCCTGTGCAACATACAAGTCCAGAGAAGGCAAATTCATCTTATACACAAGACTTAAACAAACTTTGCTTTCTCCAAACAATTTCTACGACTTGCTAGTATTGGATAAAGCTTTTTTTCATAATTTTAAAAGGCTTGCAGACTCATTTATTGTCATGGATCATAAGTTTTTCCTTTTAATATTCTCCAGAAATTTCTTCACAGCCCAAGTACGTTAGATTTGTTCCGTCCACTTTTGTATATTTTCTTTAGCAGAAAGAGCTGAAAGACATCTCAGGGAAGGAGTGTCAAAGCAGTACTAACCCTCTCTCCTGCTCCAATCTCACCATATTTACACATTTCTCTTTTTAAAAAAGGAAAAAAGCTTAATTACACTATAAAATACAGGAGAAACTGTCAGTTAAGTTTCCCATTTCAGAGTTTTGCCCTGTGTAAGACTGAAAGAGGGATGGTTTAGTATTTCCTAGGAAAGATGAGACTGGCAGACTGGAAACTGAACTCATCTCCCTTAATTCAGAAAGGTGGAACTGCCTCCGCCCACAAACCCCCCTATTCCTCTGCAGGAAACCCTGCAGGAGTTAAACCATCACAAATCAATACAAACAAGATAACTTGATATATGGAGCCCTGCTATTTGCTTTGAAACGTTCTCTATTTACAGTTGGAGATGGGGGAAGCGAGTTAGCATCAAACACATTCAGGTGCTGCAGTGTGGTATAAAATCAACCGAGATTTAACTCGTGGGTAGCTTGGCTGGGTCCCAAGCCTCACGGTGCACGGGAAACAGCCTGTCACTCCATCGCTCAGGACATCGCTGCCTGCACAGCAAAGCCACCGCTCCGCCAGGGTCTGCTTTAATGAATAACAAGAGGACAGTTACCACCTCAGCTATATTACATCACACGCAACATAGAAATTAAATAGAATTAGGTACAGTATAAAAAATAACAACAAAAATAGCCGTTCTGCAGAGGTCTGTGATCTTACGCTTTATAGGCAGAAAAGAAAGGACTGGACATCAGAAGTTTTGGTAACATTATCAAACTGTCAGGTAGGGGGAATGGCTCTGGTTGTTCAGTGGTTTCAAATGGGGTGGAGGAGTTCAGAAGTGGGAAGAGGGACTTTTAAGGTGTAAAAGATAATTAAAGCATTCACAGTTTCAAAGCTGCTTGCCTTACAAAAGTTAAGACATTCAAATTCAGGGATACAATACTGTATTTTACAAGGGGGTTAAAATTAATTACATATGCAACAGTAAGAAATAAAAAGACATAACAAAATAAAAAGCCAACACCTCTGGGGTGGCATACTCCTCCTTTGTTCATCTCACGGAGCTGCACATTTTTTGTCTCTAAAGAGTCAAACTGAGCAGTCATGAAAATATCCACTGAGAGATTCTGGCAAAAGAACAAAAAAGCTAACGAAAAAAAACCGAAGCAAGTCAAAAGCCATCCTCCCCTGGAAAGCTGAATGCCATGGCTCAGATTTCCACTTGCCTGCTGCTCCTTGCTGCTGCTGCCCGGCATTTCCATAGGCTCATCTCGGGTCTTAAAGGCTTCCTGCTCACAAGCTGAAGGAAACCATCCCATCCAAGCACAGCCCGAGAGAGCCATGCCTTACTCTCCTAACAAAGTCTTGAATTAGTCCTGCCCATAGCCAAGGGTCCCTCAAACAATCCTTTTCCTCTCTATCCTGCAGAGGATCCTTTTGAAGGCCCGTCTGAAGTCGTGGTTGAAAATGGTATAAATGACAGGGTTCAAGGAGCTATTGCAGTAACCGAACCAGAAGAAGAATTTGAAGAGGGTTTCAGGCACAGAGCAGCTCTTGCAGACGGCCATCAGTGTGTAGGTGAAGAAGAAGGGAAACCAGCAGATGACAAAGACCCCAATCACCACTGCCAGCACAAAAGTGAAGCGCTTCTCCCGGTTCTGCCTGCCCCTCCACCGAGACCCTTTCGTGTTCCTCTCCTCCTCCACCTTTGTGGGTAAACTGTCCCCAGGCTTAATCTGGCTCAGTTTAGTCTTGGTCTTTCCCCTCGACGGTCTCTCCGACTTCTTACACTGGTTGTTCTCTTGGTGCTCAGAGGAAGAGGTCTCCTCCATGTCTATGCCATTTACCTCTCCCTCCTGCCCACCACCACCTCCTGCTGCCTTCTCCCCATTGAGCTGGGCTGTGGCCGGCAGGTCCTCCTTGTCAGCCAAGCCATTCTGTCTCTTCTCGGGGCGCTCTGCCCGCTTGTTTGGTGGCACCCGGGTTCGTCTCTTGGCTATCTGGTAGATGCGGATGTAGACCAGGATCATGATGAGGCAGGGGGCGAAGAAGGAGCCGATGCTAGAGGAGATGATGTACCACTTCTCGTCATTGATCTTGCACTGTGCCACCCCTTGGTCAGCCTGCTGCCCACTCTTCTTCTCAATGGATATGAGTGGCGGAAAGGAGATGACGGCCGAGATGACCCAGACGACGAAGATGATGCATTTGATACGGCGGGGGGTTCGCTTGAGGTTGTACTCGATGGCTTGCGTGACGGACCAGTAGCGGTCCAGGCTGATGGCACACAGGTGCACGATGGAGGAGGTGCAGAAGAGCACATCCAAGGCCAGGTAGATCTCGCACCAGACTTTGCCGAAGTACCAGTACCCCATCACCTCGTTGGCCAGGGAGAAGGGGATGACCAGCGTGGCCACCAGGATGTCGGCCGAGGCTAAGGAGACCAAGAACAGGTTCTGGGGGGCCTTGAGCGCCCGGCTGGTGAAGACGGCGATGATCACCAGGACGTTGCCGAAGACGGTGAAGAGCATGAGCAAACCCGCCAGGCTGATGAGGGCGACGGCGGCGTGAAGGGGGTACGGGGGGCCCCAGCCCTGCTCGGCGCCGCTGTCGTTGAAGGTCCCGTTGGCGCCGGGAGGCAGGTAGCCCTCGTCCTCCTCCAGCTGCCGCCGGTACTCCATGGAGGAGAAGAACCGGCCCCTCTCCGCGAACGGGCGCTCCGGGTTAAACATCCACGGCGGCCGCGGGGCCGCCCCCGCCCGTCCCTCCTTCCCTTCTCCCCTCCTTCCCTCCCGCCCCTGCCGGCGCTTGTCCGCGTCTCCCGCCTCGCTCGCCGCTTTATAGCCCCGCGTCAGCCCCACGTGGCGAGCGGAGCTGCCCCGCGCAGGACGGACACGCGGACACACCCCGCCCCGCGGGGGCTTCACACACACGCACACACACACACACACGCGCACAGAGAGAGACACACAGACACACACACAGATTGTGTGTGACTCGGCAGCGGCTCCTTCTCGCACACCCGCTCCCGCCTCAGCCCTTTGCACGCGCAGCCCCTCGCGCAGCCCGCCGAGGGCTCCGGCTGAGGCGCGGGGACAGCGGCACCTGCTGGACGAGAGGCCGCATTGCAGCGACGAGACCCGGGGTGGCACCGGCGACACGCGCCTGACGGGGGCTGACCCCCCCCCTCCTCCCCACCGCGGGGGACCCCGCGGTGGGGAGGAGGGGGGGGTGTCAGCCCCCGACAGAAAGGGGTGCACACAGAAAAGATGGGGGGCAGCCCTCGCAATGGAAAGGATGGGGAGTGCCCCCCACAGCAAAGACAGAGCAGCCCCTGCAACGGGAAGGACGGAGAGCATCCCCCACCATGGGAAAGATGGGGAGCAACCCCCACAGCGGAAAGGATGGGGGCATCTTCCTCAGTGGGAAGGATTGGGGGGCAGCCCTCACAATGGGATGAATGGGGAGCAGCCTCTGCAATGGAAGCGATGGGTTCAGCCCTCCTGATGGGAAGGATGGATGGGGGGCAACCCCCATCACAGAAAGAATGGGGACAGCCCCCCACTGCCACCGCAGCTAGCCCTGCCCAGGCTGGCTCATCCTGGGCCACATGGGCCCCCTCACAGCATCCACGAGGACTCACGTCCCACAGCACCAGACCCAGACATCGTTCTCTCAAGTCCCGCTCATCCTCTCCCCAGCCCCACACACAGGAGGGGGCGAGGGAGGTGGGCAGCAGTCCTAGGAGAGCAGCTACCCCCACATCCCACCCCATCCCCATGGCTCCCCCAGAAGCACAGGAGCTGGCATCGCCTACCTGCGCTGCTGCAACAGCAACGCAGGACCTTTTGAATAGCAAAAGAGCAACAGTGACGTACCTGGTAGCCCTCCTGGCCCCCAAAGCTGTCACCTCTCAGCATGTACAAATTACTCACCCATAGAGCGCACGGACTCCAGCCTTGATTGTCTCGCTCACAGTCTCTTCTCCCTCATTTTCAGATGGCTCTAATGATGCTCACTTGGTGCTCCAGATTCAGGCGGCTTTCAATTAATCGCCGCACCGAACGCTCAGGCCAATGAATGTATTTCCTCTGCGAGACAGAGGAAGCCCTGTCATCTTTGTCCCTGCAACACACACCGTGTTATAAGCCAGGCCCAGGAACGATAACACCCGGGAGAGAGAGAGCACGAGTGTGAGATGCAGGGTCTGGGAGCCAGAAAGCACAAGTTCTGAGGCTGGCACAGGGCTGAGTGAGGCAAAACAAGGGGAAACCCCACTGTTTGAGCAAGTGAGGGCAGGACCCACTACGCCAGTTTGCCTTGGAAAAGGGCAGTCTGCATGAGTGACTTAAAACTTGTAAATCAAACCCAAGACGACTGATAGGCATGAGCATAAGATCTCTGTCTGAGAGCAAATGCAATGTGTAACCACAAGGTTCACTGCAAGAGGCAAGGGGAGGCACAAAAGCGAAGGGACTCACCTTAGCCTTTAGCAAGACCAGACACTTGTACTAAGGTCGCCACAGACCATTGAAGATGTTTTGCTGCAGACCTGGGCTGGTGGCTTTCTGGAAACACGCTGTGTGCCCTCATGCTCCCAGCAAAGCCAAGCTGCACAGGCAGAGGATTTAAATCCTAACAAAACGTGACCAGCTGCCTTACTTTTCTGTCTGCTTTTGTGGCTGGATACCCTCAGTCTGCCTGAAGGTAAACTCAGCCAAGGCTGGGACAAAGATCACAAAGGGGACATGTGAGGTCAAAAGCCTGAAGAAAAGGGTATGGTCCAGGAACACAGCTGGACAGAGCACTCTCTGCAAGCAGGTAATAGCTGGAATGGCATCATATTCATCTCCGAGAGGGAGAAAACCTGCCTTATCAAAGGCACTTTCCTTGCACTGCCACCATCATTGTGTGTGACATTTCCACGATTTTATTGACATCAGCAGTGCTCAGTGCTGTCTGCAAAGTGACTCGGTAATGCCAGCTCTCCCATTTATTTTCTCTGCAGGTCGCCTCATGGCTCTGCCCAATTGTTCAGGTGGTTGCAAACTGCTGGGGCTGGCCAGAACCCTTAAGATCTCATACAACAACCCATGGTGCACCCTGTCCTACGGGATGGCTGTCTTAATGAGTCTATACCATGCTAGATAATTTGGAATACTCCTAAAGCCTCAGCTCCCATAGTCCTAGTAGAATTAACCAAGAAACTTGAATTTGTAGCCCCTGGAAGACCATAGAGAAAAGCTTCTGGGGGGAAAAAAAAAACAGCTAGTAAATAAAAATTTTATATCAATCCCCTGGCATTTGCATTTGGATGCTCAGTTTTTTAATGTGTGCTGCTGACGGCATTGATACAAGTTATAAGGACTTTGCAGTCTGAGCTTAGTCAACAAGCACCTGATGAGACAGCCTGGAAAACAGCCTGTTCTCTAGCGGCACCGTGCTCTGAAGAGCCTCAGGAGCCTGCCCTTTCCCTGGAAAAAAGCAGCCTGGTTTCTTAGCAGAGTCCCACAAAGATCTGGGCTCACCAGGTAAGAGGGCACAGCCTGGGTGCACAGTAACAAGCGAGGAAGGTGATCGATCCTCCTCTGACGGCTCCCTCTCCACCAGTCGCCATCCCAGGTGGGCAGCGATGCCCTTTCAGAGGCACAGGATGAAGCTGGCGTTCAGCACGCATACCTCGAGCACGTCCCTGGCAAACAAGCTGACCTTTAGAGACGGTTTCAGGTCATTAATTAGGCACACTGCTTCCATGTTTATGTATCTATGGCATCGCTTCCAGTGGCGAGAGGGGAGCTATGACCACCCTTCCCTGCTGCCTCTTGGGGAGAGGGAGCTGAGAAACATTCATGGGGGTCTCAGGGCAGCTCACAGCATGGAGTAAATCACATACAGGGAGATAATCTCTAGAAAGAATCACTATGGTAATAAGACTGCAAAATGTGTATTTGAACAAGCAGCTGCAGAAATTGTTTATTTCTAGAAGAGCAGTGGGATTCTGGCAGGGAAAAAAGTAACAAGAGCTGCTAAAGGATCAAGGGTTGTTTTTTTGGCTGGCCTGGTTCAGGGTTCCAGAAGCTGGACAAACCTAAGGCTAGCTTAAGGCATTGCAGAACAGACTCCTGAGGGGGTTACACAAAATGCCAACTACCAGAACAAGGTGTCAAAATTATTTCTCGGCAGAACCATTCAAGAGCAGCTCTGTACTAACTGGACACAAGCCTTCAAAGAGGGGAGCCTTAGATTAGGAGCTGTGGGTGCTCCGCAGCCAGAGGGAAACAGTTTAGTTTAGCTTAGGAGAGCTGTGGTTTGCTCATTTGTGCTTCTCTCAGTATTTGCATATCCATGGTAGGAAGCCCTTATTATAGCTGTGAATTCTGATCATGCCAGCGAGTATACTTGAATAAATCAAGCAGGGTTTCTTTCAGGGAGATTCGCTTTATTTGCTGGGTTGCATTGAGGGTAACACACTGAAATTCCCATGGCTTGTGACACCTTATGGCCTAACAGCTGAATAGCCCTTCATGGCAGCTTTGAGTTGGCCAGGTTTCCTCCAGGCCTAGAACAAGCTGGTGGAGATCATAGAATCATATAATGGGTTGGGTTGGAAGGGAGCTTAAAGCCCATGCGGGCAGGGACACTTCCCACTGGATCAGGCTGCTCAAAGCTTCATCCAACCTGACCTCAAACACCTCTATCAAGGGGGCATCCATGACTTCTCTGGGCAACCTGTGCCAGTGCTTCACCACCTTCAGAGGAAAAACATTCTTCATATTTCATCTAAATCTCCCTCTTTTCACCTTAACACTGTTCCCCCCCATCCGATCCCTGCACTCCCTGATAAAAAGCCCCTCCCCAGCTTTCCTGTAGACCCTTTAGGTACTGGCAGGCTGCTCTAAGGTCTCCCCAGAGCCTTGCTTTCTCCAGGCTGAACAATCCACCTCTCTCAACCCATCCTCATGTGGGAGGTGCTCCAGCCCTCAGGTAATGCTGCTTGGGATTGCCTCATCCCAGGTGCAGAACCTTGCACTTGGCCTTGTTGAACTTCATGAGGTTCACGCCTCTCAAGCCTGTCAAAGTCCCTCTGGATGGCACTCAAGCCACACAAAAAAAAAGGCATTTCACCTTTTCTGTGTTAAAGCCGGAAGGAAAAACACTGTAGGAGCTATCGGGGAAAAGACACAGACCTTCTGCAGGCAAACCTGGCCTTGCTGGATGTACGATGGTCCCGCTGCAAAGTAATACAAAGCAAAACAGCAACCACGCCATCCTCTTCTAGGGAGGTGTTTCAAATACTGTAATTCATATTTTCCTTATAACTTAAGAATTATTTTACAAAAAATAACAATAATTAGACATGTGGCTGCCCTGACCGCTCTCCAGCTGCTTTGGGACCCCAGACACTTTTCCTCTGCACACACATTCAGAGCCACAGCTGCTCCCTTCCCCATCCGCTGCTACGCGTGCAGGTTTGGGTTTTGCTCTTTCCATAGATCTCACAGCAACAGCTTCTGCCAGGCTGTGTTGTTCAACAGAGTTTGTCTGGACTCAGCTGCTGGATGTACTTTTCCAAGTTATTTGAATAAACCAGTAGGAAACAGATAGCGGCAACAGTGGTCTGTGCTAGCACCTAATCCCCTTGCAAGCAGGGACACTGCTGCCGTATCAGATGTTCAGAAGGGAAGGAAAGGAGGCACACTGAATATTACCTACTGTGGCAGCTCTTCACTACCCACCCCCCATCTGCAGCAAGCTGGCTCAAACCAGCACAAGATGGATCCTATGTGACCATCTCCTCCTCTAGTGCTTTTTCTTTAGCAAACAGCCTGAAAGATCTGCTCACCTTTCCTTGTGAGACGAGGCTCGGGTTGCCTGCCCTGTTCTGCAGGATTTTAACTACCGTGTTTGATTGCACAGCCCTAAAACAGCAGCCAAGAGAAACATTTCCGCACTACAGATTATAGCCTGGCAGAGCCGTGAGACACAGGGCCTGCGCTCTTGTGAGTCTCTGGCTTATTTATTCATTATTTTCCCTCTTTGCTTCTGTCACAGTGGCCTCTGTGACATTAAAGGCTCCTTTTGGCTTTGCAGGAGGAGTGGTGCACAAGAAACCTCCCTGGCTGTCTGCATGCCCCTGGCCTTTTACCCCGCGGGCACTTCAGACCTAGGGCAGAAGGGGAGAGAAATGTACACTTTCTCCTTGTAGCATCCACAAGTGCATTCACTGATCGTTCTGCCATACTGAGCACAGGCAAGTGTGTTTCTACAGAGTTCAATTTTCTTAATCCAGTTCCCTAGCTAGGAATCTTCCCTCCTTGCTGCATCTGGCAACATGGCCAGAATGAAACACCTGTGGGGCCATCCCCCAGCACAGTGGAGCAGCTCCATCCCAGTCCCCAGGCTTCCCATCTCCTTGAAATTAGCCAGTAAGGGCAGAAACAGAATAAAACACAAACCCAACAGACTTTGGACCATCCCCAGTATGGCTCAGGGACCTTCTCTATCACACAGCATCAGTCCCTCAACTCTGGGGACTGACTCGCTGCCTCCCATAAAACCATTTAGCAGGCTGTGATGGACTTTTCCATACAGGTAGGATCATATAGCCAAAACACTGTGAAAATACAGCTGAGTCCTTCCACCTCCTGGCACCAGTCCCGCCTGGAGGCAGCCCACACACAGCCCTGCTCTGGTGGGCACTTTCTGATCCTCTCCAGTGCAAAGGTAGCCAGTTCCCTGCTGCAGTGATGCCCCACCGAGCAATAACCTAGCCAGAAGCATCGCCACACTCCCAGTGCTGGCAGGGTAGCACCACCAGCTGTTCCATCCAGCCACAAAGTCCAAGCCCGCACTGCAAGCAGAGGCAGTACAAAAGTGGCCCAAAGGGATTTTATAACCAGCTTTTTCAGAGCAAGTAGTCCTGGGCATGTGCAGAGGTGCCTAGTCCAGTCTTCAGAGAGGAGAAAGGCTGAGTGCTGCTAAACCTTCCCTAAATGAAACTAATCAAGTTTCTGCAGCTCAACAAGTTACCTTTCATCAGCAGAGACAGCGAAATTGAGGCTGCCTCACTTTAAAGTATTTAATTTCCCAACTGGGAGAGGTTAACATTCAATTACTCAGCTGAGAAGTAACTCGTTCATTCAAGTTTCACTCCCTAGGGCCCAAGTGCCTCTCTGCCCTTTCCCTCCCTGTTCTTCACCAACTCTGTCTGAGACTGACACAGTGATGCTACCTGAGGGCCAGGGGCTGCAGTCAGCAATATTCATTCAATCCCTCTTGCGAAGGCAAAAGTGCCCCAGGGTGAGCTGTAACTCTGGTTCATTGCACATCCCCAGCAGCTCCTTTGGCATCCAGGAAAGCAAATGGCTCTGAAAAAGAGAGGATACAACAGAAAGCAGCCAAGCAGGACTGAATTTGCAGGACTACAATTGCCCCTTGGCAAGGTGTGGGTCTCCTAGAAGGTTCAGATCATCATGGTAGGGGGTGTTGCAGTATACAACCCCATGAAAACCCAGAACACAGCTATGATAGAAGACAGCTTTCCATGCACACTTGCATTAGGTAGCTTCACTGCCTGTGTTTCACTAAGTTTGTGTCTGAATGAATCCAGGTCAGCACCACTAGAGTTAAAAAGATCAAAGAGCCTGGATGGCGGCAGCAGTTCTTGAAGGCTGAGCTGTATAAAAGGTCCAGGGCATAATTGCCTGAAATTGCTGGGTTCCCAGAAAGCAGAGCACGTCAGCGTGGTTTCACAGGGAGAGAGGGCTGCCGGGGAACACAGCAAGACTTTCCCTGTTTTCCCTTATTTCACCATCTAGTGGCAAAAGCAAATAAAGCTGAGAAGCCTTCCAGGAGCAGCAGCTGGCTCTAGAAGACCTCTCTTGGCACCAGCTTCTCCCAGTTACGCCACAGCTGCCTGGACTGGGGACATAGAGAACACGCTGGAGCATCCAGCACTCTGCAAGTCCTAAATCATGGTCCTGGATGAAGATTCCTCTGCAAAGGCTGACTCCCATCCCAGGACCCTCTGCCCACTTGCCTCCACCTGTCCCTGCTCTGCCCCCGTCCCAGCTGTAACTTCCAGGCTGCTGTAGCTTCTCCCCCCCCAGTCACCAGTAACCAATTCCCACCCTCCTGCCTCTGCTCAGAACCACTTGGTTCACCGCAGGGAAGCCCCAGCTCCCAGGTAGCAAAGAGCTACAGAAGAGCAGCACAGATAAGACAAACCCAGTTTTTCCAGTAATCAAAGCCAGCTTAGCTAAATGCACAGGCTGAGCTAAACCCCCAGGAAAAGATGTCAATGTGAGCAGAGTCCTTCCAACTTGAGGCTGTCCTTCCACATCTCAGCTGGGTGGAGAAGGAAGGTTGTTGGAAAGGGACACAAATACCTTCAAGGAAAAGGGTTTACCAAGGACTCAGCCTGGTGTTTGGGGCTGCCCTGTCTTTGAACTCCAGCTGGCAGATGGTCCAACACCTTCCCAGTCTGCGTGATGATAGCCAGGAGAGTGGAAAGCAGACAGAAACCTTCATCATCCAGTGGCCACAGGAGGGAGGGTTCTCTCCAGAGCCAGGGTTTCCATCCTTGCAGTGGTTTGCAGATCCTGTATGCAACGTGCCACGGGAAATCCATCATCATTACTGCACTCATTCTCCCGTTGCCTATGACACCATTATCCCTATGCAGACTGCAAAATACAAAGGTGGGGTTTTCTTTTCCCGAGAGGCTCAAATTAAGTTTAAAAACCAGCTTTTGATTTATTTGCTTATTCAGCACTGTCAGTTGCTTTTCAGCAATAAAAAATAGCTCTCACCAGGAAACATTCATCCTATCTGTGAATACCATACCAAGGGGGGCAATGTTTATTCAGGACAAAGCAGGCTGATATACTAGATCCTGAGTGAAAAGCTATAATACATCTCTACTTGTGCTTTTTCAACACAGTTCTTCCTTTTCCCTGGAAATATTGTAAGTAGCAAGGGAAATTCCTACCATACAAAATTCAAGAGCAAAATAATCCATGTCTTGCCCTGAAATGTCACAGAAAACTAAACACATACCAACAGGCGTTAATCTCTGGTGCTACAAACTCTTCCTTTTTTTTTTTAACCCTGAGAAGTAATTTGCAACTGCACACTGAGCAACGCCAGCAAATTCTTCAGGCATAGTTTTGTCTCTGCACTTGGATGAGGAGACTGCAGGGCAGTGCTCTCAGCCTGGTAAGCAGTCTCCATCCTCACAAGGCTTGATGTCTTGAACATTCTCTGCTACTCCAAGAGCAACAGACGGGAGCTACAGATGTAGAGAGGGAAGGGAGAAATCTTCACAACTTCATGTACAATTCTGCTATTCAGCCTGTCAGTTAAACACAAGGGCAGAAAAAACTGAAAGGGAAAGTAAACTTTTAAAGAAATGCTGAAGCTCCGTTGCAGACAAGAGGGTATTGAACCCCTCCCAAACTCTTCTTCCCACTTGTTGGGGCCAAGCCACTTGCTGGATTACAACCACAAAGAAGTGGGAATTGCCATACAGTATCCAAGCATTACTGGGAGGTGTAGTACCAGCACTATCAGAAAAAATAGAGGGGAAAACAGTGCCACTGAAATCTCAAGACTTAGCAGCACCCTTTCAGTTCAGCTAGGCTCAAAATATCCCCCAAAGCCTCACTTGGACTCCTTCAACTGGCTTTAATCAACAGCCACTCAAAACTGTTTGGTTGAAGACATCCTCCTTGCTCCCCAGTATGGGATCAACCACTCACCCTGGAACCAGGCTTGCATGCTACTGAGGAGGGTTCACAGTGTCTCCAAGCCCCAGGTCACCTCATCAGGCCAGGAAAGTCCTCTGGGGTTGAAGTCATTGAAGAACAGCATTGATTCCTCACTACAATCCATTCTCAATTTGCCTTAAGCAGAACTAGAGACAAGAGTGGTAAAAAGCAATCATAGCAACTTTAACAAATATCTTAAGCAAATCTAAATTTTTTAACATTTCTGGGGAATTAAATGTCTGTATGAAATGAGAATGTCATTTTCTCATTAATATTTCACTAACAATTCAGGGAAGATATTGTGTAAACCCCTGGCTGGGCTCTAAAAACCAAGCGTCCAAGGAGCCAACAGAGCAGTAGCAGAGCAATGCGCAGCTGTGCCATGTGCAGCGTGCAGCAGATCATCTTCTATATTTCCTTCTCCCAGCCATCTGTTCCCAAATCTTGTTTTTCTCCTGGTGTTTCCCTTCTGCAACAGAACTAGAGAAAAGGGGCTTGCAACCCTTACAAAGCAGGTTCAGAAGAGGACCTGAATGCACCAAGAGGTATATAGATCAGAAGCCACTGGTCCCACACTAGTTTTTTGCCATTCCCCCTGCCCATCTCCATTTACGCCCACTCAGCATAGGGTGAGATAAATGGCTGTTTGCAAAAAGAGGGAAATCTGAAGTAGAAATGAGAGGCAAGAGAGCAAGTGAAGAGGACGAGATCAGACATGACACTGCGAGAGCTCACGGCATAAAAAACAGACACTGCTAGAAAATCCCCTCTTACTCATGGAGGATTCTGCTACTTCTAAATACAGTTCTGTGATAACACCCCCCATCCCAAATTTCAAAAGCTTCTTCACAAGAAGAGGTGGCCTGTCTCCAGGAGCATCCATCTGGTGGAGCCACAGCCCCAAGAATCTTGGCTGCGCTCTTCTGCCTGGGGGAGGCTGTCTCTGAAGCTGCAGCTGGGTGTGGGCTGTCAACAGCACCAACCAGGAGATGCTGGCTGCAGGGGACCCACTTACAGCTTTGCTCAACTTGCTTTCAGAGAATTTCCTCCAGTACCTTTCAACCATTTCAGGCAAACCTCTGGCTCTGGTGCTGCTGGGAATCTCCTCCTGGTTCCCCACACCAGAACCGTATGGCTTTTTGAGAGGCTGGAAATGCCCAGCAGACCTGAAAAGAAGTACTTAAAGATTAAAAGCCTAAAATCAGAGCTGCCTCGATGACCAGCAGCTCCTCACCTAGCTGAATTTGTTGTTCTGCTATGCTGGCAAGGACAGATGATTTCAGACCTCCCAGTATAACTTCCCACTCGGTTAACATAGTTGGCAAGGACTGAAAAAAGCTCCTCAGAAGACATATAGGGAGAAGAGTCATGTCATTATTTTTACCATGGCTGTGTTCAAACAATGCTTAAATACTTTCATGGAAAAATATGTTTCCGTTAAAACTGTCCACATGAAGTCTGGAAATCAGTTCTGGCAAGACAGATGAAAAAAAAAAGGACAAAAAGCAAACCAGGTACTACTCAGGTCAAGTGAAGCAACTACTAAACTACAGCAAATTAAGGATTCATTAGAAGTCTTAACAAAGAAATACTTTACCAAAAGAAATGCAGAAGAGGGTGTTGAGGAGAGAGCTTTTAACCGGGAACACTTGTGTGCAATCTTGCAGATAGCATCTTACTCAGAGGCAGTGGGGTAGACTGATCTCCAAAGACTCTTAAAAGGTTTTACAGTGGAAAAAAATAATTGCAGGGCATACAGTCAGATCATTAACTGTGCAGCCTGGGCTGCCAGCTGCTCACTCAAGTACTCCAGATGGCTCCTCCTCTAAACCATCATCATTTGAACTCGGTAATCAAATTATCTCCCACTCTTACAATCCTAAGTGAGGCAAGGCTTGTAGGAAGAGATCATGTATTTTATTTG
The DNA here is from genome assembly GCA_013389865.1 of Piaya cayana. Taxonomy (NCBI): domain Eukaryota; kingdom Metazoa; phylum Chordata; class Aves; order Cuculiformes; family Coccyzidae; genus Piaya; species Piaya cayana. Next base: position 127,405 of record WAAB01025357.1, read on the forward strand.
ACTGAGATAGCTTGCAAAAACAAAACAAATTAGCTTTCAAAGCACTCAGCCCCTTCTAATTGTATCAAAGCTAACCACCTCCAGCCCTTTAACACCTACTTTCTGCTGTTGCCACCACACACAGTTCAAAGCACCAGCTAGTCTATAAAGCTGCTCGGCATCCAGATTTTGTACAGTATTTGCACACTAAACACTTATTGTAAGTATCTAAATCCACAACTTCCCATCAGTGGAAAGCAGGAGAGCAGCACTGAGAGACTTGGTATACTGAAGCACTTAGGCTGGATTAATTACACAAACATGTAATCTGTTTCTCGCCAGAGTCACATAAGACACCGTCTGCACATTTTGAGGCCTTTAATACAGCCTTTAGGATACAGGGTGCCAAAAACAAGACATTTTCTTCACTTTTCACTCAATTAGAGCTGTGTGTTTTTCTGAGGCCAGGCTCATCTGTGGGTGCTCGCTTCAATCATTTCAACAGAAAGGGGTCATGACCAGTAAGTTTCCCCCCTGGTCCTCGTGGCTGCCGAGCACTGCCTGGCTGACACTGATTACCAACAAGATACTCCTGGAGCAGAGGATGCTGCTTTTTCTTTTAAATTGTGGAAATTTCTTACATGACTGCAAAGCATTCAAGGAGGAAAATGAAACTCAACCAGCAAGTTGTCAGTCCTCAACTTCCCTTCCAAAGAAACAGCTTTGACAGTTTAAAAAGACCAGCTAAAGTCATCAAAAGTCACACCTTCCAAAACTACACACACATACTGGCATGAACAGACTATTTCAAATCCTAGTATCATTTAAATCAGCATATTTATGCTAAATTTTATATTAATTCTGTTTCTCAAACCTAGTTGCAAGAGATGAAAGTCAGTTTTAGCTCATATAGCTCATCAGAGGGAACAATTCATTACTGCAGTGGGTGGCTCGCATCTGAAGTCTAAACACCAACCTGATCACTGCCTAGTGGGCTTTTTCCCCTCTAGAGTTTAGCACTAAACTTTATTGCCCACTCAACTTTAGTTTTCATAACTGAGCTGTACTTCTCTTTCACTAACTAGAAGTAAACAAGTATAAAATAGCTTGACAAAGGCCATGAACTAGGAAAAAGACTCAGAGCTGGGACTAGAAAACCACAGAGAAAGGCAGTAAGAATTATCAAAGAATGGAAGAGATTTTGTTTGAAGAAAAGCTTAAAAAGTAGACTTTCTCCCTGACTTCGAGAAAAAAATACTGCCATCTGAGGGGAAAAAAACATCAAAAGCAGTAAAAAGCAGATGAACAGAAAAAAACCTGCTCATAAATTTCTCAGAATATAAAAACTAGGAGTCAACAAACGAAATAAGGTAGTGTGGTTTGAAACAAACAAAAGGAAGTACTTTTTCACTCGGCACATAATTATATTGTAGAATTGTTAGACACAGGATATTGCAGAGGCCAGAAATACAAATTGATTTAGGATTAAAGAGAAAAAGAAAGCACTTTCTTCTGTGAATTTGCCTAATCTATCAAGGGGTACTAAATACAGTGAGGCAGATGCTGCTTCCCTGTTAGCAAGCCCTTCAGACTCTGATTGGTAAGGTCCGGAGCAGAGGAACTGCATGTCCCTGTTGTTTTGTACATAGCTGCCACTCGGCCCTGCCAGGAGGGATGGAACGTGGTCCAACATCACCCTCATGATGGGGCTGGCCAACTCCTTAGCTCTGTTCAGAATGCTGGATCACTTACAGGCACAGGGATCAACTCAACTCAGAGAGATTGTTAGGCAGTTTGATCAGACCCTATATTGATTTTAATCAGCAGAGACCTGATATAAGGACTAAGATTATTGCTGCACGCTGTGAGAACCCATTCCAGATTTTAAAGCAACCAGCCACAGCAAGTACGCTGGTGCCACCACCATCACCATATCCAAACTGCCAAGCCTTCCTATTCTGATTTCAAAGGATATTAGCACTTTGTTGTTTGTATGACATGATGTAAGCATGACCTCCTTGAAACAATGTCCATCATAATGAGCTTTATGGAGTTAAAAGACATCGGTTTAGAGCTGCCATGTCAGCTTGGCAATATTGTCCTTAATTAAACCATCAATGCAGGTCTCGTACAGGCATAAGAATTCTATCTCTGCTTTAATTTTGTGGTTGTTGAGATATATTTTGCACTGAAACCCAAGGTTCATTTCCCTTCCAGAGAGAAAGGTTTGGGTTTTTTCCCTATATACCCCACTGTACTATAACAAAGAGAAAGTAAAAGATTTTACCAACATTTGCTTTATAAAAGGTATCCAATCTACATGACTCTGAATAAAGCAGTTACTGTCATGCAACTTTCAAAGTTTCCTGTAATTGCTATACATGAAAATCTATATTTTACTTTAAAAAAAAAATCTTTTAAACTTTTAAAGAGGGATGAGTATACAAGAAAGTGGTTCTTGGTAATTTGGGGCACTGCAAAAATACAACTTATATCCAAATTAATGTTAGACTAGAAATACTAGAAAACTTCCAAAAGACCCAGTGGCAGCTTATTTACAAATATACTATTTATAATGAATGCATTGATACAGAGTGACTCTTATAAAAAAAAACAAGGCAATCTTTTATATAGACATAACAATCAACATTACAATAATTCAGATTAAAAGTACATTTTTTTGTAGACTGCTTACACTCTTGTTTAGCTTTTAACCACAAAATTAGTGTGGTCTGGTATTTTTCCACAGCAGAAGTCCTATGCAGTCCTGGTTAAGACCAAAACGTGAGAACAATAAACAAATTTCTGATCACTGCTAAGGTAAAAACAAATACCAGTTGTACATACTATTGGGGTTTTTGTAGTTGTCCTTACTATGCCTTGAATTTGTGTTGTGCAAATTACTGCCAACTGCACATTTCTAATTAGAAGCTATTCTGGCATGCTGACTTGACACAACTGAGGTGTGATCCTGACTACATGAAAATGTTAGTTGCATCCAGACATGAAGGCTTCCCTGACATGGGTTTGTTCTGATTCAGAAATTTAATTCGGTTTTGGTTGTTTATATCTTTTAACAAAAAAGTAAAGATAACATAATCTCCCAATGTTTTCTAATTGTTAAATAAAAGGTATTTAAAAGGTATTTTTGACTCCCAGAAGTAAAGATGATACTTGAATTCCAAGTGACACACTGAGTTTAAGTGCTAACCAGCCAGATAGTTTGGGTACTAATTTACTACATCACATACATGAGCAAACACGACCTTCAAGAAGCCTGAACATGCACTTTCTCACACATTAGCAAAAGGTGGACAAAACTGAAGAGAAAACCTTACATCCAAGAGAAGCACTGAAGCAAATCTCTTTCTAAAAAGGGAGGTTTGAATTTCAAAGTTTCCAATAGCATCTGGCAACTGGAAAAGTACCAGTTACACAACTGTGTGACCTAACTTCACGTGCAGCATTTCCACTGCATTTATACCGACAACTTTAGTGAGGAACTTTATAGGGGTCAGCCAGAGACAAAAGTTTAATGGGTTTATACTAAAAGAAACCATTGCTGCAAAGAATTACCAAACAACTTTCTATTTAGTAAATTTAGGAGCAATGTGTCCAACAGGAGTCACAACAGCAATTATTCCTTTTTTTTCATTATTTAACAAATCCCTAATCTGCTTTACACCTTACCAGACTTCCATAAAACTATATAGTCTGGTACGGTAGTTTAGCTTGTTAAATCAAGGCATGATTCGTGTCTTTACGGGGCATGTGTATATGTACATATTCTTATATATACGCACATATATTCCTATAAATATGTACATATATATATATGTACACATATTATTATGTACATGGGCACAGACACATACAAATTGATATTCTGTCTATAGGCAAGCAATCAAGGTTATGATTTTCACCCAAAGTAACGATTGTCACACTTTTCAAGAACCCTTCTAAGTTACTTCCCCCAGTACACCAAGGAGGATAAAGATTCAATACAAATATCTAGGAATCACCTGTTTCTCCACCTTGTCATAAGATGCCATAAAGAATTAATTTATCCATGTTGTCTATGCTTCCATACATACACAGATGCATGTATACATATCTGTATGTATGCGTAGATACACTTGTCAGGACGAAGTTCTTTCCATTCACTTTAACTGACTGGGCCAAATAAAATACTTCAATAGGTATAAGCCAGCACATGTGCCCAACTGAACATCATCAACTGTATCAGTTAACAATCCAACATCCTGAGAAATGCAAGTCTTATTTCAGGATGGAAGACACTTTCAAATGATCAAAACACTTGGATTTATATGGATCTGTGCAAAGAGGTGGATATAAATCCATGTATGTACTTACATGGGTTTATATACCTCTATTCCCAATCCATGTCACATGTTTAATACTTAAAGTTTTGTATTATTTTAAATTCTTCTGAGTTGATTTCTCCTGTACTAGAACTTCTCTCACACTGCTTTTATTCAAATCTCTCAAGACACTGAAAAAATAAGTGTGCACCTCAGAATGCATAAAATTAAAGTCCTAAAACAGGGCTCAGGATTATCTGGCACTGCAACAACCATAGTAGTACAAAGATAGTTTGAAAAAAATATCCTGGCTTTAGTAAGTAAGTAATTAAAACGTAGCTTGCTTTATTCCTATAAGTGGAATGAAAAGAATAGTTTGTTTTCAAGGAAGTATAACGAGCACTATTCTGTTAGCCAACTTCTCCACAGGAACTTATGCAAGAGAGGGTCAGCTCCAATCATAGAGTTACCAACCATGTACCTTAATAAGGTGAATAATCAGCATATTTACAAACTAAACAAATTCAATCCTGTTGGCTCTTATAAAAACGGGATTGAGGAGCAAGACAGGGAATGAGACCAAGATGCTTGAAAACACAAGGGGTTGCCACTTTTGTTTTAAGGAACCATATTAATCAAACCAGTTTCTCCTAGTGATCTGAGAGTTCAAATGTGGATTTAGCAGTATATTCAGAAGTTAGATTACAGTCTTGATATTAAGCGTTTCAGCTTCTTCATTTCTTAACACATTAATGCTGAAAAAGATTAACCTTGGGCAGAACCATAAGGAACAAGTCTTTTATAAACTAAAATCTAAACTGAAATGCTGCAGAAGGTGTAAAAATAAAGGGGGGGGGGGGGCATGACAGAGAGACAGAGTGTGTGAGAAAGAAAATAACATTATTTAGTAAAATCCAGTGACATCTACATTAGTTTTACAGCACAATTAAGCCCTCTAAGGTTTTATATCTCCACCTGCCTTCCATTTAAACTTGTTAATGAAAATACATACAACAAAACAGAATGCAAATAGATCAAGGCGATACGTCTAAGTAAGCGTGCCTAAAAGCCAGAAATAATATTCCCCAGACTTCTGCATGTGAAAAAGATTTCCCATGGCATCAGCTGATTTGATTTTGCTCAACAGTTACAGTCCTCTAACTCACACTACCCCAGCAGCAATCCCAATGAGTATCAACTGGGCCATTCTTGAGTAACCGTGGAATGCAATCGCCTCGAGTTCCTACCCTTCTGAAAAAGGACAACTGGTCCTACCAGTGGAGCAATAGCATAAATCTCCTTCAAGCATCCTCTGCCTTTTAAACCACCAAGAGTCATGACAAAACTGAATGTCCACTACTTAGTGTTTCTCTCGAGCTACCAACACCTATGCACAAATGAAAAAGGTGCCTCTTTTTTAATAGATCGGTTTAATACTGAAACAGATAGGATGAAGTTAAAAAAGAATAATCAAGATACTGAACTGAATATTTTGAAGCAAGTGCCCCAGCTGTGGGGAAAAGTGCATTTAGTTCAGCAGCAAAACAGCACAGTGTGAAGATATTGTGCTTGGACACAGAAGTTCCATAATGGAAGGAGGTACAAGGCAAGTCAAGATATAAAACCATAGTACATTGTTAACCATCCTTAAAACTTACATATATTGCAGTGTTTAAAAGTAAGACACATTCATTTATTGTACAAGGACTATAAGGAATCCTTAAAATTGCCTGTTGTATTTTATGACTCAACATTGTAATAAAAATGTACATATATATTATTTCCTTGCCACTTAACTGTACTGTTAGACCTCATGGAATTGTTACTTCACAAAATGAAAACCGCTCTTCACCGAGTATACTCAACGTTTTTACCAATCTGAAAAGGTTTACTTGTGCTAGAAAAGACCAACCACAAAAGGCTCAGTTCAGATATGTTGTGCCTGCAACTGATAACTCAGGGAAGCAAGACTTAAAGGAATTCAAGCTTTTTTTTTCCTGTTCTTTTTCTTTTGTTTTGACTGCATCCTTTTCATCTGCCAGTTGTTCTGATGAGTACGTGTTTTTAGCATACAAACCAGTTGATAAAAATTCATCAGCAGAGGCATATAAATTCTAGATACGATTGATTAAAACAGAGCAAATCAGAATAAAACAAAATCCAGTGATTTACTCTGACTGTAAACAATATAAAAACACCGTTTGCTTCAAATCTCAAAATAAGTTAAAAGAAAATCCCAGCCTCAGGACACATGACCCTTTTAGGTTTTGACACAAAAAAACAAAAATAAAGGGGGGGAGGACAACAGAAGAATTCATTATATAAAGGTTATGCATTTCTCTTAACCGAAAGTAAATCTAAGCAAAACTGGTTTTGTCCCTTAAATTTAAACTTTGAGTTCATTGGCAATTGCTTTAAATGAACTGGCATTTCCAGATTATTCAGACAACTTCCATCAAATTCAGCAAAGAAAACTTAGACAAGCATTTTTACAGAATAAAAAAAATCTAAATGGCTATGATTCCTCTATTAGCAGAAACACATAATGCAGTCTTAAATTTGCCTTTTTATATTATTTATATATTTATATATATATAATATAATATAAAACGCATATATTATATTATATATACATATACAGACAATTACAACATTAATGCAGTTTGTATTTTGTACAGTGTATTGGACAATCCGATTAGCATCAGACCATGGCACGATATGGTCCCTGCATTTTTAGGAACTGAATGATGAAGGAGGGTCCTCCTGCAACAATCTGAGGTGGAAGGTGGCTGAGCGGGCAGTTCTCAATACTCATTATTGACAGTTTGCTGCAAAGAGCCAGCTCAAAGGGAAGGCTGTGCAGGTTGGGGTTGTCATTCAAATACAGTTCTTCCAGATTCTCCAGTGTACCTGGTTAAAATAAAATAATACAAAGCAGTATAATTTGACTAATTCAGTTTATAACTTTTAGATAGAAGCTCTAAGTCCCCTTGATTCTCTACTATGCAGAATCTAAAGTCAGTGACTCATCTAAACTCCTATTTTCAAGCACTGGAACCTAAGCAAGAACCCATTTGCTTTAGTTTCCCTGTAAAAATATCCATTGCTACATCTCCCTTAGGTAACAACTGAATTGAGAAATCACAGATTAAGAGAATTGAGGGACTTCACCCTGACTGTCCAGCCAAGTGCTTTGCAATTGCAGGCAACACTGAATATTTATCCACTTAAAAGGGCCTAGAAAATATTTATACCATGCAGTACGCATCATCTCTATAAAGATATCTATACTGTACCTTTTCTTTAATTAGAACCGATACATTAAAGACTTGAAGCTGTAACCATAATGAACCACAGGAAGAAAGCAGGAGAGATCTCTGCACAGCAGTGATTTTGTTACATCGAACAAACTTGTGTGAAAAATTCCTTCGGAATTCACATATTACAGCCTCTACTACAGATACCATAATATAGATTAACCAGAAGATGGAAAACAAATTATTCTTTCTTAGGACTTCCATTTCTCCACAGCAATCAAATATCAAAAGTGATACATATCTTTGAAATATATTCCAAATTCACAAGTTGTCCTCAAAATATTGCCCATTTTCCCATCTCATATACCACAAACATCTCCTAGAACCTAAAAGACTATTTCATCTTTTGTAAGATAAAGCAGTAGCCAGGGCTCAAGGAAAACCAACAAAAAAGGAAAGGCTAAGAAACAATGGGATAACTTTAGTTAAGCAGTCACACCTGAAAAGTTATCTATTCTCTAATGTTAAGATAACCCAGCTTTAATAACCAAATTGCACCCCTACACTACTATTTCAAGTTTACTCATATATTCTAATTCTGCACCTTGTTTCCACAGCATTCAAATTCTCTCCATTAACTTATGAACTAAATTACAAAGCTCCAGATTTAGATTGGTTTAGACCCTTCTCAGAGGCACATAAGGGCTTTTCACTAAAGATGCTGGGAGAGATCGGCCGTATCCCAGCCTTCTCCACCTGCACATCGCTGCTTCTGACCACATTTTGCTTTGCTTCTCCCATCATTTCTTCCTCCATAATGAGCTCTGACTTTAAGACTTAAGTGCTCAGAATCATGCTCTGGTGGTACTTATGACTAAAAAAGAAACAGGGTCTCTCCGTTTCAGATGCTCTGAATTCCATTTTCTCTGGATGTGTCAAGTAGACAAAAAGAATCTTATTCTTCCCTTTCTTTCTATAGATTTCTTCCTCTTCACTTCCTTTTCTTATCTCATCAAGGTGAAAAACCATATGACAGTCTATAAACAGGAGAGGGTCTATGAGCAGAAACACTGGCTTCATCTGTCTGCACCTTACACAAGACCAGTGTGTTCCCTTTCTGACACAGACCTCCTTCCAAGAGCAGGATTATGAAGTCAAATAGCTGATAATGCGCAATTTGTGGGAGAATGTGGAAAGAAAAGGAGTCTCACCATTTTGAGTTAGCGTGTGTTTGGCAGCTATCTGTAGAAGAACTGAAAAAAACCTAGACCATTTGTTTCACTACAGCTCAGCAAGACAACAATCATACCCTACAGCACTGTTCCTGTGCCACATGCTTCACATCAGGTTGTGTATATCTATAACAGCAATTTCACATGAATTTTGTGGCCTCTGCTTCGGAGCACAGTAAATGCCTGTCTCCTGTGTCAGTAACTGCTTTGGCCCAGACACACTGCATGAAACCAGAAAAGGGGATCTTACCAATTTCCTCAGGAAGGTGTGTGAGAAGATTCTCTCCGAGCCCAAGGTGCGTCAGATTGGTGAGGTGGCCAATACCTCTCGGAAGGGTGGTCAATTGATTATTAGTGAGAACCAATTTCTAAGGGAAAAACACATTTTAAAAAATTTACTTAATGACTTTTCCTTCTAATGACAGCAAGTAACAACATATCTCACTGATAAATTGATGGTTTCTACCCTCTAGCATCTGAATAAAAAAAAAATTTATCCTTCAACAACATTTCAGACTTTTATTAAGCACTAAACGTAAAAAACACAGAAACACAGAATCATCAGGTTGGAAAAGACCCCCAGGATCATCGATTCCAACCATTCCCATCAACCATGCCCCTCAGTACCTTGTCAACCCGTCTTTTAAATAGCTCCAGGGATGGTGACTCAACCACCTCCCTGGGCAGCCTGTTCAAGTGTCCAGTGACCCTTCCTGTGGTAAATTTTTTTCTGATGTCCAGCCTAAAACTCCCCTGGCGGAGCTTGAGGCCACTAAAGAAAGGAGTGCACAGTAAAACACATGCCTAAATATAAAAGCTTTCATGAACACAACTGAAACCAGAGGCTGCTCCCATGGCAGTATTGTACTCATCATAGAAAGAGTTAAACTCTTCAAAATTTGTTTGTTCAATATTAACAGATAAGTTGAAGAACCAGTAGGGGCAGATTGAGGATTAAGTTGTGTGAGATTCTTGACTTCTCATTCTATGTTCCAAACAGTTTTCCTCATCAAACTAGCTGTAATTAAATCAGCACAGTGTAAATAAAGGACACAAGATGTTTATCTTGGCCTATTATTGTTTCACCTGCAGATCCTTGAGGTAAGCTATTTCATTTGGCAAGGATTCCAGTTTGTTTTCCTCTAGATCTAACTCTCGGAGTTTCCGTAGATTTCCAATTCCATGGGGAAGTTTCTTTAGGAGATTGTTTGACAAGATGAGAACCTCAAGGGAAAAAAAGAACAAAACCATAGAATTTCAGCAACGTAATTAGTAAATAATAATCAAAGCAGGATCCTTTTTATTTTCAAGTAATGAAATCCAAGATTAGTCTACATTCAAGTTATGGAAGCAAAGTGAAAAGATTAAACAATCAAATCAGTGAGTAATACCATTTTTTAAAATCTATAATGATACGTAGATTTGTGACAGAATTCTTTCAAGTATTAGTTTACATAATAATAATTGCAGAGGAAAATCAAAGAACACCTTATTTCTTCAAATGACCAAAGAACAATAATTTCTCTCTGGCCTTCCTCTACTTTTGTTATCCTGCCTCATAGATACCTCATAACCAGGTTTTACATTATTTGCTGTGCTTGCCAAGCGCTCCTTAAGAAGCTTAACACTCCCTCTTCTCTCCACCCCTTCAGTTAGAAGCAGCAGCAAGGAAACATACAGATTGGAGCACCCAAGCAGAACACTGCAGATACCCTCTGGCTTTCCAAAATAGTTTCCTATCGCACTCCCCCCTACTAGAGTATTATCATCTTTTTTTCTCTCCTCCTTTTTAAGCTGAATTATAAATATCCTAGGTTCAAGAAATGGATCCTTACTTGCCATGTCATCTAACAGATTTACTCGTTACACCACAAGGAGGTTAACAGGGGTTACACTAGTACATTTCTCCTCCAGAAGTCTCACAGTCCTTAGAAGTAAACAAGCCTCGTAACAACACAGCAAGTACTAAGGTAATTAATTACCAATTAAACAATGCTATTATCTAGTTATTTGACAAGGCACATGGAAACATAAGGATGAGAAAGAGCACCTAGTGCAGACCCTCACTCTAGCCAGGCACACCTCCCTGCTAAGCCAGCCAAGGTCACAAATGCTTGGCTTCTACCACTCCCAATTCTCACTAATTTCACATAACGTGGAAACACTGAAGGCAGGAACAGAATAGAAATCAAATCTAGAAGTCAAAGTGAAAATCAAAATTAATAAAAGCTAAATTCTTAGCATTAGCACAAGCAGTATTTTGGTGGCCTGCCTTTATGTACTATGATTATTCATAGAATGGTAAGAATAGTAACATTATAATTGCATATCAAGAAACAAAGGCAGGAACAGAAAATATTACCTACACGCAATGCAGTTGACTTAGCACTGCTGTGGGAACCTTCACTTTTGTGTAAACACTGCCCAAATAGTTCTTTGTATTTGATTCTTTAATTACAGAGACAAATAGCTCTAACGGGTCTGCAGACTGTGCGGCTCTCCAGCTTCAGCAGCTGGCAGACCACAGGCAAATCCAGTTGTTAGAGGTTACTAACTTCCAATCACATTAATCACAGCCTTAACTTAAAGGGGACTGGCCTACTAAAGAGCTATTACTCTGCCATAGCATTTTTGCCCAAAACTACAGGAATTATTAATTAGTCAGAGTTGCAGTCACGCTGGAAATCTGCCATTTCAAATACACCACTTGCTATTGTACTTTTACAGAATTTTCCCAGGAACTCACAGAGACTATGAAGTCCCCTCAGCTTCCCCAACAAGCATCTCTATCTTTATGTCTCTCCAAAGCAATTAAGTTTGTCTCTGCTAACGGTACCTTGGGAAATTAAGACTAGGGGACACAACAGATTCAGTTCACAGTTTCAACCTATGAGTTCCTCCCCTCAAAGGGTGAGAATTCTTACGTGGCTGCCTAAAAGGTTCACAGTGCTACGTTCAAACCATCTCTGGCTGTAGACCATTTTATTAAGTCTTTTGGATCCCTCCAGGAATCAAACTGAGTTCACTGCCGTTTCTTTTACAACAGTCATTTTCTGTTGAAAAAAATTTTCTTTCTACATAGTTAAAGATTTGCACACAGGCACTCGCATATAGCCCAACGAGAATTCAAAAAGCTGTTGACAACAACCACAAACAGAAGCAACACATCTATTTAAACAGTATACATACATATATTCATTTGTCTTTGTCTGACTGAAAAGTAATATTAATTAAACCTGAAGTAAGGAACTCCTATTTGCAGTGATTCACTTAGCTGTTCACGTACACTCTTCTCACCTCAAGAGAAACAAGCCCAGATACATCCTCAGGGATTTTTGTGAGCTGATTAGTCGCTAAGTTCAGTTCTACCATACTAGTCCAAGTCCCAAAGTCCAAGGGGAGAGAGGTCAGCTGATTGTCCTGTGATTTAACACATCAAACATTTAGGGTCTGTGATTACAAGAAGTCAGCATGGCATCAGAGACATTAAATAAGCTGCTTATAAAATACTTCATAACAGAATAGTAGTAGATAATTAAATCAGAAGAATAAAATGTTGATAACAGGCCAAATATTTCTTTATTCCTCAAAACATAACAAGGGAATCCAACCTAGAGTAACAGAACTGACTCCGAGTTATTAATTTGAACTGAAGTGGAAACATTAGATGTACGCAATTCTCAAAATTTCACACATCCCAGTAGTTAAAACATTTTTTTTGTAATTTCTTTGCCAAATACCATGGAGGGGATGAGGGAAAGAAGACAAAATTCACCATAGCTTACAATGGTGCTATCAGCAATGCTGGAATCCTAGAAATATATGGAGTTAACTAGAAAAAAAAAACCAAGAAAGAAAAAGAAACAAAAATTCCATCAAACATACCATAAGGGTAATACACCTTAACAGCTCAGAGTAAAAGCTTCTTAAATTAAACTGAACATCTTACTGTTCAAAATGCAGCTACACATTTGATCTAGGCCAGACACTCAAAAAAAAAAAAAAAAGAGCCTAAAACTCAGGTCACACGAAGTCCTGGCAAACATGCAAAGTATGTGATAAAAATGGTCTTCTGCAGATGGCAAATCCATTTGTGCCAAGAGATAAGTCTAAAACAGTAACTGACCACAGATACTGCTCAGACATTATTTATTTCTTTAAAATCGTTTAAAAATTTAAAAAACCCATTTGTAGAAAAACACCTCTTTTCTCTAGTTCTCTTCACTAAGTATACATAGCACAGACTTAAAGGTTCTTTTTCTGTGCTCTAAAGCTGCTGCCAAACGTCTTCAAATTTAGGCTTTGAAAGAATATATTCAAAAAAGATATGTTACATAAGTTAGCTTATAATCCACACTGTAACAGTAGAGGGGGAAAAGAAATAAGCTCCTCTATATGTTTGTGTCCCATGTGACTACTCAAGAGCTTTGCAATCAAATTTCTTATTTCACTGTTCAAACTCGAGCAAATGTGACAAAAGCTTAACTAACAAAAATAAAGACAAATCAACAGCATCTTCCATGGCACGTTTTAAACTAATATAAAGTTGTTTCTGTATGTGACAGCAGCCATGTTCACGTGATAAATTCATTCCTTATATCTTAAAGTTTGCCAGAATTCACGGAGCAGCAAACAGTGCTCCTCATTGACTTTACACACAGTAGCATGTTTCTGTGCCTCACCTTCATGTTCAGCTTACTTAATACTTTAGCTCTAGAGAAAATTCCAAAGGGGATTTTATTGATGCGGTTGTGCTCCATATTGAGAGAGTAGATTGTGGAGAACTGGGACGGACCACCCACAGGATAGGACTGGAAGCAGTTCCTGGCCAGTGTTAAACTAGTCAGTTTGACAAGGCTGGATAAAAGACCCTGTAGAGAGAAGAAAACCACCCAGGAACTTAGGACAGAGTTATTTGGATACATCTTTCTTCCCTCATGGGTCTTATTAAAAATGTTTTCCCACCCAACTCCATCCCCTAAATAAGTGTTGCAACACACAAACCATTGTTAAATTTGATAAAACTTCCATCAGTAGCAATTTCTGCTCACAGTCATCTGCCTTTAGCCTTTCTCTTATTTCCCCCTTTCTCCTTACATATTGCCAGATACGAAAAAAAGCAAATATATCACATTTAAAAGCACAAGTTAAGGAGGTTTTGTAACTTCTCCAGAAGGAATGTTTTAATAACACATTGATATGTCTTGGGCAGCTCTGAAGAGCGCGGGCAGCAACATCTCCATCCTGAGCAGTGGTCCCGGTTTCGGCCAACACCATCCAACTGCAGCTCACTCCGTTTTGATGCCTGTTCACACTTGAGAGTGGGGCCCGAAGTAGTATTAATAACATTTTTTAAACAGGCATTTGATACTTCCAGTACAAATCTTTGTTAATTTAATAAAAATCCATACTGCGACCACATCTGATAGAAGTTTCCCTTTAGACTTTGACAGTTTCAGATAATCTGACAGGTTAGAGAAAAAGAACGGGAAAGGGAAGCCTTGGAAATTCCAGGTTTTTTTTCCTGCTTTCAAAATATTCCTAAATAGTAACTGCTCCACTCTTCCACCTTCCCCGAAGACCTCCCTTAAAAAATGAAGAGCATCAGGACTGGAGTTAAACTGGATAGCAATGGTTTCCAGAGTTTCATTTCATGTCACAATCCCGTTAGATTCTAGAGCCTCAGCAGTGCAGATCTCAGTTTATCTTTTAGTTACGTGCCAAGCACGTTGCTGGAACTGTGGAGATGAATAATGAGATCAAAATTACTGCTGAAGTGTCACCTTTGCTTATTACTATGCCAACTTGAATTCAGCCCTGTTTGCTTAAGTATTACAGAAACTGGAGATTTATGCATAGCATTACATACCATAAATAATGCAACATCTGCAATCAGGAACGAGCAGTAACTAGATAATGATTCCAACCATATTCCTAATGCCAGTATTTCTGGACTGCAATTTCAGTGCTTTATTCACTGTAAAAGCTTTAAGAACACGCCTTTGCTGTTTCACCAGGAAGGCCTTGGCTACTTTTCTAAATAGTTTATTAATGTTATTGTAAATAAAACAGGATTAAATTGGAACTTGTCTACATGTCATCGCTAAAGCTTTAAGCACTGAAATACAATTCCGGGGATATCTCAGCAAGTATCAGTGAAGCAATTTTTCCCCTAAAGACAAAATAAAGGATCTTCAAATCAGTATTAATCTAACCTAATCATTAGCTAGTATAATCTTTGATTAAGAAACACTGCTTCTAGTTATACTTTAATTAATAGATATTCTTTGTCCTAGGGTTAGGCAGTCCCTGAGCTCTGTTACAAACACACTTTTTTGCTTTAAATGGATCTTGGCATTTCAAAAAGCCATTTTTGAATTGTCCTTCCATTAAAAAAAAAATTTAAAATATGTTATCTAATACACTTTAATAGCCCAGAGTAATTAAACACATTTGAAGGGAAGCAAGAGAACTTTGGCAGCATAAAGAAAACAATGGTCTTGTATGTATGAAAGCTGTGGCAGCATTGCCTTCTCCCAGCCCATCCTTTTAAGATAAAATATTTATTAGGCTTTATGTCAGCAGCTTCAGTTCTGTTTTGAAATTCACAAGTTTCTTCCACAAATACAGTTTCTTGTATTATTGCACAGAATGTTTTACTTTAAACAGATTGCAGAATAAACTATCACTTCTGCAAGGTAGCAGCTTAAGTATTAACATATTGTTGGCAAATATACGTGAAGAAGGCAGCACAGTCACACAGAGTTTCGTATTATGACTGAACATATTTTAAACCACGTAATCACCCCCTCACATTAGCTCTTTGTAATTATACCACAGTTGCTTTTCTAACGTGTCTGGGTGGGGTGGGCTAGATTAGTTCTCATCTTAAAAGCAGCCTGGTGGCTTTCGCTCAGCAGCGTTGTAAGTGATAGTTTTACCCAAACACTTATTAAAATCTCTGTTTTCAGTCTACCACTGAGGAGTTCAGAAATGTATCTGAAGGAAAAATTACTTACTGCACTTTGCTACTATGGGTATTTTGCCCATCTCCAAATGCATTTTGTGGTTTTTTTTCCCTTCTATGTATCATTTCATATACACCCCTTTTAGATATCATTTTATCTCATTTTATAATGGTAATTTACAAAACCAGAGGGTGGGGGATGACATCTTTGGAAAGCAGTCTGGACCATCATTAAAACAGAACATGAACTGTGTTGTGTCCAAAGCCTTCATTTCAAAATGTTCTAAAGCAATGGAAGAAATACCCAAAGCAAGAATCAATCACATCAGATTTTTTTCTGTCATCAAAGCAACTCTTCCAGGCACTAGTGCTTCATGTCAAACATTTTTCTCTAAAGGTTTGCTAACACTAAAAGCACACAGTATGCAGCTAGGCATCTCTCACCCTGCTGCCCCGATAAATAGTTTCAAGAAATTAAGAAAACAGAAAGGTTTAAAGATATAAAGCAGTAGGTCATATAGTTTCAAAGTCTGCAGACATCAAAGCTGTATTTGAAAAATAGTAATCAACTACTGTAGCTATCTGGGTCTGTAAAATTGGAACCGACAGGGGCACGGCTCAGTTTTAGAGAAGGAGCATACAAAAATGTACAGAGGCACTGGGACCTTCTGCCTCTTCATCCCAGAGCTAGCAAAACATTCTGTTCAGGGCACACCTTAATTGAGGAGAGTGACAAGGTGGCTCCAAAACTTTTAACTGTGGACATTTCCCCTTGGCCCCACACAAAACTTGAAGCAAGAGACACCAAGGTGAGTAAAGTGCAGCAGCTATGAAAAGAAAAGCAAGAAAACTGATCTCTCTTCTCCTTTCTCCCAGAATCACTGGAAACTGAAAAACAATGCAAGATTTTTATTTTTCATAACAGATGGAAGGTGTGTCAATGAGTTGCCATGTGATAACACATTGGTGTCAACAGCACACTTTTCTGCATTAAAATGAGAATGCTGAGCTCAAGTAGTTGTGACAAGTTTTACCCACTCTCTTAAAGGTCATTCTTGCCTCAATTAGATGGGGAAAGAGATATAACATTTTCCATTCTTTTATTTCTTCCCCACCTCCGTGAAACAGAAACAGAGAAACACTTACTTAGCTTGAATGATGGGAACCCAGACTCCTTATGTGAGGTTTTCCAAAGAGACAGGAGATCAAATAAAATCATATGTATTGCTCCCACCTTTTGAAGTTGTATGACATTATTCTTCTATACTAGTTAAATACACCTAGCACATACAGCATAGCAATATTTCACATTGCATACATGTACATTAAAAACAAAAGGTGATCCTCAGAGCTATGATGCAAGGCAAAATAATTTCAAAGGTTCCAACCCCTCTACAAAACAACAATTCCTTACAGCAACTTTCCCTCCCCAGTCCCTCTAATTCTCACCTCTGGTAAAGTAGAAATGTTGTTGTTCTCCAGGTTCAGTTCATCAAGTTCACTGCATTTTGCTAAAGACTTCGGAATTGCTGACAGCCTATTGTACCTCAGGCCAAGACGACTTAGACTGGACAGATTTCCTACAGGTAAGAAATAGGTATTAACATATCATTAGATTGACACAAAGGCACAGAACATCTGACTTCTGATTCTTCTGCTGTCTCAAACTCTACACTTCAAGATTTTCATGTGGTGAAACACAACTACCATCCCAAAACAGGAGATGGGACAAGGAATAATGGTTTTAAACTAAGGGAGGACAGATTTAGACTGGTTAGAAGCAAGACATTTTTTACAATGAGAGTGGTGAAACACTGGGACATGTTGCCCAGGAAGGCAGTGGAGGCTCCATCCCTGGAAATATACAAGGCCAGGTGAGATGGGGCTCTGAGCAACTTTGATCTCGTTAAAGATGTCCTTGCTCCTGCAGAGGGCTGGACTGGATGACCCACAGAGGTCCCTTCCAACCCAAAGCATTCTATGATTCTGTGAGACAATCAAATTACAGTGCTTTCCAATGCTGAAGTCAACTGTGCAGAAGTAGATTGTGCATATTGAATGCTCTTCTTAAATTGTACATAATACAGTAAGTAAGCAAGGGTTATTTCCTGTTATAGAAGATCTTCTATCCTAACTTTTCTACCAACAAACTACTCTATCATTTTCCAGATGTTCCCAAAATGACTTAAAATTACAGATAGCATCATTCAGTGCCATGACTCACATTACCAGAACCTGGACATACTTCACACGAATCAGGTCCTAGCAAAACAATTTCCTTTAAAGGGAAAAAACCCTTTACCGTCTTTCAAAAGCAACAAAATCTTTTAAAAGTCATAGTAAAAGAAAACAACAACAAAACTCCATAGTTTTCTGAATGATACTGAAGGAAAAGTCTGGAAGAAGCCTGCAAAAATCTAGACAACAGCGATATAAAAATCTTTCTGAGTAACACCAGGCTGACAGTCCCAGCTAATATATGTATTTTTTTTCAAGAAAATATTCTTAAGAAACTTGCAACTTGGAAATTTCCCAACTGAAGATCCCTTTAGCTCTAACCTTTACCACCTAACAAGTACTCAAGACCAAAATCAACTGCTTATGGATGTCTTTGAACTACACGGTACTAGGCCATCTAGACTCTCCAACAGGTAGCAAGATCTGAAAAGTAAACCAGCAAGTAGTACAGTGTTTAGTCTTCTGGCTTATCCCTATGATCAGGAAACACATTTGTGTGTACACCTTGAACCAGCAGAGCTTGTGAACAGATTCACAAAATCCATCAGTTCCTTGTAAAACGTTCACTGTTTCACACTCATTTTTACACCAACTCTCGGCACAACACATTTGTTAAGCAAACTGAAGTACCAGAAAGGCACATTAGAAAAGAAATATTAAATTAAAAACAAATGGTAGCAAGAATAAACAGAAAACATTTAAAAATCTGAAGGGAGATTAATATGTACAGCCTAACTACCATTAAATGAATGCTGTATTAATGCCAATGCATTTATACATTAGTATCTATGCATTTATACATTACTGTCTATGCATTTATACACAGGTTACTGGAACACAGCAAAGGAAGAAGCAAATGTAGTGTATAAAATATGCTTGAAAGCAAAAGATGAAACAAAATTTAAAGAAATACAGAATGAAAATTAATACAAATGCTACAACAGGATCAGCTAGACAGAGGAAAAAAATGTCAATAAGGGAAGTAGCAAAATACCTCTTCCAAAAAACATACCTAAGAAAGAATGATCCTACATCACTGAGTAGCTGGAATTGTGGCTAATAAAAACTGCAAATTGGGAATGCTGTATGATTCACTGTAGTTATTAAAATGGAGATTCATAAGAGCACTGAAAGTAAAAATAAAACAAACCAAAAAACCACCAATAAAAAAAAGCCACCAAAAAAAAGAAGCCCCAACAATACTAAAAACAAAAAAACCAAAACCAAAAGAAAATAAACCCACCACAAACTTATATGGAACAAATATTAACCAGGTCTTAGAAATCAAGAAAGAAAACAGGATGAATTTTCAGTGTGTAACTGTTATTTAGCTAACAAGCTTAGCAAAAAAATTCCACTTAGGATTGTCAATAACAAAATGAAAGTTAAAACAACAGCTAGTCGCCTGGAGCTGCCTAAGGACTGGGATTTTTATTTATACATTTTAGATACTTTCTTTCTAAGCAAGTATACAATCAGCTTTTGCAGAGCTGCAAAGGAGGAGGTCTTCCCTTAACTAAAAAACAGGGGCTCTCATATTGCTCTCCAGTGCACAAATATTCATCTTTTGAGGGTAAATACTACAGTGTATGTACACATTACAGAAAATAATTCAGACCTATTTTAAGCCTACAATCCACTAGTAAAAAGCACACATGTGAAAGCAACGTAGCCATTTCGAGCCATATTTGGTGAGATCTGGCACTGCTGGTTCTATAGGGAACTGACCTCACTTCACAGACAGCCCATTGCAAGGCATCAAGATCACTAGGATTTGTCTTTCTAGGGATGAACAAGGCACACCCTGACTGTGTTTCTCTGAACTGTTATTTAGTGCTTTATTAACAAATGACAAACTTTACACAAAATAAGATACCGATCTACTGTTCTTTTTCACTACTTAAACCTTAAGCTAGATGCTGATGTGGATTTTTCAGGCAAATGGGACGAGCAGGGAACGACTCTCACAGGCAGCACGATGACAACTGTTGCTTAGCAATTTGATGTCGCTATGCCAGTTCCCAGACTGTGAGCCCAAGTGGTATGGATATGGTGCTCTTCCGACCAGCAGCGTGGCATTTCGGAAAAAAGAAACAAGGCAGCCATTAGGGAAGGTCAAAATATACCATAATTGCCCAGGCAAGAACAACACACGTTGACTATCCTCATGGTCTTATCAGAAAAAAGGCATAAACAGCAGCTCTCTATAGGTTTCTTTTTTAATCACAGAATAGTCTGGGTTGGAAGGGACCTTAAAGATCACCCAGTTCCACCCCCTGCCATGGGCAGGGACACCTCCCCACCGGATCAGGCTGCCCAAGGCCCGATCCAACCTGGCCTTGAACCTCCAGGGATGAGGCAGTCACCACTTCTCTGGGCAACCTGGGCCAGTGTCTCACGACCATGTTGTAAAGAAATTCCTCCTTATGCCTAGTCTAAATCTGCCCCTCTCCAGTTTATCCCCATTGCCCCTCATCCTATCACCACAAGGCTTTGTGAACAATCCCTCCCAGCTTTCCTGTAGCCCCTTCAGGTACTGGAAGGTCACTATAAGGTCTCCTCGGAGCCTTCTCTTTTCCAGACTGAACAACCCCAAGTCTCTGTCTGTCCTCGTATGGGAGGTGCTCCAGCCCTCCCATAAGTAGCATTTCTCAATAAAACTTCATCACTGTTTCTTCTCCTGGTCATCTTTCTCCTCCATAGGAAAGGCATAACAGATGATACATTCTGTACGCCTCATGTTCCCTGCAACTGTTCTACACTCCACAGCACTGAATACAGTTACTCCTGAGAACAAAAGCAGCAAGGTTTCAGCTGGAGATTCATCACCAGCACCTTTCCCACTGCTCCTGGAAAGGCTCTCCTGCATCCAGCTGATGCAGGCAGTATGGACTGCCTTCTCATTTCAAACCAGAATTTGTTTATAACCAATTTGCTGCCATTTAGTCTTCTGACAACAAGACTGATTTCTTTTCATACTCACCAGAATTCATATTCACACCTCATTATTAACGCACTGCAGTGAGAAACTCTTATTAGCATCTATCTACACATGCTGGACAAGCCAGATCCGAGTGCCCTCTTTACAAAAAAATTTTAAAAAAAATAAGGGTGATCCTTACAATTCTTTCCCCTGCTCAATGTGTTGTTTTGTTTTATTTAAAGGAATGTTCAGTATAATAGTATTAATATTTGGCTCCATGGTCCACAGTTCAGCTGCTGGGCAGGTGGCTGACACACTCAGCCTTCCTTGCCAGCTCTCTGACCACCAAGTGACAAACTCCAGTTTGCTAGAGAAACTGCCTTGTGCTCTGCATGATCAAAGTGATCCATCCCATCTACAGCTCCCTGAGCTCAGGATTAACTACCTGACACTCATACTGGGAGCTGCATTACAGTACCTGCATTCATCTCAATCTTCTCTGGTTCAGCTACTGGCTTCTGAGACAGCACTGTGTTAGGTATCGTGCTGACGTGCTGTCAGGCTAAGTCTAAGAGATAAAGCGAGGAAGGCAATAACAGATCACCAACTCAGGCAGTCATCAGGACCATTTGCAGCTGCCCTTTTGTCACTGAAACCATACCTCAGCAGTTCTTCTAAATCAGTCCCTCACAGGTACAGTGACTCAGAAAATGCAGCACTAAATGTTCATGAACCACAACTGTTTGATAGCCACAACTGAAAAGCAGCTGCTAACAGGAAAAGCAACAAGGAAAACTCCTTCCAACTTGTTTTCTTAGGGAGCCCATAACAAAAAAATCCTTGTAAACTCAATTGTCCCATCCACTGGTACCAAAGCCTAACTAAGCCCTAACCTTATGGCAGGTCTAAGAAAGTCACTGAAAAACTGGTGTAGTTCAACTTGTAACGTGAACAGTCACTGTTGGGAATCAGGTCTCACACAGCCACCTCATTTCAGGTCCATTTTCACACCACCAAAGCATGCTTGTGCCCAGCGGGCTTCGCTTTGCCCAGCTCTCAGGCTTAAAGTAATGTAAGTGCAGAATTCATCATCACTTCATCGGAGTGACTGCACATGTCTCTCAAGGCTAGCTGTTTAATTTACACAGATATTAATTAAAAATTACTGGGAAGCATGCAAATCCAGAAACATTAAATTAAACTCCATTACTGTAAAAAGAAACTCTAAATCGCTGATTTAAATTAAATTCTGTAATAGAAGTACCTCAAAAATATTAGGGTTTTATTAAAAAGAAAGAAACCAAACAACCCCCCCCAAAAAAAAAATGGGTGTTTGTTCATCCCAAAAAGAAGGGAAGACTGGAAATGGAGCAGAAAACCATGCCTACAAAACCACATTTTTTAGAAAGACCACCTGAAGTGGTTACCCAAGTAGGAACAATAAATCTCTCTTGAGTATTTAAAACTCAAGAGAAACAGGATCTGCTATGTTGAATAATATACAAAAATCCAAACTCTGAATTCAAAGTCCTGTCAGAGCTTTCTAAAGGGAGTGATAAATGCTCTCTTCTTCTGAGGTTTACCACACCTCTTCCTTTCCTTCCCTTAGTTAAAATAATTCTTCAAATTCCCTCCCCCTAGATGAAGAGGCATTATTTAGTGTGAAATATTACTGCTTCATTACTAAAAGACAGAATAATTAGTCTGTCTTATATAATTCAGTTCATCAAGCTGGTTTGCTATCAGGATCAGCTGCTTTCTCCTAAACAAAACAGATCAAATCAATTTAAAATACATTCACGAGAGAAAACTGTGCTGCAGATAACGTTAAAAACACAAATCAGACTTACAAGATCCGTGCACATCAAAAACTCATACGATTGTAATCAAAAGTGTACATGAACCTCAGCATGCAATAGATAACTGCAAGAACCTGCTACAAATAAGGCCCTGTTACGTATTTCTGGTGGTCTAACTGCTATAAATATTCTTAAGATTCTGATTTGACTAAACTCTGCACACAATGGGCAGCCACTGATTGAAGAACAAGTTTTACATGGACACACATTATTTCATAAAGCACAGCTCATGTAACTCACTAAGGGATCTTCTAAGAAATTCCTGCTTTGCTTACAAAAGATACCAGATGCAATTTTTAAGAAAAAGCAAGAGGTACATCCAAAATTAAACAAACAAAAAAAAAGATCAAACCATACATTAATTAAGCTAAATACATCACATCGTTTTAATCTTGTAGCAAGAACAACAGAAGTGACAATATGGGATAAAAGCCAAAAGAGGTTGCATGAGTACGTTACAAAGACAGATGAGCTGAAAACCATATAGGAGACTAGACAAGCCAGAGGTGGCCACCTACGAGTAGGTTAAATACTGTGTTCAAGTATTACAACAGTGCTCCCAGCCTAAAATAGTCATTAGTCAGAAGATGCCTCTATCACACTTTGTACTTCTTATATATTAGTTTTTCCAGATGTCAGCCACCCTCCATGACAACTGTTGAACAGTTTCACAGATTTTTAGGTGAAAGGAGCTGTTGACATGTTCAATCTGCGCTCCTGTCAGAAAGCAAACCATTTCCCTCAATAGCTGTAAAATGAAAGGCTTCAGATAAACTGTTTTAACCTTCAGTCACATTCCACAAGCAAAGACCACATCAGCTGACGTCCAGCACTGCGAGAGCGCAAAGTGACTGGTCGGGCACTACAACCTGAAGGGGATCTCAGTGAGCATGTTGCACAGGAAAGCAGAACAAAATCCCATAGTCATTACTCATCTGATCTAGGAGCAACTCCTTCCTAAATCAAAGCCTATAAAATTTGTACAAATGTCAACTAGAATCATCAATCAACCATTCAAGAGAGGTCAAATCCTTTCTACGACCTGCAGGACTGGAACATGCCTAGTTTTAATATGCTACAGCTAAAGGCTGCTTTTTTAGGAAAATTGGGAATAGGGACAGAAAAGTGATGGGTGTGGGAGGGCAAAAACTTAGGAAAACTGCAGAAGATGATTCCTCCTGATCATTGCTACCATCTACCAAGGCCAAAGCATGAAATGTAATTATACTCTTCTGAACACAACACAAAGCTTGACTTACAAAATTCCAGATTTTACTGGTCTCATAGTGAAGTGACTTTTCGTGTATTTTAATTTTTCTTTCCAGCTCCCAATCTCTCCTGGTATATCAGGCGACTATAGGGCACAGATTCAGACTCACGAACTACAAGATTAGCAGGATTCATCATTTTTTGTCCTGCTTAAGCTGAAGAGCACTATCCCCCTTACACCAAGTCTAGAAATTCTCCTAAAAGATGTTCTCTATCAGAAAGCTATTTAACATAAATTTAGAATTAAACCACCCTTAATGGTTTAAAATGCCATTAGAAGAGAGCACAGAGATTCTGATCTATTTTCAGCCTAAGAGTATCAACCAAAGCCATATCTTTCCTCATTATCTCAAAATTTAGGCTAAGGCATGACCATGTCAGCAGTTATTTGTTTTTTCAACTCGGATTCAAGACCATGATCGACGCTGACTGCGTATGTGTGAAAGATGCACACAAGATGCTGGCAAAAACTGAGTGACAGGGGCTCACGTATCTGCCATGCACCACACACAACACCTGCAATAAGGTTAGGGAGCACACACACTTCCTGACATGTTTCCAAAACTGTCCAAACTATGAAAATTCAACTTCATTTAATGTGTGTTCATCAAAATGCATGCAAGTAACAGACACACTTGTCTCGATTCTAATGTGTTCCTTTGAATCGCTCTTCCTCCAAGCCTGCTTCTTATGTAGAAAAAAATAGGATTATGGGCTTTTTTTTTTTCTGTAGCATACAAATCATTCTGAAAATGCTGAGATACAGTTAAAATCTAGCTGTACATATTAACCTCTGCATTTCATTTCTGTACAATGGTATGTCCATTCACTAAAAAAACCCTGTTCCCATCCTAGTCTCATCAGGAAGAATATCCAACCAAAATACAAATTAAGAAATATTTTTATAAATACACATCAAATCAATAAACTCAAAATTACTAAGCCAATGGAAGCTAGTCTAACTTCTACAGAGAAACAGCATATATGTATTTAACTCCTGTATTTAAGGTTGACACTTATTTTGTGCTATCAATGAAAGTGTTGCATTTTACTCAATTCATACTTCATACAATAACACAAAGCTACTAACATTTATTTTGGTTCTTTTTATTGGCAGTCTTATCTTCCTTTTTAATTCATTATTCAAAAACCTTTCTATGAAACTAAAAACTTATATAAATGTAAATCACATTGTAAGAACAGTTTACACCTAAGTCGCAGTGCAGAAAAAACATTAACCTTCCCTAAGTGATGGATGCATTTAATAGTTTTAAGTCTGCCCTACTCTATACAGTAAACATAAAATATGCAACACATGAAGATACATCTATAATTCTAGCTAATTTAGAATGTGGGAATTATTGCACTCAGACTAGAGATCCACCTTGTATCTTCTCTCTGGAAAAAATGCCCAACGGCAAATACCAAAAGAAAAAACTCAGAAAGGGGAAAGCAAACCCTGAAGCTTCCCCAAGAGCCAGGGTTGATTCAACAGTGCATGGCTCAGCGACTTCCCGAATTTAGCAGCAACATTACATTTTCCTTCTGTGTAATCATCACGTTGCCCTGTGATCTGTTAGCATCTACAGCAACCTGTGCGAACACCAACACCCAAGCATTCCCTACCCATCGCGCGCAGTGCAGTCTGCTTTAACTGGTTCGAGGTCGACACCTCACCATTTTGCTTCATCCCTCCTCCTGCTCTGCCTTGGAGGAGGCAGTAAGCAGTCACTTCCCACTTACTTTCTCTTGCCTCTCACTATTTTCTAGCAAATTTCACTGCTTCACATTTACTAAGTCTAGAACTGACGGCAACAAGGAGCAGAAGCTTAATTCCCTTTATGAGACCACCAGGAGAAGTATCAAAGGCTTATAACAACCCAAAAACAAGAATAAAAGAATGTGAGACACTGCTTTCCACCATGAAATGAAAAAAAGCCCAAGCTTACTGCAATTGCCCAATACTAGCAGAATCTAACTCAAAATGTTTAATTAACAGCATAATCCAAGAACAAAAGCTTAGACAAAGCACTGAAGACTGATCAGATCTCCCAATGTGAAGCTATGGAAATGGGCTTGACCCTGCAAAGTACTAACACTCACAGATCGAAGGTCATGCCCTGAAATTTTAATAAGAAAATAGCCATCAAAGATGGAGCAGGAACCTATGCACTTTACTCCATCAGAAAGGCAAGTAATTAGTAACATCAAATCCATCAGTCACATATCAACATCTCCCCTGCATACCGAAGGAGCTGCAGGGGCTCTGTTGGGTTTCATCAAGACCAGAGCACTTGTCAGACATTTCAGAATAAGACTTGTCCAGTTTTTGCTAAGCCTGCTGAACTTAAAATACCATTTGAACACAGACTCAGAGCTCTCAACCACAAGTTGTATAAGCTGGGCACTACTAATTACATCTACCCAGTTCTGACCACGACGCTTCAGGTTTTGTCAACTCTATGATTCTAAAAGCACAACAGTGCTCTCAGAAGTGCACTGGGGTTAACTGGGTTAGAAGCCCAGCACAACTTCAACCAGCAAAAAAGGCAAGGCTACTCCACATAACGTTTGCTTTCACAAGAGCCAAGGTTTCAGCTTCTCAAGCTGATGTGCCGCAGCGAAGGGCAGGAGCGTAGCACAGGGCTTTGAACATGCCTCTCATTTCCCTAACCATCTCTTAGGAACAGTGCCATGTCAGACACTGCAAAGTGTGTCCAGTGATGGAATTTTTTGTGCTTTTAAAGCATCATTTTGGAACATTTACAACTGACTATTCTTTTTCTTATTAAAATGTCTGTTGCCTTAAATGTCCATGATTATGGCACATTTAACTATAATCAAACTGCACATATAAAGACACAAAACTAGAAAACTATAAAACAGATGAAGAATCTTTTTTTTTTAAAGCTGTAATTTTAATTTCCTTCTCCAATAAGTGTTCCTGTGCTTTTAAATGCTAAATGGTGAACACGTTTGTACAGAATGCTAAAATTAAAAGTTCAAAGAGGGAACACTGACAGTGTGGTATTTGCAGCACAACATTTTCTAAGCTAGCCTGTAATCCAAAGAAACACTTTACTCCACCCAAAGTTTCTGTCTCAAAAATCCAAATGTTCATTTTAATATAAATGGTTAGGTTCTTCAGCTTCATTTATATATGTTTTCGATATGTTAGTGTGCCGGCTAAGCATACAGAGATAAGGTATTGTGTAAATAAAAGCAGATCGTAATTCGCCTCCAAAAAAACCACCCACCATGGGGGTGGAGGGACAATCTGCAATTAAGAGACTAAGTAACTAAGATCCCACTATGACTTTGATTCTAGAGTTGAGACTCTTGGAATGTGCTAAGCTGTTCCACAAAGCTCATTTTTCTTACGGGAAGTGATCTAATATACAAAGTACTTTACAATTTTCAATCAACAGAAATACAGATATGAATGTGTTAAGCCAATATCTGTAAAGCAAGACATTAGGTCACTTCCTAACAACTAGTATCTAAAATCGACATTTGTTGCTGCACGAAGCTGTGCTTATAAAGCGTTAGCTGAAACAAGAAGTTTGTATTTGTACAGAGTGGGTATATTGGCTCTGCTACTGCTTGTAATCATTGCTGATGCATAATCCCTTCCCTGCCACTCCCCTGCATGTCACCCTCCAACATCCCTTCTTCACAGCTCTTTCCCAGTTCAGTGCTGTCAGTGAGAAAACAAGCCTTTTTTTTTTTTTTTTTTTAAATTTATTGGCAGGTCTTTAAAACTTTCTGTGGTAAAACCAAAATTTGGACAGATAGTCCAGCAGTCAATTTAAGAGGCATTTTGCAAGGCTTTTGGGTGGGGGAAGAATCCTTTTTGAGGGGAGGAAGAAGTAGGAAAGGACCGTGGTTGGTTGTTTTTCAAAGCAGCTCGACAAAAACATCCCTCAAGAAAAAAAACAGGCCTCCATCAAAAGGGTGTAGGTGGGGGAGGAGAGGACAGACCTGGCAGTAATGGAAAGTCTGTTCCATAACAGGGGGCTCATAGGCTCAAGCTGCATGAACTATTTATAACGAGCAAATGTGCTTGGTTCTTTTTTGTACCCAGTCTGCGACCTCCAGCACGGCGTGATTGAACTGGGGAAAAATTAACAGCACTCACACATTAAGCGTGCTGAAACCTGGCTGCAGGTAAATGTCGCAAGAAAAGCCAGTGGTGCCAAACATCAGGCAGGTATCCATGGACAGAAACTGGAGACAGAGAGCTGGAGAGGCCGCCCCGCAGCTGCACCGAGCAAGGCATGCCACGCGCCATTTACTGGCTCGGTTTTTCTCCGTACTCTAAGCCTCTTGCTGAACAATCCTAACCACAAAGCAAGTTCTAATCTAAAAATCAAGCCACAACTTGCTTTCATGTTGAACCAAAACTGTGATGACTAAGAAATAAAGCCAATGTTGCTGAACTGGCTACGGCTGCCTTTTCTGTAACATGCATAAATGTAGGTTGATCGCTATCATTTAAGCTGGAGTTTAAAGTTTTTCCCTTCAGTAGTTAATCCTGGCTGTTTGTGAACTCTAAGGGGCACAAATACCAATTTCTGCTTGTAAGTCTTAACTCTAAACAGAAATGCTCGGCTATTACACATTTGTCAATAGAAACAACAGGCATTTTCCTGTGAAGCTGAACCAGTGTAAGGTTAAAGGCACAACACACTCCACCCTCTTGCCATTATACTTCTGTTTGGTGGTTTGTTGAGGTGCATA
This sequence comes from Piaya cayana, assembly GCA_013389865.1. Lineage (NCBI taxonomy): Eukaryota > Metazoa > Chordata > Aves > Cuculiformes > Coccyzidae > Piaya > Piaya cayana. The sequence goes on from WAAB01025357.1 coordinate 156,191, forward strand.
TCATTGACACTGAGCTCCGATGAGCATGTAAACAGACATATATATACATTTAAAACCAAATCCACTTCCAAACACTACAAACACAAATCAGGGGAAAAACAAAACAGGCAGAAATCCAGTCCAACCAGATATGAATGTGACTCAATGCAAACCACCTAAGCTTACAATAACTTTCTGAAGAAACAGATGAGTCCAAACTATCTTGATTGCACAGTCAGCAGGTTCCTGCTGATCACAAATGACTTAACCTAAGTAACTTTACCCCTCTCCCATCTAAAGCTCCTTCCCTGTACGCACAATCTTGCAGCCTATTATAAGTTTCTTCTGTCCCTCTGAGAAACTCAGTTAATTTCAGTCACAAAACAACTCAGTGAGTTCTGACAAGAATAACAGTGGTCTATAAGCCCTGACAATGGAAATCTCACATTTGCTTGTAGTATTTTTCCCATAATTAGCAGAACACTCATTTCCTACGTATGACTTGTACTTTACACAAATTTTATTTAAAACTGCTTCCAATAAGATTCACGAAATAGTTACAGAAACGAAGACTGTGCTTATGAACTGTGCAAATTAGGTTCAAATTCCAGATGGAAAGGGATTTCCAGAGTTTAAAAATATCATCAATCCAGGAAGGAAGTTTAGCTGCAGTGGATACTTCATCAATGTAAACTCTGTTCAGGTCAAACTTTCTAAACAAAAGGCCACGATAGCTGCACAGTCCGTTTACTGCTAGAAGAAGAGCTGGAGTCTTGTTAAGTGGTTCCTCACTCTTCTGTAAATTCACTTTACTATGCATTAAAGTATATTAACACAATGTTCGATATAAATATTAAGTGATAACATTCATTCTGAGAAGCATGTTCTAGTGAAAAATAAGAGCTTAAAATCATGATGGCCTTGTTTTTCATCTTTTTAAATCACTGTATGCATCCTTCTCTGCCATCTGTTTAAAACTGATTTAATTAACTAGAAGTCATATTTTGTTGTTTCAGCCTATATGAGATTCTGAAAATGACCAGAACAGTGTTTATTTCAGTCTTATTCCCAATCTAAGTTGCAAATCCTCTGTATTTTATTGCAACAGAATATGGACTTTGTGGACTTGGAAGGTTTTTTTAGTTGTTCTATGGGAAAGCATAAAACATACAGAACTCATTTAAAACATTCATCTTTTTAGTTCTATTTTTCTTTAGCCAAAGACATTAGTTAAAACTATCTGTCAAGGTAGTATGCTTCAGCTAAAAGCCTTTCAGCCTTTTATTCCTTTACGTGCTCAGTTTCATTACAGAATGGACAGACAAGATGTAGATATTTATTCATAAACACAACACCTTAAATCAGAGTTAGAAGAGGTGGATTCTTTTTTCCTTATACATCTGATTCTTAGATGATGCTACACTCTGCAACGCAGTTAGATTCAATAATGTAATTCAGAAAGCTAGAAACTACATTTAAGGTAACACACACACCTTGCTTTCAATCTCAAGTGTAAAGCTGCCTTGAGCTGAATAGCAGTCATCCTACATTCACCAGTCAAATACTCATTCTCAAATTTGCTCTTCTTATGGAACATTATAATACTGTGATTTATTTTGTCTTCTCCAACCTCTTCACATACCTATGGTTTCAGGCAGGTCCAAGAGCTCATTGTGCTGCAAGTCAAGGTTGGTGATCTGCGTGCAGCTTCCAATCTCTTCCGGAAGATGTTCAAGCTGATTGTGCGCTACATCCAGCGTTATGAGGTTACACAATTCACCTAAAAACACACAAGAAAACAAAAAAATCAAGTTCTTTAATGCACAGCTCTAGACAATGACTTCCACATGAAGATTAACAGAATCAGACAGATTGTGGGATAATCTGAAAAAAGCTATTGCTTCCATAAAGTTATACATATAAAATAAGGCACTAGAGGATCATAATTTCAGTCAGATCTAAAACCTGATCACCAATTTTTAAAAACTCAAATCTGCTATAGATTCTCTGAAGAAATCTTACTTATTGAATTATTTTCTTCTGATAGTTCAAGCTGTGTAATAGGAAAACAAAACCTATATCTCATATTTGTTTCAGGCTGACTACACGTTTAAAATATCACAGTGTAAGTGGCTGTACTGAACTTTTAAAATTTTATATCTGTTTTTATACCATAAATTACTCTCAGGCACAAAATCAACAATTAAGAGACATGGAAATTAGTTGGTTGGCAACCCAGATAATCACGCAAAGTCCTGACTTATCATTTTTAGTCATTACGAAAAAGGCAACACATGCTAAGTAAACTATAGATCTATTTGCACAGATCATTATATTTTATATATGCAAGCAGAGATAGAGCAAATAAAAGTCTGAAATAAAAGGCTTATCTGTTAAGCCTTAAAAAAGATTGGATTTGCTTAGAATTTAGAGCTACTTTACAATGAATCACTTCATTCCTGACATTTACACATTCGTTTAAAAGTACAGCTAGGCACAACTCTCTGCATACAGTAGTTTCACCTCTTTTAATGACAAACATACCATTTTCTGAGCAATAGCTTGTTGGGTTTCACAAAAAAATGTGTGTAAATGGATACAGGTGCATGCATTCATGTTTTTTGCAGCTACTGGAGGTGAAATTAACGCAAATTATTTGAACAGCTTCAACTCTATCCAGTAAAGATGAGGTCATTGTATTTGTACTTAAGAGCATACTCGGTGAGTAACAAATCTGGAAGAGTAGGAAATTCCTTTTGAGGAGCAAATGTCTATTTTTAAGCTTCAGTGTTGTATCTTTGACACAATCCTTTAAGGATTTTCCCACAGGCCTGAAGGATCGGGTTGGGCAAGTTCTGATGTGCAGCGTGTCTACCTATTAGATCAGCATATGATCACAAATGGCCATTTGATAAATCATAAAATACTTACAAATTCAGATGTTGTGTTAAGTTGCAGGTGTCATGTAACCACAAAACTTACTGCCTATCACGAAACAGTTATGAAAAGCCAGCAAAAAAAGCCTGCCCCAACAGCTTCATTATTTATTTTTCTTAGACTGCTAATACATAGCTGATCTTATTTCCTGCATTTATTAACCCAAACTGGGATTTGTTTTCTAGAAACTATGTAGATGGAAATGTTAAAGTGGTGATTAAGCAGCTTGTCCACCACTCTGTGTGTGTCCCCTTTCCTAAATCAGCATTCAAATGTATTCCAGGAAACAAATGTCAATAGCCAAGCATGCCATATCTAGTACTGCATAAACCACACATTTCAACACCATTGACCTGAAGAAGAAAGCAAATTTAAGAACTAAGCAAAAGTTAATGTTCTGTGGTAGGAGCATCATTTTGTTATTCAGGAAAACAAGTGGGCAAAGTGTAGAAGGTAATAGAAGGTGGATAAGCTCGAGGAAGACTTTAAAGTCCCACCCTTTAAACATACAAACGGACCAACCCACAGATTTTTATAGAGAAACTCATGAACCTTTGCACACTTTGGGGCAGTAGTTTTCACTTCATGATTGCTGTTTTCATTTGTTTTCACTTCGGATCTAAAGCAATGATGTCAAGTTTGAAATGTGGCATAAATTTCACTTCATCACACTGATTTCTCATTTACTTGGCTCTTCCCACTCTACATCTGCTGAAGTCAAAGAAAGACTTGGGATTTTGCAGTAACATTTGCCACACTTAATTTTTGCACCTGCTGAAAACTTTGACAACAGCAAGCTTCATGTTTGAAACAAACATCTCACCAGCTAATTCTGGTGAGGGGGAAAAAAAAGGAGAGAGATGTCCACGTTTATTTAGCCAAGCTAAAGAAATTTAGGCAAGCTCACACTTTGGTTTAATTTGGATAACCGTATTTAATATTATATTAAAGTTGCAGGCATTGTTTTAAAAAGAGACACTGGCAAACACTTAAAAATGGCCAAGTGTTCAAGGCCAGGTTGGATGGAGCCATGAGCAGCCTGGTGCAGTGGGACAATTCCCTGCCCATGGCGGATGGGCTGGAATTGGATGTTCCTTAACGTTCATTCCAACTCAAACCTTGCTATAATTCCATAATCCTACCTAAATGTCCTTTTTTTACGCTAGCGGCAGAAGGAGAGGGAAGGTGAAGTGCTGTTGGCACTGGAAGTCTTCCAATACTTGAACTTGGATTGCTGAGACACAACACGGAGTGCAAGTCAACAAAAAGCACTCAAGATACATTTCTCCTGCTGTTCTCAATGATTTATTGAAAAATTTCTTACAGTCAATATATTTAACAAGGTGAAAATAGTTCAGGTGATGGGGTAAAGGCTCACCTCCACATGCAAAGGCACACAGAGGACCAGCAGCAGGTGACTGAACCCAAATACTGGCTGTCCCAGGAGAGCCATCAGCCCTGTGGCTGGTGAGAGACCCTTCACAGTAAGTGTAAATGGAAGGGCTCTGCAAAACTCCTTGCAGACTGCAGGCTGCTACTGTATATGCTACTATGGGTTGCAAGGAAGAGAAACTTGGGATGGTAAGAGTTGCTATGGGATCTTTAAGGAAGGGGGAAAGGGAAAATCAATGTGGTTTGGGCGGGACAAGTAGGGTAAATCAGAGAGATAAGGAAATAAATGGGTCTAGTCCTTTATAAACCCACTTTGGTCATACCCTGTGGCCAACCATCACCCTTAGCCCTGTCTGCTCCTTAAACTCCTGTTTTCCTGGGTGAGTGGCTCTCTTCTTCTGTGTGCACGGAGGTCTGAGGACCAGCGACACTGCAGTCAGCGTGACCAACACTACTGAAAACATCCCAGCGTGTGGGACCAGAAGCACTCTGGGCACAGAAGAGCACACAGTCAGCAGCTCCAGAACAGGGGCAGCTCTTTCACCAGTAACTGAGGGCACCGATTTACCCCGTGAATGGACGCACTGTGCTCTGCACTGCTGCACAACAGCAGCCCTTTCAAAAATAATGCCAGGATAAACACATGGCATAAACAATCAATAAAACAAATAATGATCTGGAAGAACAAAGAGAACTAAGAGAACGAACTTAAGGCCATCTGCACAATGCTTTTCCAAAGAGTCGATGTAAAGCCAGCTTGTTTCAGTGACGGAAAGCATCTTCTTTATTGTCTGAACGGCAGCAACTGTACCAAAGGAAATGCTTCTCATAAAAGGTGAAAGCAAGTTTCACCAAGACACACCTAAGGTCCAGACTTTCTGCTTGGCCAGGCTAAGACGTGTATGTCAAAATCAAAACATAAGTTTGCCTAAACAAAAGATTTACTCAGGTACAAAACTAAAAGTATCCTCAGAACAATTAAAAAATAAACCAGGAAGGTGCTGAGGTTTGAGGGGTCGCTTTTTTTCCCCTTTAAATATTATATTGCACTTTAATTGCAAAGGAAAAAAAAAAGCAACTGAAGCTCAAAATCTGCCAAGAAAGCTGAGAGAAATTGCATGTACTAGCTGGCTTGACAAGAAAAGATTTTGAAGTAAAGTAACACTAAACGGCAGGAGGATCTTTAAGGTCCCTTCCAATGCAAACTACTCTATGATTCTATTATAATATCCATATGAAATACATAAAGCAATTTCTCTCTAAATAACCTTCCTAAAACAGTTAGATACACCCCATTATGTCATTTTCAAAAATTTATAATTTAAAAGGTTTTACAAGATAAAAATATCAGACAATTCACATGCATTATTCAGATAAAACAGTTTGTGAAGACTCCCAACCACCTTCCAGTTAAAAACACTGTTAAAAATGCAGCTAAGTATACCGCTCCGCAACCCTTAAGGGTGGCATGAGCAATCCCCTGTTGTTTTCATGTGCACAGACACTAAAAGTTACATAGTATGACAAAGCTAAATATACCTGCTGAAAAACCCCAGCATTACAAAATGAGTAATGTTTTCTGCATAGTGAGGCAGAATTACAGTCCCATTACAACGCCGAGCTTGAAAGCCTGTTTTGACAAGAGGACCAAATTACATGCCCTGACTTACATAACTCTGAAAATTCTTCTCGGCCATTTAAAAAACAAAACACGATTTCATTAAAAGCATATAAAAGTACACACAAATTAACAGTCATATAGGGAGAGAGTACAGGTCAGTAGCAAACAGGCTTCACCGTCTCCTCCCACTAATTCACTTTGTGGGCACCACTCTTGGACGCCAAACACAATTTGTAATATAGCCTGCTTTCCACTGGATTAACTCCATGCCTGCCCATGCTTAAGCAGATTGAAAATTGTGAAATCCTTCACAACATGATAAATCCTGTGGCAGATGACACAGCGGGAGGATCAAGACTCTTATGGAAAGTACAAGGAAGAGGAGAAAGCAAACATTAGTGGGACTTCAGGCTGGTGTGTCAGAACACCGGCTGTAAGCTAATTTATAAAGAATAATTATCAGAGAACAGCAATGCTGGGAACAAATTACACCTATTTCCCATAACTTTGGTAGCTATTCATCTCTGTCTATAAAGGTCATTGGGATAAATGCCCTGGTTACAGAAAAAAATTTAAAACAATTTTACAGTTTCAGAATCTTTTTCTTCTCTATGAGATCTGAGCACATCACTGTAACAGACAGCCTGATTTTCTTGCTGCATCCTACCAACTACCCAAAGGAACGGTTTAAGCAGTCAGAGCTATTTCAAATTATTACCATACAGCTATAACTTACACATAAGAGTTACTAAGGAGAGAGAATGCAATCTCAGTATGGTCACAAGTCACTTATCTGCCAAAGTTAAAATATTCATATAAGAAGCACAGTAAAGTGTTTAGAATTTGCACAATATGCAACAAGATCTGGTTATGGGAACTGCTCCAAAACATGAAGCTAAGCTCAACTGAAAAGGAAGACTAAAAATCTGGTCCAAAAGAAGCTTCAACAAGATACAACAGCAAAACACATTACTTGTTTATAACTGAAAGTAACAAAAATAAAATCTAAAAGGTGTTAAAAAAACCATTTTAAATGTGAAACATATAGAAGAAACAGCAACAGTTCAAGGCAGAATTGGAGACGGTCAGCAGAGTAAACCAGTAGGAACCTCACGAACTGCCAAAACAAAGGTAAAGTCTTGCACCTGGCACAGAATAACCCTGTAAATCAGTCCAGCCTTGCACCATCTGGCGAGGACACAGCTCTGTAGGGAAGGATCTGGTGAAGCTGAGCACAGGGTCGCATCTTGGACCTTGTCCATTTTGAGAGTGCGCTCACTCTTAAATAATAAAGGCTAACCACCTACCAGGCTGCCTGAGGGAAGTGATTATTTCCCCCTGTTCAGCACTTATGAAAGCATTCAGTTAAAATAATTGCAGCATTTATATTGGGGGGGGAAGGCACTGGACTTCCCACAAGCTGTCTGTATTTACTGGAATTACACTTGGGGCATCATCCCAATAAGCTCTGCAAGTAGATCAAAAAAACAGGACTACTTAATCATTATCTTAAAGCCAGTCTGAAGAAAGTGTAATCAGGAGGAATGTGATAAGCCGACAAGACAAAACTGCGATCCCACAAGAGCCTTCACAAGAATCGGAACCCAGGCACCAAAGCTGAGGACAGCCAAAATCAAGGTCTTCACCCTTTCTTCAACTCAAGAAAGCAACCAGAACTGCATCAAATAAGCAATCGCTTTTGTTGACTTCCAAGGTGCAGTACACACGTATCAATGTCTATACTGATTCCACTTCCATTCACAGCTTCATGTTCCTACCATATTAGAACATAAACACATAAGAATCTTCTCAACCACTGTAGACATTAGCATTGCCAACTACATTCAAGAACACAACCTGGTTTCCTTCAAGCAGAAGAAGGGATTCTTAGATACAAATAATGTAAAGAAATATTTCTTTATATTGTCAAGTCTGCTAGGAAAAAAAAAAAGGGAAGTGAAATTCAGAGCATCACTGAAAAGCTCTGCAACTAGCAAGTCATTTAACAAGAAGGCACTATATTCAGCGTGGTGTGAGCAGACATGAAGTAACACAGCTGAACACATCTGGTTTGCTGTCTATGTTGCTGAAAACCAAACAGGTGCAAGTGTTATGAAAAAGAGTTTCAAAGTAGTGAAGAAACCACAAATGATCTAAATATTGGGTAGATGGGGGAAGGGAAGAACAGAAGAGAGTCTCAGAGACATTCCAAGTCTGGTGTAGGCAGATTCCCTGAATTACAATCTAAAAATATTTCCCTTGCAGAACAGCCCTGACCAGGTTCTCCATAGAATGCAAGTTGTATTGAAACGCAGAAAAAACAATATTTGGAGTCTTAAACTTGCAGAAACTACATAAATGTAATTTCAATTATGTTGACAATATTATTTCTATTTGAGTTGTGCATGCCAAGACAAAAATACCCAAAACTAGTATAAGATGCAACCTTGTCTTCGCAAAGAAAATATTATCAACCTGATTGTGCAGGACAATTCCTCCAACACAACATGGAAGAATGCAGTAAAACTCTGGATATTAAAAATGCAAAAGACTTGCCTAAGTGACAGTCTGCAAATCGAAGCATTTGCTTGGCCTTATCCCAAGAGAGTTCCTCTGGTTTTCATCCTTCTTGTGCTGAATTTCTGACTCACCAAAGCATTCGCATTCTTCCGCTCTATCTTCAACTTTTTTATCGCAATGGAATGGACCCAATATGGTGATCAAGCTGAAGTCCATCCTGTAAACTCATTTCCACAAAAATCCCTCCAGACTGTGTTTTGGCAAAGCTTCAGCCTAGAAATCTTACCATCAAGGTTTTATTTCATGAATGCCACCTGAGATTCAATAGCCAAGTAAACAAGTTCTGTGTACAAACTCACTATTCAACACCTATACAACAGTGACCTTTTAGTCAAGAACAATGTTCCAAGCAAACTTGTGGACCTTGCTAAGGATGCAAAGTGTTTATAGGAGTTTAAAGCTCTTCAAAGCAGAGTCTACTGAGAAATACCAAAAAGACAATCTGCGCTAGACTCAGGAAATGCCTGATAGTAAAAGAGCTGGATCTGGGAAAGGAGTCAGGTTAAGCTTCATATATACACTCACACCATTTTTGTGCAGGTGTTTGCTTAGGGCTGCAGTCAGAAGCAGGATACTAGACAAGATGCACTCTGAAAACTTATCACCACTGTTAGGTAGGATATAATTTATACAAAAGACTGGGTTCACAAAGAGCAATGTTCAGTAACTTTGTCATCAAAAAACTTGAAGCAATGAAATCCCACTGCTCAACATAAATATAAAACAAAAAACTGCTTCAGGAAGGTGGGGCTAAGCTGACAGTACCAAGACTCCAATAAGCTACACAGGGTCTTGAGGAACAAGACGTGGAAAGCAGAGATAAACAGGAAGAAAAGAGTTTCTGAAAACATAACCTGATGCACTTTCAGTGGCTCTCTGCAGACAGTAATCCATCCTTCTTCAAACCACTTTGCAGTGCACTTCACGTGCTTTTATACAACGCAAGCAATCCCACCCGTAAGGTTTGACAAGTGAGCTGCAGCAAGCCAAGCCGATGTTAACAGCTCCATTAGGGCAAAGAAGTGGTCTTGCTCTCCCTGTTCCAGTTTATGCTCTCTCCCTCCTCCTCCTCCACCAGTTCCAGTCTTATCTGAAACCACACTGAATTCAACTAAAGTAACAGACAAGAAAAGCAGCAAAACTACTAATATTTTTCTGTTGAGTTGGTAAGATAAAACAGCTCACCAAGGAAAAGCTCAGGTGAAAAAGGCAGGAGGAGTGAGCAGCTGGGAAGCCACGAAGAAGGGAGTGGATGCTGCCCCTTTCAGCATCAAGAAGCTGTTACACATCAGCACAGCCATTTCATGAAATCTCCCTCTAGCTCAGCTACTCTTGAACAGAGCTTTTGGCTACACATGCAAAAAAATGGATTAAAAGGGAAAAAAAAACCCCACAAACCTTGGAATATCTTTTCGGTTAAATGGATTTTTAACTAGTTCTAGATCTTATTCAAACACATCTATTTATATTTGAAAATACAACAGTGTATCAAGACTATGCAGCCTAATATAGTTTCAATCACATTAAAAATGCAGAAGCAATATATATGTTGCTGGAAAAATGTTAAGAGAAGCCCAATAGATGACTAGCAGCAATGGCTGGCTAGGTGTCTAAAGTCTGAATTTCCTGAGTAACTAAGAGACCCTCTTCTTCCAAAGTACTGATAATATTTTCTTCATTATTTTTTAAATTTTTATTTCCTGAGTGACTTTATTTGAGTAAACAACTATTTAAAATTAAGATGCCTTCTGAGTACTGAAGAGTCAGGAAACCATCTTGTTGTCATCCTACCTATAATAAAGCAACTGGATGCAAGGGAATGAAAGGTACCACATTCTTGGGGGGAAAAAAAAGACCAGAAATGCACTCATCTGTTTACTTACTGTAGATAATAACACTTCCTCTTTCTCTCTGAACCATTTGTTTTAAATGCAAAGTAACTTTTCCCCGAGTGCAGTCACCTCACTTGAGTTTGTGTTGTTTAACGACTAAAGACAGTTTAAAGACCAAAATAGAACCAAACCTTAGACTACTTCCCACCTGCTTCATGCTGGTAGGTTCACCTCTTCTAGGGTTTCCCCCAGACTATACAAGCCGTTTCAGGTCAGGTGTTTCAAAGCAGATTCCAGGACCACTTAAACTCTCATCAACTACATGTTTTGCAAACAACATTTAATATAATGTTTTGCTTTTAAGAAATGTTTTAGAGTTATTTTTGTCTTTCTCGAGAAGGAATCTATTTCTGACAAGTATTAACACCATGCGCTCGCACAGTGAGCAGATGTTTTATGTAAGCATTTCTAGAAAGTTATTTTGAAATCACACGATCAGTACTACAGCTTCTACACATCATCTATAAACAAGAAACACTGCCACAGCATTGAAGGCTATCAATTCAAAATTTAAGACAGGATTAAAAAGAAGGCCAGATTCCTGAAGGAAGGGGCCCTACAAGAAAGCTGGGGAGGGACCTTTTACAAGGACCTATACTGATTGGACGAGTGGGAATGGCTATAAAATGGAAGGGAGAAGACTTAGATTAGACATTAGGAAGAAATTCTTCATGATGAAAGTCGGAAGGCCCTGGCACAGGCTGACCAGGGAAGCTGTGGCTGCCCCATCCCTGGAGGTGTTCAAGGCCAGGTTGGATCGGGCTTGGAACAGCCGGGTCCAGTGGGAGGTGGAAGTGGATCAGCTTTGAGGTTGCTTCCAACCCAAACCATTCTATGACTCCAACTACCTCACAGTCATACAAACACTTTTTTCCCCCTCCTCAGGGTAACCTTTTGTAGCATATCTCCCACCAAAAGACAAAGTAAAGAAAACTGTGGATTCTTCTCATGGTTGAGTACCAGAACCCGTCATAGCTAACTGCTGCAAGATGGCTCTTTGCTGGACAAGTCAGCAGGTTATGTAAACTCTGAATATTTAAAAACATGAACAGGCACACCAGCTTACCAGCAGATATGTCAGCCTTCAGCCTTAGAACAGTGGTGTATTTTTCAAAAGAATTTGAAATGCTCTGCATGATATTGCTTTATGAAAGATAATGGCCCCATTTTATTTCCCACTTTGCAACAACAATTTCTCTTATTTGCAAGCTGATAATACAAGAGTGTTTGCTTGTATACAGAATTTTAGGAACTGTATTGTAAACATACAACGGATTAAAATCATTAGGACTTAAAAGGCAAGTTGTTTTAAAAAGTGCACATGTAAAATGTAGAGAAATAACAAGCATTTAAATAAACAAATTCCATTGGATAGTAAGAAATACATTTCTCAGCAGTTTAATTTTTCAGCTGTGTTTCCAACTCAAATATTTCATCTTTGTACTGCAACAAAGAGACGTGAAAGTGCGTGAGTAGAAATCAATTACAAAAGTGAAACTAGCTTGTCTGTTTTTACTACTTGAGGAAAAAGGTTTTCAAATGCCTGTTCTGTATATCTTGGCAGCTAAAATTATTTGCGTTGCTTAAACTTAGAAATCCTTTAATTAATTTCTTTTCCAACTGACTCAGTTGCAGGCAACCTAGTCAGAGAAATTTACTTCAAACAGAGATGGATGCTGATGTACACAGCGACTGCCCTTGGAAATTCTTCACAGGGGTAGCAGTTTGCATTTGTGCTTCAGAGATGCCTTCCACAATGAGGTGCTGACCCATAACATGGAACGTGGGCAGTATCACAATACAAATAAAGGCAAGGCTAACTTCTGGATACAAAGACAGAAGTAAAGTAGCTAATGTTCTCAAGCTAGGGTTTGATAAAGAGATGAGGACACCGCCTGTATGTGTAACAAGAATTAAAAAAATATACAAAAGACACAAACAAGTCACATATTCCTTCATGATACACAGATCTACTTAATTTATCTCCAAAACTGTTATACATGATCTCTATCAAAACTATTGCAAACGAACACATACAGAAATGACATACTTTAACACAAACTTAACCAGAAGAATTCAACAAACAGTTCAGAAAAGGAGGTTCCCGAAGCAATAACATCTGCAGTATCAAACAAACTTACAAAACGTTCCTAAAGGGCAACACCAAACCCAGGAATGCAACATGTCACCGATGTTTCTTCTTCACACACTAGTATTAATTTAAATTTATGCAGTACTGTCCCCTGTAGAATCTCAGAAGCTGACTGTTTGCTGGATTATATTTAATAACTGAGCCACAAACAGCCCCAGGTGAAATACTACTGACAGTAGTGTGATACAGCTCAACCAGCTGAATCTGTCACAATTTCTTCAACATATGTAGAAGCGTGATATGGTGTGGGGGTTGGTTTTGGTTTTGTTTTTTTTTTTTGCAAACATCAGCCCATGGTTTCTAGTATGATTCTTTGATTCGTAAAAGATCCAAAGAGGCTGTTGGACTTAAACTGAAGTGTCAAAATAGGTCAAAATTATAATTCCTTCGGCTCTCCCAGGGGAAATTCCCAGGATTGCTGAAATGCTAATGCCAACTCAGAAATCATTTTGATCAGAAAACACACCACAATTTAATTTTTGCCTAGCAAAAAAGCATTTCTGTGGCTGTAGCAGAATCCACTCCAATAGCTTCTACAGGGGGCAAAGACTCAGCCCAACAACTGACAGCCTCACCGCATTTCTTCATTCCTGTAATCACATACAAAAGCTGCCTGTACTGGACATGGCTGGTAACAAAGTTCAGCAGTTTCAGACGTGCCCAGGAGTTCCTGCCACCAAGAACATGTTATCTTGCGTACCTTACATACCAAGACACAGAAGACAGACAAACCCTGCTGGTCTGAGGAAGATCTATTAGAGTTACAGACAACGGCATTCCCCAAGCTTTGCAAAATCAGTGAGCACAGGGCCCAGCTTCAGTAACACTTAACTTACTCATGCAGTGACTCGGTTAACAGGAAAAAAGTCCTGCATCAGCTTTTAAAAACAGGGCACAGGAATTATTACTTGCAGTATTACAAGGGCTTTCATAATTTTTTTCCATGCTTGAAGAGAGTTGAAGCAGTTTCTTAACTGCACAAAGCTTATGCTCCCCCTCTGCCTAAAGGGACTATGCTTACATTTTAAAAACTGATGATACATAGAAAAAACCCCTACTGATGATAGAATCTCCCTTTTATGAAGCATGTACCTTGTTCAAACACTGCTTGAAAACAGTCTGATAAAGACATGTTTTCCATGAATCAGAAGTTATTAGGAACAACCTCAGAGTTCTTCCTATACAGCTATTCCGACACGCTTTTTATAATGAACTATTTAAATAGCCACTTTCATCCTATTTCACCATCCTTTAAACTTCTTAACAATGTTTGGAGAAACAAATAGTATTCATTAAACAGTCATAAGAATCATCAACCATGCATACTACATTTTATATTGAGTCCATGTATTAATGTATTCATGACTTGTAAAAGGCTGTGGCTTTCACAAATCATTAACCTACATTGTTAACTGTTACAGCATCCAACAACTTGCTCATGGTAATAGCATGTAGCTACCTATTCTATCTCATATTACCATGGCCACACCCCTCGGTAATGTGCTCATAATCTGTTTTCTAACTTGCAACATTTCATAAATGATTTATAAAAAAAATTCTTAACATTTAATATGCCCCCCTCCTTTTTTATTTTAAAGCCATCTGGGCTCTGCAGACAATATGTGAAAGCACAAGGCAAAGACAAAAACAAGATACCTCTTATTTTATGATGACAGATGAAGAAAAAGGACCTTTGTTCTTTAAAAAAAATACCAAGGTATTGATTACTCTAAATATAAGCTAACATTGCAGCAGTATGATCAAGAGCATAACATTATGAAGTTTTAAATGAAGAGGGGCACCTGGAGAAGTGGCAGTTTATGTACACTTAACTGAATCACAAGATGAACTTAAGCACAAAATTAAGCTTTCAATCAGTGTAATCGCTTACCAATTTCAGCAGGTAGTTGCTTGATTTTGTTCTCTCGTATGCTAAGCATGGTGAGTTTTGACAAGTTTTTGATATCTTTTTCCACAGTAGTTATACGATTAAAGCGTAGGTAAAGAGTGGCGAGAGAGCTTAGCCTGTACACCACTGAAGGGATTTCTCTAAGTTTGTTATGCCGCAGGTCAAGCATGCGCAGTTTCTTCAAGTTATCAAGAGAGTCAGGCAAACTGGTGAGTGAGTTTTCACTCAGGGCCAGTGTCATCAGGTTCACAAGACAGCCTACCTCTGCTGGTAGGGACTGCAGTTTGTTACTGTATAAATAAAGTTCTGTTAACTGCGTTAGCTCCTTGATAGCTGATGGAAGCATGTGTATAGACCTCTTGGACAAGTCCAAGCGCATTGAATTCTCTTCCCGGCATTTATTTAGCTCTTTGATCACTTCAGCATTGCTGGATTTTTTGCGGGTACCTGTGGCTGGATTAGGTCTTTTTATCGTATTGTCCACTGAAAAAGCTACCCCAGGCTGCGTGCTACTGGAGTCCTTCTTTCCATCTTTGGCATCTTTCCCTTTGGTTTTAGGCTCCTTTTCTTTGCTCTCTTTCCCAAACCCTCCAGAGGCTTTGGCCTCCTTCTCCCTTTCTTTTGACGATGGGACTTTTGGATCTTTCTCTTTACAGTCCTTTTCTTTTCCTAGATTACTACTCATGGTGACTCAGTGTTTAGCAAGCACCACATGAAATCCGTTTCTAAAGTTCACAAGAACAATTCACTGCTGAGACAACAAGGATCCTTAAAACATGTAAGCGTTGAACCAAGGGAGGAGCTTCAGAGCTGAGATACCCATTTGCTACATATTGGTTCTGAAGGCACTCTTTCCTAATCCCAGTACCAGGAGACTCAGCTGTAGAAATCAGAAGGTCAAATGCTCCGTCTTAGTATTTCTGTAACACAGAAAGAACAGAAGCCCAAGTTAGTGTAAATATAAAACTTAACTTTCAGTTAAATGCTGAGTGTTTCTACATCAAGCCTGTGCACACCAACCCAAGTTAATGATTTGTCCTTCTCTTCAAAAGTCAATGAAAAACCCAGTGCTAAACCAAAAATACTACACATATTGCTCAAAAGACCCAGCATGGTAAAAGAGTAATACTAAGTAGTATACATGAGGAAAGAAAAATAACAATTCTTCAACAAAATACTGCCTTTATTTGAGCCTCCAGCTTACATCTTAGGCAGTTCTTAACACCCTGGTCATCAACATGAATATTCTCTCCCCTCCATGCCCAGTCAATAAAGATCTGCTATAATTTTAAGCGCCTGCCTCTTCAAACAAAATTGTACAGGCTTATTCTTTCAGTACAGAGGAGCCTAAATTTGATCTACGGTGAAATCTAATATGCTACTGTAACATGAACACTTTGCCTCAAGATCTCCCTTCCGACTGGCTCTGAACAGCAGGTCTCTGCTTTTAACGTGGAGCAGAACATTGTCACCAGCTTCACGTTCTTTGAGGATGAAAATACAAAGATTTTTAAAATAATCCTATCAAAAAGCCAACTGAAAGCTCAGAAGAAGTAATATATTATGCTTCAAGACAAAAAAAATTCTCAAGGAATTTCTCATGAGAGTAGGATATAACTCATCTTTAAACAGTATCCTGAATTTCCCCCTCTCAATGATTATAATGTAGCCCAATAAGTGAGCAGATGTCTGAAGCCTATAAAGTCCCATTTACATTTTTACAGAATCAGCATGCATCACAGAAAGTAGCTTTGCTTCACGTTTCAATTCAAAGCACAGGACATGCCCGAGAACGTGGTGACTCTGAATACTCTGGGGAAGTTTTTGAATGTATCTTTGCAGAAGAAAATAAATGGTCAATCAATGGCAACAATAATTTCACGTTCCCACATCAGTCCACTTTTTAACCTAGAATCAACTTTCTCTGATGAAGAAAATCGGCTTGTACCTCAGAAAAATACCTTTTTTTCCCCTCACAGCCACATGAGCTACACATAAATCTCCACAGGAGCTGTGCCACTGTTCTGGCATTCCATCTTCTGCACAAGTTCATAAAGCTTATAATCAAAATCAATTAAATAATACTTGGCATCCTTAAGCCATCAGCAAGCACTAGAAAATCAAACATTTCTTAGCAAAGCTCAAGTAACTATTTTTAATTGCACAGTTATGCTATGTATGCTTGCCTTCAAGTATAAACAAGTGCTTGGAGAATACAAAGGAGCACGCTTTGCTCAACATATTTGTTCACATTTTAAAAAAAAAGTAAACGAAAATCTATTCAAGGAGGTAAGAAGGTCAAGCCATGTTACCTCTGCTGAAAATAAAGCTGTTTATTAACAAAGCTCCAAAGAGAACCTCTCCCGGGAGGTGGCTTCCAGTCCCTTACCCCAATTCATTACTGCTGCAGCACCACAAAGCGTGCACCACAAACCCTATAACATCAAACCACCCCACTGCCTCCAGTTACTGTGTACTGGTCAACTCTGTTGTAAAGGGCCGTGACCGTTTACTAGCACCAGCAAGGAACAACCGCTTTTAACGTGGAAAGTTTCTCCAATGCGTCCATTGTGTGTCATCCAAACACACAACCACAAGCTGATTCCTTACTGCATCCTTAAGATCTCCATCACCCATTAACCTGACCTGTCCTTAAGATTACCAGCCCCACTACATTATATCTGAAAACTTGCTCTCCGCACTGTTTAATCTACATGCTTGTAAAACTCCAGCAATTGGAAATGTTATGACTCCAAATGCAAAAATGTAGTTGAATAACGAGTGCGAGCTTGAAATACCCAACGACTTCTTTTCAATATGCAAGGTAACACAAAGAACTGAGAACTAACACAGTTTCTAAATTCCGATAACAGACAGAAAACTCAGCCATCCAGCAATGCCAGGCAGCTACTGCTCTACATCAAGCCCCTACACTGCAAAATACTCAAAGGGCTGATGCTCTCTAGGGCTTTCAATTTAATCAAATTTAGGACCCGCCAAGAGATTTGTTTCATTTCTTATGTGCCCTGCAGCTGAAGGAGGTTTTGAAAGAGCCTCAGAAACGAAAGGCAGCTGGAGATTAGCACTGCTGAAAGCAGCTCGGTAGTGCAAATGCTCCAAATAATCCGCACGCACTTCACTGTCTTCGTTAGCAATTTCTTTAATTGTACCTAAAAAAAGGTGAAGGGAGGCTCCCTGTTTCAATATGTCAGTTTAACATTTCATTTTGTAGCAAGGAACAAAAATATTTTGCCTGTACAAAAGGATAAAAAAGAGTCACTAAAAACATCATCTGAAACACATAAAAATTCATAGCAATAGGAAGGGTCACGACTTGGAGACTTCAACATCACCTCACAGTTAAAGAGGTTAGGAGGCAGGTAACTTGCAGGGAAGCCACAGGCAGCCGTGGTTCTCTAACACGTGGAAACCGGAGCTAAGCTCACATTGCAGCAGGTCTTCAAAATACACTCCCTGTTCAGAGTGACAAAACACTAACAGTTAAATGTACCCCATCTGTGGCATTTTTACCTCTTTACTGAGGTTTTAAACTATTGCCTGAGACTGTAAAATGTACTTAGAATAGCTTGGTTTAGGTTTAGTCTCTCTTTCTATCACTTATAAGAAGGAGGAAAAAAAACTTAGGATGAGACCTTTACCAGACAAAACGCAATAAAAGCCAACGCAGGGGGAATCACATCAAAGGAAACGCCTAGAGTAGAACAGCCTCACTTCTCTTAGTCTGAGACACCCCTAAGACACCAATATCTGCCCTTTCCCTCCCACACTCCCCAGGGCAGGATCCAGGCAGAAGGTCCTGCCACCCTGCAGAGTGGTGGAGACGTCCAAATGTTAAGTCTTCCTTGCTAAATAATGCCGACTAACCCCTCAAATTGCCCAAATCTGTGAAACAACTGCTCTAGGCTGTCCTGCAAGGCCCGTATGGTGTCCTTACATCATAACACAGAACCTAACACAGGACCTAAACGACTGTATGAAACTCATCCCATCTCTCATACACCATAACTTTTAATACTTGCCACTGTAACCTATCTAAATTTATTTTTAACATATTTACTTGCAATACAAATGAGAATACGTTTGATGAGTAAATTTTCAGTTAGCAGGACTAAAATCTTGCTATTTCACACATGAATGACTGAGTTTTCACACAAAACTCAACAGGGGAGCTACACTCAGAACACCCTAAATCCTACCAGCACACACACAAATGAACCACTCAAATTCACACAAGCAGCACTAGAGTTGTTTCTACTGCAGGTATTTCAAGCTGGTGGGGTTACTCAGATAAATCAAGCTAAGCATGTATGTAAACTTTCAGCGGACATGAGCATAATTACATGTACTTCAGAGGAAGCTAAATGCATTTCAAAAGGTTATTCATACTTTTCAAGCCCTTTTTGGTTACAAGACAAGTCATCATCGATTCTGAACTACAGTCAGACAAGCCTTCATTGTATCTCAAAAGGAGAGCTTCTTTTACAGATATTTTTAGCAAAAGGAAATTCAGTGAAATTAGCCAGTGCTGCCAACTACTTCCATTTTCCAACCCAGTTCAAACTGACTTCCTGTCAATATTAATTGACATAAAAACATTTAACGATCATGTGCTGAAGAATTTGGAAAACTGAATAAGACTCTTGCTTGGCGCAGCATATGAGGGAAAATAAAACCTCAGGAAAAGTTAAGGAAAATACTCTCTTCCTTGTTCCAAGTTTGGGGGTTTTTTTAAGTAAAATAGTTGTAAATATCTATAAATAACCAGCACCAGAGTTTCGATTTGCTCCTCTTGGTGTCTGGTGAACATAATCCAGATGTGTTTATTTTTTCTGTCAACTATGACAGACAAAACTTCAGAAATGCAAACAACTTCAGCCTGAACTGTACCACCTCCCTTAGCTGCCTGAAGAAGAACAACACATCGACTTTGTATATTTTACCGATTTTTTTTTCATCTGTACAAGTAATTGAAAAGAGATTTCAGTTACTCTGAACAACAGAACCCGAAACATTTATGCATTAAACGTTTTATAGAAAAGATGGTAATACAGGAACAATCATGTCCAAGTTTTTAGGAGTAACGCTAAACTAATCACCTGCAACATGGTAGTATAAATACTGGTGCTTCCTGGTCATTCTTTAATACAATATGAGGCTTGAGATAAAGGATTTCACTCAACTGCTATTCAAAGATGATTGTAAAAACACTTAACTGTCTCCTACCCATCACTGCAGAGTTAATTTAATACATCTCTCAAAAAATAAGCCACTGCCAATATTATTGCACAGCCTTGTAAGGATTTCCTCCCAATTATATCTTCTAATTTTCATACAACAATTGAGGTTGGAAAAGACCTCCAAGATCATCCAGTCCAATCATCAAATCAATACCACCGTACCTACTAAACCATGTCCTAAAGTGCCAGGTCTACATGCTTTCTAAACACCTCCAGGGATGTGGACTCCCCCATTTCCCTGGGTAGCCTGTTCCAACACTCCACTTCTCTTTCAGTAAGGAATCTTTTTCTGATATGCAATCTAAACCTCCTCTGGCACAACCTAAGGCTGCTTACTTTCATCCTAAATTTTTATTCTGTATGAATAGACTCTCAAGCAGTTTGCTCTCTAATAAAACCCTACATCAGGTGACCAAACCCCAGGTGTCAGATAAGACAAGCCAGCAAGAACAGCCAAAGCTCACATCACTGACAGCACCAAGGTCCCACATGTCCATCTGCTCCTGCCCTGGAGCTGTGGGATCCCTCCAGAAGTGGCTGTGGCTGCACCAGAGCAGCCCCTCAGTTCTCAAAGGATGCTTTAAAAAGTGACTTATAAGCATGCAGAAGCTCCTTGTATGTTCACAGAGATGGCTTGAAGAAATCGTTAAATGAAATAAAATATTCTCTGACTGCTGAAGTATTTCCCCCTCTCAAGTTATAGGGCTAACCAACTCCAGCCTTTTCTGCCAAAAGGAATACCATTGTGGCACATCATCTTATAAAATGGTCATTTCACAGCTCCGCTTAAACACTTACTTGTTTCTGGTTTATGTTTCAGTAGACAAAAGAGGCATTTGAAATCATAAACGTTTCTAATATACTGAGCGTGTGATATCAAAGGCATCGTTTTCACTAAAGCCTAATACGTTACACTTAAAGAAAATACATTTTACTACTTCTGCAATGTAGGAGGAAATCTACAGGCCTGCATTTGAAAGGAAAATGCCTTTCTATGTGTAGTTTTATATCATGGAACAGAAATGATTTTTCTCTTCGTTCTGTGTTTGTACTAAACTTAACCCAAAAGGGACACACCGTACCTTTGGTTTTTCAACCCGATTAACAGACAAAGATCACTCCAAATATTAAATACATCAAAGAAATAAGGAACCGGTTCATACTTGACACTCCAAAGTAAGCAGAGAATTATTCCACTACATAATAAAAAAGGAAATGTTTTAAAATGGCAGTTCTGATCTAGGAAATACTAATTAGTCAGACCAAAGTGGCTTTTAACAACAAGGTGGAGTTCAAATGCTATCTAGGATCTGCCACAACACCTGTTCACAAACAACAGAAAAAAAAAAACCTACCCTCTTAGAAGCACACATTTTTCACTCAGAATAGCATGGAATATATCAAAAACATTTCATACTCCACTACACCACAAACATGAACACATCAGTAAGCAACGGATGAAATTAAAGTTGAGCCCAAGTGGCTCCAACAACTTTCCATTCTCAATACCACATATGCAAAAAAAGAGATGGTCACTACTTTCTTTTCAAAACCCAAATAGCTGGAGCCAACGAGTTGCTTGCCAGCAAAGCACATTCTCTCCTACAATTTACTAGCTTCAAACATCTGACCTACAGAGCTTTCATCTGTGTAAGTGCATTTGAGCTTCAGCCGCTGCAGACCCCACAGCTCAGCTGGCAGCAAACTGCCGAATCAGTCACCAAGTGGTCGCACGGCTCCTCTCGACACAAAACCTCATTCAGAGGTAGGGAAACAGTGCGGGAACGACCAGTCGTCCCACCACCACACATCAAAAACATCGCCTAATCTATCATGACAAAAGCAGTGCTCCTAAAACGCGCCAGCGAGACACTTTCTCTTCTCTTGGAAAGAAAACTCCTTTATTTCAGCATACAGGATGGTCGACGGCAGCAGCATAATACTGTAATGGTTCTTAGCAGCAGCTGCAGTGGCTGGACTGTTCAACAGAGAAGACTGACCATTAAATCATCTCGGTCCTGTAAATGAATGGTCAGCAGATGGTAGCTTACCGACTACCAATCTAGCCTGATTTCAATAGAACTGGATGTGTCCCCACTTTCCCCCCTAATCCCATCTCACATGGAGGGAGCAGCTTGTTGCCTCCCTGCACGCACAGCCCAAGCCTGTGGAGATGGGTCAGTGAGGAGGCTGGGACTCTGACAGCCCACTAAGCCCTTTAGGATATCTTCATGTGCCAGAGGACTGCAGCCAAGACCATTCCCTGCCTGCTTGCCGCTTCCACAGCTGCAGAACAGCTGAGCATAACCCGATCTCACATTCAAACAAAACCTGGAGGTCAAGGGAACGACTTCATAAACATCAGACCAAGTGGACAACTGAACCACCTCTGAAGGCTTGCTTACACTTGACATGTGGTGTCTTAAATCTGCAGATGCATCTATAACTGTAGGTACCTAATTACCTACGTGTAATTAAACCTGAAGACACCATAAATAAGCGAATCAGCTTCAAGAAGTGTTCGAAGGTTCATTGCTTTGTACGTGGAGAGCCAGACGTATTTCCTAGGACATCCCATCCCATCCCAGCTTCCAACACAACCACACCCCCAAAACAAACGCACAGGCACAGAGTCATTACTGCCAGTTCTGAAGCTTTCAAATCCGTCTTTTCATTCTGTGGTCACCAGATTTGCTGCTATCTGGACTACTTCACTGTGCTAAATGCCAGGTCACATATCAAAGTCCAGATTTATCACGACAAAAAGGCTCCACGCCAGCAGATAAAGTCACCTTGCACCTTAAATTCCTAGGAGGCAGAAATAATCTTTTGTGCTGTGCCTTCGAACTCATCTAGCAGGTCCAAAAGCAGACATACTGTGATTCATTTTATGCCCTTCAACATTATTTTTAGGAAGCATTTTCTTTTTTTTTGACCAAGGTATAAAGTACCATTTCATGTTTTGTAGAAACAGACTCCAAGAGCAAGTACAAAGAATTCTGCTAACTCCACGTGGCAGCTTATTTTAATATGTAAAAAGGTACTTTCTGCATGTGTGGTCCCCCAGCATGTACCTTTTGGGCTGCATGTCTCTGTTTCCATGGTAACTCATTTTATCAGCAGGCTTGGAATCCTGCATAATACATGAAATTTGAAAGTCGTAACTTGCTAGATGAAACAGATTTCCCAGTCTTAGTACATGTCCTAACTGCTAGATAAGCCTAAAAAAAAAAATAAAGGTTATGCTAAATGGACATATTAGTCTAGGAAAATCCAGTTCGCTCAGGTTTGGGACCATACAAATTCTGTATCTATAGCAGTACACAACCTTCCACAAGAGCAAGTGCTCCACTCTACTCAACACCCTCCCTCTGAACAAAGATCTCCCTGCTGCAGCAAAAACTTACTTTCCACTACAAGAAAACTTTGCTATTATCACCACGCAGCACCCAGGCACTACCATTCGGATCCCTCAGCAGTTCCTACAAACAAAAGAAGCAGCCTGCCACATGCGGCTTTCTTCCAGATCTAATAGAAAATGACCCTGGACTCACCAAAGGTGATGATGCAAACTTTAAGCCAGCATCAAATATTTCTCCTTTATTCATCATTTCCTCTGAACAATAAAAACAACATATTAAAACAAACCAAATCAAACTGGAGACTAAACAAGAATGATGGAAAGGAGAGAATGCAAACACACAAAGCAAATGTATTATCTACTAATTATCCATATTATCAACAATTTAAGTTATGTTGATCCTACAAAAACTGGGAGAAGACACACGTGATAAATCCCATCTCAGCTAAATAAAACATTACTCCATTACTATCTTAGGTAGCATCCTACCCTGGGCTCCTACCAAGAGCAAAGAAATATCTAGTGAAAAAGCAGAAGTATTGTTTATTGTAGCATTCCTCTTTGTTTCTCTGTCTCTGAATGTGGTGCAGCGACTTTGCTCACCATCTTCAACATGCTTTTATGTAGCAATTATGACCATTTCTCAAAGTTCACTGCTGGATGACTCTCAGTTTCTTGAATTTTCTGACCATAATTAGTGACTGTGTAAGTCACAAGACCCTTTTGCAGAACATTACGATGCTAGGAAAAAAGCTTACGTAAAAATCAACTTAAAATGTGCTTTTAGCACAATCCTGAACACAAAAAGAAGTGATGACTCTTTACCTTCTATGTTCTAGCAAACAAAGCCACAATAACTACACATGGCAGCTCGGCACTGCACAATATCTGGCCCCTGTTCAATTTTGTAACTAAAATTATTTGCAGCTTTTCATGTTCAGCTAAGATGAGAAAAGTCTGGATATATCTGTCTTACTGAACACCTAGTTTAAATATAACTATAACATTTACTTTCCCACTAACACAGGTGAGTTAGGAAGATACACCAGTGTCTGGTAAAGCGAGAAAAACCCCAAACATATTTACCCACAAGTTTCCAGTTACAAACCTCCTCGCTTTTAGAAGTCATTAACTTATTTTACATCTAACCTGCTCTCAGAAAATAAACATCTCCTTGAACAGATCAGCATTCTTCACAGAGAAAAGATAACCATAATCGCAATCAAACTTAGGTGTACATTTCCGCTTCATTACAGCTAAATCAAATTAAAAGAAAATGCACAATGATCAGCTCAAGTTGGTTTCTTCAGGATGCCATATTCTTCCAAAAGCTTACTTTGTATATTTAAATATTAAAGGAAACCAAAACAAATTTAGAGTTTGGGTTCACAAGCCGTTTTAGAAGCTTTCAACTGTTTTCCCCCATGAGCCAAACAGAATTAAACATCATGTCATAACGTGCTAGCGGCCCAGAAAGGCAGCCATACACTGGGCTGTATCTGAAGAAGCGTGGCCAGCAGTGTAAGGGAGGTGATTCTGTCCCTCTACTCTGCTATCTTGAGACTTCACAAGGAGTCCTGCATTCAGTTCTGGAGTCGTCAGCACAGGAAGGACATGGAGCTGCTACAGCGAGTCCAGAGGAGGCCATGGAAATGATCAGAGAGTTGGAGCACCTCATCTACAAGGACAGACTGAGGGAGTTGGGGTTGTTCAGCCTGGAAAAGAGGAGGCTGCAGGGAGACCTTAGAGCAGCTTCCAGTACCTAAAGGGACTCTAGGAATGCTGGGGAGGGGCTNCAGCTTTGAGCACATTGACCCAGTGGGAGTCACAGGGGGGTTGGAAATGGATGATGTTTAAGGTCCCATCAGATCCACACCATTCTATGACTCTATAAAACAGTGAAATATTATTTAGGCCAACAGATGCGTACTATAGGTAGCAGGTATACCACAGATAGCACTGCATGAGGCTGCATGCAGATAATGCTCTGTGGCAACGGCTTCTTCAATGATATGGAACTTCTCTAGACTTCACTCCCAAGAGCTGATGTCTAGCCAGTAGCTAATCTGCTACAAAGCAACCTGCTTTTACCAGCTCTCAGCCATAGCTGCCTGCCAGCCTGTAGGGCTTGGGGGGTTATTTTGGTGAGCCTGGAGGAGACACAAATAAAAGGAAAAGGTAAGATAATTTGATTCAGCTGTTTATTTGAAAACTGAGAGCTGGTAAAAGCAGGTTGCTTTGTTCATGTCAAAGGTAACCTCAACGCCCATTTCATATCAACTACAGTGGTTTTGGTTTAGATTAGGGACTAGAAATCTATTAAGATTAAGTTTAGTTCCACAGCAAATTTCACCACATATTCAATCTCGGCCACTTTGAAACCTCCAATACAAAAACTGCAAGGAATTCCTCTGGCAACAATATTCTGAGTATTTCATAAGCCCTGAGCCTGTTTCACCTCCTCAACTCCTACACATCAACTTCTTTTGCTATAAGGCATTCCCACAGAGCAAGTCAAACACACAGTGGCCAAACAGGCCTTTCCTACCTGTCTGAGACACCTTCCTACCATCCTGCCCACCTTCCATGAATTCACAGTAGCCATGCAGAGGAGGAAAGCTCCTGCCTGGAGGACAGGCAAGAAATACAGGAGCTAGAACAAGAACATGGATGAGAAGCTGACGCGAATGGGTGGTGGGCAAGAGGCGGCTGGTAAGAAACTCCTCATAAGAGAATATCACAGATATAAAAATACTAAGACAGTAATTAGTCAACAAGCACCATTCCTGCTCCTACACATTACATGGAGGAAGGGTCTTAAAGAGGGGAGAAGTACATAGCAATTGGAGATGTATTAAACACTTTCGGACAAGCATGGTCACCTAAAGCACTAGAAGCCATTTTATTCACATCGATCTAATTTTTGACTGCTTTATACTGTAAACTTAATTTTCATAGCTTCTTTAGAGTATTTTTATTTAGGCTTTTTTCAAACCAAGATTTGATGCTTTAGCATTACAAAAATCAAGAATGACAACATTTTAATTTCTTGCAAGTTCATCCACATTCTTACAGATTCTAGTGATAATCCCAGCTACTTCTTCCCCAGGACAGAAGACAAAACTGGAACAAACATGGAAAAGAAAGCAAGCTCTGTTCACCTTGCAATGACCTAAGACCAGACCTGCCAGGAACACTCTTTGAGGAACCTTACCCACACAACACCACCTTAAGCCCCAGCCTGACACACAAAAGACTCCAAACAGCACTGAACACTATTCAGCTCATAACCAGAAGCCTGATTAAAAGATTATTTCACATATACTAACAATTCTGAAAAATGCATGATAAATACAGTATCTTCACAGGAACAAGATGTTTTCCTTCCAAAGGGAAAAAAAAATAAAAGAAAACCACTGTGAACCTTTCCAAGCAGATTCTTCAAAATCTGTTCAGATGAGGCATCCTCTTCTTCTAAGAAAACAAAAGGTCCTCAATGACATTTTCACCAGAAATAGTGAAAAACATGATTTCTGCTTGCCAAAAACCAACTGAATGATAAACTTTTTGTATGGTAAAAGCAAAAAGTAGCTGCAATGTTAATCCAAAAAAAAAAAAAGTAAAAAATTTAGGCATACAAACTGAATTACTCTACAAATGCGATATATGTACAAATGAGCCTTTTACCTCCCTACTTGCTGATAAATCAAAGGACACTGCAAAAAACTCATGAAAAAGCAAGCTAGCTTATGGCTACATTTAAGTTCATATCCCCCCACCCTAGCAAAATAATAACATTCTTGCACCCTATTGCCCTTTGTTTTAGACAACAAACAGACGTCATCTATAAATGTCTGAGTAACTCAGAAAGGAATCATCTGGTCTGTCTGTGAACATTTAAGAGTTATCATGAGACAAATGACTAAGATTAATGCAACCTTTACACTAGTTCAGGCACAACACAGTGCTCCGCCAGACTTGCTGGGCTCCAGATACCTGTACCTTGCAAAATCTGTATTTATTAAAGAAACGGAGCAGAGGACTGCACGAGACGGTGTGAGCTGAGAACAGGGGATCCACTGTATTTGGATTGCCCACTCCAGCTCTTCTCCGATTTACACAGAGCTGAAGACAGCCCTTAGCTTCTCGCAGTGCATTCCCATACCACACCCAACCTCCAACGCACAGCTCACCAAAGCCTGGGTTTTCCCTTTGATGCACAGGGCAGGAGATGAATGTTTCAATCACCTAAGCGACATCCAAAGCACAGGTTGAATTAATCCAGATTAAAAGAGAGTTAGTTAGCCCTTTTCAAAACAAGTATAACCCAAAAGTCTTAGGCGTATGCAGAAAGCACTCAGAAAAGGTACAAAGACTTAGGAACCGACTAGAAAGACTGAACACATTTTTGTATGACAATATGTTCTAGAACAACATGCACAAAATCAAGGTATGATACTTGTACGTGAACACTGTGAGGATACAACAAAAATAACTGAGAATTGAGAAAAGAGCTCCTAAACAAGGAATAAGAAGAATATGAAACACTGGGGAGGTGCCTGAACCTCTAAAAAATAAACAGAGAAAGAACAGTTTAACAAGGATGTTGATTAAGTACTTTTATCAAATACTTACATATTTGTTCCTTTTTTCTCAACTCTTTCAAAAATACTGGGAAGGGAAGAAAAAAAAATACACAGAATGACACTCCCAAGGAAAACAGAAAAGACCAGAAGGGAAACATGAGCACAGGTAGAAGACAGACAACGACCACCAGCACCTGCTTGGAGTGAGAGTAGTGGATGCAGATTGCAAGGAACTAGAAGTGTGAAAACATACAGGAATCATGACCAGAAAGCAGTAGAAGATAGACAGGGAGGACAACAGAACTAGAGAAGACATGGGGAACAGGACCTAAATTGGTCTGTCATCTGCCACGGGGCATGGTCATCACCACTGTCTCAGCATATGCTCCCTTTGCAGCAAGGCACAACATGACAGGGCTATATTCCTCCTGTCCCACACCTTTATCCATACCTCCCTTTACTGCAAGGCAAGAGACAAATTACATCAAGTCTTTTATTCCTATATGGAGCTGAAGAACTAGCATGTGTATGATGAAACCTTCTCCTCCCTAACAGCCTCCAGCTTCTGTGATTCCTGGCCATAAGGTTGTACAAATGGGGGCAGCTTCTTTCCCCCACAATTTTTCCTTCCCCTCCTTCTTGCTCTGACAATAATTCTTTAAACAGAAGGTGGAGAAGAAGCTGCCATCTGAAGAGCTGAATACCGCTTGTCTGTATCACATGAATTCCTACCAAACCAAAAGCTTCTGTAATTCTCACAGAGACAGTGAGTAACATAACTGGTATGACAATTGTCAGTATTGGCTTAATATCCAAGTATCATTAAATCCTATAAACATGTATTTTCAATTTATTTTTTTAAAAAATGAAGATACTCATAAAGTCACTTTATATTAAATCAGCATCCTATGGGGATCAAATTCAGACATGATACGAAGAAGGAAATTTTAATTTAAAATGATTATTGCTTTCTAAGGCTGAACTTGATCTGCGGTTGCAAGGACTGCCAGTTGGAAGCACAACTGAGTGAAAGAGGTTTTAATCACTGCCTCTGTTGTTTGACACATTGTGCACTGTCCTCTAGCTCCTAAATTCCTCATGTCATATCTGTGCAGATGACACTATTTCACTGCTCAATCCTCTCACAACCAACCTCTACCTTATTTTACAGAACAAATAATATTCCTGCTAAGTCCAGGCCAGATGATCCCTGCCACAGCCAGGCTCCTTACCGCAGGCTGCATTCAGCATACTTGATCTTATGCAGTACCATCTCTTTCCAACTTCTAACATTTATTAATAAGCTACCATTTTAATTCAAGAGCTCTTCATCTCTCCCCCGAAGAATGCAGTATCTTCAAGGGATGCTTTTGCAGGTCTAATTCTCCTCTTATATTAACAATCACACCATAATTCTGTAGGAATCTGCTGGAAAACTGCCTACCTTGCCCATCCCTTGGCCATGGTACCAGTATGCCCAGTGTCTAGGTGAGGTTACAAAGTGTTATCTCAGAAAAAGCTCAGTGCAAGAAATTCATTAAATAAATTTCAGCAGAAAAGAAACCAAAAAGCATCAATTTTAAAACTAAGCTTAGAAGGTTTTGTTTAAGAACAAGTCTTACAGAGTTCACGTGACCATAAATCAGACTTTGAGCATTTGCACATGGCACCACACAGTACTTTCAATGTCTGAGAGACGAAAAAGCAAGAAAGAAATGGCTGTTTCACTCTCCACATTACATTAGATGAGCAAAAAGAAAACCTAGCATCTATGAAAAAGAAAAGAATCAGATCATTAAGAGTCTGAACTTTATCCAAATTTGAGATTCAGTTTCCAGCAACCAATTGAAACACTACAAATCCAGCATACTGTACAATTGGAACTGTTACAGACCCGGAGGACAAAGGTTCCTGACAGGATGCACTTATTTGGGCTTCCCCTCTGGGATCAGAAATAACTGCCAATAAAAATTGCATTTGATCACTATTTTGCATTCATACACCAATGAACAGTTCCCAAACACAGGCAAAGAACTAGGGAGAAACTCTCAAAATTAAAGAAAAAGCAACAACCACACACTAAAAACGCCGGCAATCCAATCAGCAGTGAAATTAAGACTTTTTCTCAACAAAATCTTTATTTAATGTAGTACTAATGTAAAACAAGATTGTTTACTTATTTACTTTACGATTTCAGCTAAGTGACACAGTGTTGTTCTTTTATCTTTCACAAAACTTAAGACTTTGCACATGTCCTCGCAGTCAAAAAGCAAGCATGAAGCAAACAGGAGACACCTGAATCTTTCCACTGAGGAAGCTGCAAAACGAAGATCAGCTGCTCACCAGAAGTATCTCAAGAAAAACATAAAATCTTGAGACTACTGCAAGAAAACATGATTGTGGTTGAGGTTTTTTTAGCCATTAAAAGCTGTGCTTTCACTGAAATTTAACTTAAAACCCTAGAAACTAAAATGTCATCTTAGAATTAACACAAACACTTTGACAAGAAGCAGAAGCTACAGCCGTACCCCAGGGTCAACCCAGCATCTCCTGGATTTTCCTTTTCAATAGTTTTTCCAACACAGAGTCAACAGAACACAACTTAGCTTAAGGGAGATATCAAGCCCAAAGAAAATAATTTCCCTAAACACCAGCGATAGAACAGACATTTGTAGCGAGCAAGACCATTAAAACGAGCACGCTTAATTCTTTAAGTTTTATTTAAAATAAATAAAAGAATAAAAGAGCTAAAATGGCAAATCTAAGTTGAACTGAAATAAATACCGTGTTTCAGCTAAAACTTCTTCCTCACCTATATTATCATCAAAAGTGCTCAGTTTGTTATTTACTATTTGCACTTTTTTTTTTTCAAAATATTAAGACCTGCACAAAAGCCACATTAATTCACAAACAATTACATGCCACCAGAAGCACCAGAATAAAGCTGGGAGTGATCCACAAGCGAATATGGTGAACTTCACACATTGTGTAAAGTAATCCTCCCTCTTATATATTTATTTATATCACTTATAATGATACAACCATGTCAGCATACCAGAACACCTCATACCAGAAAGTGATTCTCACAGGAAAATTAAAAGCCTGACTTAAAAGAACCAAATTCCTTGCACCGGCTAATTAGTCTGCTCTGCGATCGCATGTTTAAGCTTTCATATCAGAAAAACTCATTTCACTTTGTCACTGCTTTTCAAGCTAGGATATTTTATTTACATTAGGCTGCAAGCACCAGGCAGTGCTAAAAGCTGCATATTAATCATAATCAAACTCAACAGTACTCTCAGATGTAAAGTGCCTGTGGTCACATTAGATGAAGAAAAAAGACCATACAAGCAATCGTCACCCCAATCTGACTGATAACAGAACTTAGTGCTTGCTGCCTGGTAATTAGGGCTTTGACAGCAAGGAAAATAAGAAACCAAATGATTCCTAAATGTTGGGGTTCTGGAATTATCACCTCTCTAATGGATCAACATAAACCTCCTATTAGAGCAGCCACCTGAAAAGTCATCTAAAACTGGGTGAAAAGTTAACATTTCCAGTACTAATTCTACTCCATTAATTGAGTTCCACCCATTTATTTTTGGTAACTAGAAAGCAGCACACGTTTGTACTGGATGAATACATACACATGCCTGCAGTGGAAGAGCCACCAAAGTACAGCCCCATAAATGTGAATTTCTCAACCAGTTCCTTAGCCTCTCATGTAGTTCATAAGCAAAGGTATACAACACTGAATGCATATAAAAATCATCATTAAAATAGACTGCCGAGGCTGTCACTATCTCAGCCTCCATTGCTTGAGAAAGTTGTTCAGTGAAGAATGAGATATTTCCCTTTCACAGAATCATAGAATCACCAAGTTGTAAAAGACCCATCAGATCATTGAGTCCAACCACAGAATCATAGAATCACCAGGTTGGAAAAGACGTGTCTGAGCCATCAATTTAAACTCTGTGCTCACACAGAACCTGAAATTCAGTCTGTGAGCTTTTACAGCCACACAACATCCGTGCAGCAGTGCTTCCACGACTCACTGTCCTTTACTTATCATCTCAAACATGACAAAGAAGTCATGGCTTTGGCAATGAAAAAGTGCTAGCGAAAAGGTGAAACCATTATTAGACTCCTATTTAGACAAAGCATTAGGTAACAATCAGCAGCATTTTGAAAGTCGTGCTCACAAATAAGCCTTCCACGCTCCCTCGCTCCCCCTGCTTTTGTCTGAAAACAGTAAGTCCCTAGATAGATTCATGAAAAGAACTACTCAACAATCGGACAACTCCGGCTTTTTGGTTACCCTGCAGTCTATCTGACGTTACCCCAGCATAAGGGAACACAGACAAGCAGCTGCAACAAATAGCTTTCGTGCCCCACACACCATTTTACCTTGTGTTAACACATTTCTGTGTCAAAAGATAAGAAATTTACAGCAAAGACAACAGAACTTATTCTGACGCATTTCTTTTTGTTAATTAAGGGGTTTCATAAAAAAAGAAGGGCTGAAAAGGACATTGTCATAGTACAAATCAATGGGGAAAAAAATCAGTGGATGAAGCTGCAGAGTGTACTTTTAGATTGCTATGGTATACACCTGATCTGTTTATCTTAAATATTTCTGAAAGACAGCCAACAAGCTGGCCTAAAGAGTCAACGGTGTGCAAGCTGTGAAAGCACTCCTGCTAACGCAGAGCAGGTGTAAATGATTTCAGTAGATGCTGAAGTCACCGGAGTGAAAGCTGTGACAAACACAGATTTCCTATTCCAAGATTTCACATGTTGAGAATGACACATAAGTGTCTGCCTAAAGAGACTGAAGTTTTACATCCGTAATTTATTTACACCAATACTTTTGAAACTAAGATCACAGAATCATAGAATAACCAGGTTGGAAGAGACCCTCCGGATAATCGAGTCCAACCATTACACAGGGGCCTTCCTGTATTATTAATACAGAGGATCATTAAAGAAACAAGAGGTCACATACAGACTACGGCCACTTCAGGATCCTTTCAGGCAACATTATCATAAGGCATGTCCAATAACACACTACTCTGTGTGGCTTTTGTTCCCCATAAACATTTCATGGCAATAACCATTTTGCACCTTTTCCTTGTCTGGAAGGAGAGTACAGTCCACGGTTGGGATCTACCTCCACTCCTTCCTCATGGCAAACCTGGTGTGGGCCACCCAGTACACGCTGGAACTAGGGTTCAGCTGCTCCCAATTCGTAGCAAGGAAGGTAGAGCAATGCCATTGCTGCTGTTAAAATTCTTCCCTCTAATTTCTATGCCTCAGTTTCTCCACACTAATGCAAAAGGGATGGTGCATATCATCTAATAATGTCAAAGGCTACAATGTCTTTCTGATACTGCAACAGTAAGTTTAGAAATGACTGTGACTTTCTCACCAAACACAAACATGCATCTAGAGAGATGCAGGCAGTTGCTCCAGAAGAGAAAAACTAGTTCCTTATTCTCCAATCTTTCTCTTTTTTTTTTTTCTTTTACAAAACCCTATTTTGACAAAAAAAGTTTAGGTTTTCATTACCACAGGAGGGCAGGAGCATGTAATACTAGTGCTGGTTTCTTCTTGGAGAGAGCAGAACAAACAGTGGGAGCTGGAATGCAGGAAGAGCCAAGTCAGAGACCCAGCGCGTGATGAAAATTCAGTCGTACCAGCAGAGTTAACTGCTTGTTAATGAAGGCGTATGCATCCCATCTGCTGGCTATGGAAGAGCTGGAATGGTTTCAAAAACATTCCAAGGCAGACATACCATCAAATGTATGATACAAACGTGTGATCCATATCCAAAAAGTTTACCCCACTGATTTTGACAGGAGCAAGTACAGACACAGACACACACGGGCACCGAGGTTGCAGGAGACAAACCGCGTCCTTGTCACACATTAACTGCCACTGCCCATTGGGAATAAAAATCCTTCCAGTGTCATTTGTTTATTCATTAATTCTGATTTCAGGAGAAAGTTCTGGCTTGCACCCAACAACTAATTGGTTCAATAAACAGCATCTCGGTTTAGAAGAAGAAGAAAACATGATACTACAGTGAGAGCGTGTAACTGAAACCTCAGTATCTGTCTGGGTACGACTTCAGGCTCCTCAAAAGAGCTGGGTTGCAGTAAGCTGGTTTTAAAAGAGAAGACAGTATGCAGTTCACAAGCAAGAGAAAACTACCATTTCTCTGAAGACTTCTAATAGGGAAGAGAAAAGAGAAACTGCTACTGTAAAAACATGCCTAATAATGACCTAAAACACAGAACAGAAATTTATGGATGAAGTCATGGGAAAAAAAAAAAAAAATCTGGTTGTTGTATTTATTATGTGAATTACAGCTCATGGCTATGATGTTTAAACTTTTGTTTCCTTCCGAACTAGGCCTGCCACACACAATATGCTATCAAGAAAGCTGCCAGACAATTGTTTGAATATTCCAAAAAGCAAATATCTAGCCCACCATGAAAAACAAATACGATAGCCTGAAATCTGCCAGTATCTGCCCTCTGTCCAAGTGTCCAAAAGAGTTAGAGGGAGTTACCAAAATAAAATATGCTGCATAAAAAACAAGTTCCCAGGTATCTTAAGTTATTTACCAACATAAATTCCTCTTTTCATGAGCAGAAATCAACCAGAATGTTAAATCCAATGCAGCTCATGTAACTGCCAGTAGCATAATATTCTCTTTAATAAGAAATACGTTAGGTTCTGCAAATACTGTACAATAGCCATTAGATCTATTAGAAAAGTAATTGTCACAGATCTACTATTTTAACAAGAGCATTTGAACGGAGGCTTTATTTAACCCACCCATCCCTTCAAAAAGAAAAATGTACAAATCTCTCCGAGTTATGCATATTTTATAGGATTTTTTTTCTTGGCTTTAAACCCCTTGATTGTATAATCATTTCTCCTCCAGAAACATTTTTTAAAGTCATGTACTCCAAGTGGTACGTCAAAAGCAACAGTAAAAATGTTTTTTCACGATAAGTCCTTTATATTCTGCTACGATCAGCATTTTGCAGGACTACAGAGATGGATTCGCTGGTAGCCCTTCACTTCCTAGTTTAGGAGGTCACTTTTTTTGCACTATTTCTTTTTATAAAGATCTATTTTTGACTGCTGTGGACTTCTGTTTACATACTAAGCCACCTGATGCCTCCAGGAGCCATATAGTTTGCTAGTGAAGTCATTTTCTCTCTGCTACACGTAGTGACTCCATGTAACCAAATGCTTCTAAACAGGAGTTGGCACACACAGCGTTCTGAAGAGTCTTTTCTCTGCATAGTTATCCCTTAGAGTTAAAAGAAACACACAGTTCTGCTTTTCTGCAGTGGCTGACTCAAGGAGGAGGGGGAAGGGGAAAATAAAAGAGCACACATCTCCACCATCATAATTTCAGAAATACAAGAGTTCATCTAAAGAAGAGAATAAGGATTATTCAATCATTTCTGTGCCTTGGGCAGCTGAGGGCAGATTTAGGGGGGAGGGGAGTCGAGTTGGGGGGAAGCCGTTGAGAGAGATTACAGGATTTTTTTGTTATATGGATTTTTTTTTGTTTTAATGAGAATGGAATCAACTCCAGTATTTTGCTGGATTAAGTATAACATGAAGGAAAAGTAAGACCGAAGCCAAGAACCTGAACCCCTCCACACACAAAGCCGCTCAGCACCTGCAGCTGCACTGGACATGTAGCTTCAGAGATTACCTACAAATTTACTAGCTGCACTATACAAGGTTTCAGTTACAATGACATGTAACTAAATTCATTTCTTTTGTCTAAAGAAAAGAAAAAAAAAATCTACGCAACAGTTAAAACTGAAAAACAGGGGGGGTTGCTTTAAGTATTTTGACACAACATGAGTATTTCATCCCAGAAACAATTATAAATAAACACAATTAATGCTGTGTATTACAAAATTAATTATAACCTAACTTTCAACATGAAAAAAAAAAACCACAACAGTGAGAGATCTTACCATACAGAAGACTGGACAGTTCACATGGTACAATTACACAGATAATTGTACAATTACTGTTGCCAGTCAGAGCAGAGCAGCCTCACACCAAAAAGAGTAAAATCGCCTATTTGCCAAGATTTAGTTGACTGGGACACAGATGAAAGAAAAGTAAAAGAGAGAAGTCCAGCTCCCCATGGTCATTGCTGCACCTCGGCTGCAAATAAATATCAGGCCTGGTCTTTTTGGCTGCCAGTCAGGTATTTCTTCATAAAAGTAATAATAAATGTTTTGTTTTCTTTCCAGTTAAGACAACATGACAGACCAATGGATTATTCTGACCATTCAAATTGTCATGAACTACGTCTTCAATTTTGGATTTAACACTAATTCCTATAGAGAAATAGGAAAGCAAAGCACTAAATACAACAGAAAATCCTAAAGTGGTTTTGCCATATTGTCTGAGGTACTAAGCCAACATTATCTGTAATAGCTAATGTATAATTAAAATCCAAGTACACACAAAGTATATATATACACTACAGCTTAAGGTTCTCAGGTGTGAGGGTTTCAAGATTATTTTTATTCTTTCACTTAACATTATTTAACCTTGTATTTCCATGCCCATCACTATAAATACTCATTCTAAGCTTCTAGTCAACACAACACAAGTTTTTAACGGGATAAGTGTTAAAAATACTGTGTTACAGTAATATGCATGTCTTTTGCAGCGCTATGCAGAATACTTCATTTATGTGAATCATCAATCATCATACAGAACGTCTAAATAAATTTATGGTTTCTTGCAATGCAACCAGTTATTGTTTCAGAAAACTGTTTTCGTAACGCTGGTTCCAGCAACAGGGTCGTTCATCATATCAATAACCTGAACAACTACTCCTGCTTTAATACATGCAAACAAGTGGAAGATGGACAAGCTACTAACATCCCATATATGAAAAAAAAAAATTGATTTAAGCATACCTTTCTTGCTGCTGCTTTCATAAACTAAACAGTGTAAGTGCAAACCCTCAGATTACAACTGATTAGCCAAAAAATACGAACAATAGTTTATTGTCTTTCCCAAATTTTGACACAATACATTTATAACAAGGTTATAGCTACAAGACATTAATTCAGATCTTCAAGAGATGGCATTCTATGATGACTTTTAAAAGTCTCTATGCGTCTACTAATCACCAATAGTCATGTAAGTGATTCTAACCACTGACCTGTGTACCAATTTTGTAAAGCAAACTTAGGACAGATAGGTGATGGCAATCTGCCACCAGTTCCCAAGAAGTGTCTGCTTTCAGTCACATCACTGTACCAACACTTTCAAAGGAAATCCAGGGTGCGCCCAGTCAAGTTAGTCATAAGTCACCGAATGTGTCGGCCCCAAAACAATGGTGGCACAACATTTCACATTCCTTATGCATAAAATATTCCCACAGACATCTATACGATTTCTGGAAACAAATGCAAAACCAAGTCTCAAGCACACACAGTTTGCAACCCCAATACAATGAGTTTAGAAACAGTTTGGGAAAAACTGCTCAAGCTTGTATGTTTTTTTCCACCAAGCGCCTGTACCAACCTATGGGCTGAAAGGAGTGGGAGAGCAGCACTTGGGCAAGTTAAAATTGCACCTCGTGGCAAACAGGCTTCACTGTTTAATAAAAAAGCACCCCAGAGCCCCTCTCCAAAGCAATACCAACCATGTAGAAGATCTATGCTACAGAAAGAACTTGTTTCCAAGCCCAGCAGTCAAAGCAGCAAGAGAGGGAACCAAGATGTGCTGCAATATTTATGCATCCATTATAATGCAAATGCATAAGGTATTAGAAAAGCTATTTGCATTGGTGCACAGCCTCTTCAGTCGATGTGCAATGCCAACAGAAAGAA
Source organism: Piaya cayana (assembly GCA_013389865.1). NCBI lineage: Eukaryota > Metazoa > Chordata > Aves > Cuculiformes > Coccyzidae > Piaya > Piaya cayana. Next base: position 193,754 of record WAAB01025357.1, read on the forward strand.
CAATTAGGGTGCACGCATAACAAAAAGCCTCCAACCGCAGGGTAGGCAGGTCCACTGAACCAGATACAATGTCTATGGGTTCATCAGGGCTCCGTGGTCTGCTGGATCACTCCATACATCTTGCTTATAGGTAGAATATGAAGCATCTTAAGACACAAAAGCACAGAGAGGATTAGCATGGCATAGGTACAACCAAGTTACTGTGAGCACCAGTCGAATGTTTCTCCAGATGAACAACTGCTGGGCTGGACCCCTGCTCACTTCCCAGCACTTCTCCTCCCTTTAAAACCCCAACACAGCTAAGAGACAAGTGGCAAACTTTCAACTGAGCTAAAAAAATAAACAAACAGCTACATACTTTCCCGTGGCAAAAAAAATAACTCTGCAGCACTTTTTGCAAGAAAAAAGGAGGGAGGCGTGTGAATTAGAACCTAATGCACATACAGACTGAGAATACAGACCACACTCCTGAAGAGAAGCCAAAAAGCAGACAAATACGATCAAGTCTTTCCTGTTTTTATTTTTTTTACAAGTACACCTTAACAGCAAAACATCAGTAAAAGAACCGAGCCCTCGGCACACTAGGTTGTTTTAAGAAGTTCTCTGACCATGCACCCTAGTATTTATCTACGCTAATTCACAGCCTTTCAACGTATTCTCACACTAATCAGCATGTCTACAATTATATGATAGGTTGCCTTCTCTTGTGTGTTTCTCTGGTAAAGCAATACAAATAAAGCTCTTCTTCAATTGCAACAATCTTTGAACAGTCCAGTATTAACTATGTGGTATAAAATAAATCATAAACACTGCATAATTTCTGTGCAAAACACATCCATTACTTAGAGGTTAATGACAGAAGAATTGTCAGTAATTAAAATACCCTTTTTATCCAGAGACCATTGTTTCACTATACTGAAAATGCCTTGATTGAATCAAATCTGGTATCAGAGAGAGCCCAGATTTAATAGTAAGTTACACGTATTTCACAACACAGCCAAGCCCAAGCAATGCAGCAAAAAACAAGCAAATTAAGGTCAGCTGCTAATACCACAAACATCACCTTCTTATTATACACAACCTGTTACATTTTATCCGGGTAGGTTTTGTAATACAGCAAGACTACTGTATCAAACAGACCAGACTATGTCAGGCGTACAATTTCAATGTAAACAAGGCTCCTTTTTATCTCTTCCATCTAGTTACAACTGACTGTTTAATCTTCACTACTGTGTCCTCCCCAGCTCTCTCTTGCAGGCACACAACACACAAACCCACCAGAAAAAGAGAGACAGAAATATCTCCTCTGAGACGCAGTTGCACGCAGTAAAAATAAATGCAAGGTATCACAATGGCAGAGAGAAAAGCAGCCTCGCTCCAATTAAAAGAGCAACCTCAGAGCCGCCGCACAAAAAAATACAATAAAAGGCAGTGAGCCTCGAAGCACTTTGGGTGGGAAATGCCACAAGCCAAGCTGAGCGAGAGGGTACAGCGGGACAGACAAGGGTACCTGCTACCACCCGAAATCCACTCGCCAAGGTGGGCATCGGGGCTGAACCCTCCCATAGCTGTGGAGGGCAAGGAGAAGGGGTAAGGGCCACCTTCCCCTTCCACCACAACACAAGTTTTCACCCTTCTTCAGACCCCGAGAAGAACCAGCTGCTAGAGAGAACCAGCTCCTTGTTAGCCCCCACCCAGACTCTCCACAACAGTATTTTGGTAACATTCAAGAGCTCTTAATGCAGTTTTATTTCCTTATCATCACATGAAACCTTCCCAAAAGGGAGGTCGGTTATTCACCAGGCTTCCTCAGCCTTGTCAAGAACGGATCACAAAATGGGACCCTTATCATCCATAACAAACAGAAGACACTTTGAACATGCACGAGCAGCATGCACGCATGCAGGGACACACATCCACCTATTTCACGCCGGGCGGTGGCAGTTGGCTCACACGGTTGACAAGCCAGGACCGCCACACACACAATGTTTCAGCAGAAACATTGTTTTCTAGAAAGCCACAGCCAAGTAACAAACAATCCGAGGGTTTCCTAAAAGGCACATGCACAATGATCTTCCGAGCAATTAATTTCTGTATATAGGCTACGAGTGCAGAAGGGCAGCTGGAGAAAACACCGGTCTTCTGAAGGAATCCCTTCAATCACACAGAATTCCTGAAGGAGAATTCACCCGTCAGTGCGATTTAAGTGTCAACATAACAAAGGAACGCCCCTCCCAACACCTCCTGCCTCACAGATATGACATGCTGGAAAGGGAAAACTAGACGGGGAACGGCAGCTATTTGCAATCAGCACTGTTTATCGACCCTACCCTTGCCATCACCCTGAAGAAAAAATGCTTGGGATTGTTTAGCGTTTCTAGAAAGAGCAGAATAGAGGGGCACAACAGAAAACAGCATCCTCTTTAAGGATGCCTCGGTATTCCTCAGAGGAAGGCTGTGGACACAAGGAGAGCTTTGTATGGCATCATCACTCTGTATTACTAGATTATATATAAAATTAGTTTTGCCTGATGTACATTTTGCCTTGCTACACGTACAGACATCGCGATGGCTGACAAACATTAGCCTAAATTAAAAGGAATCCAGCTTTAAATTACTAAAATAGCCTCCCATTTTACTCATCCTAAGCAAAGAATAATTAGAAAACCAAAACAGTCAAACCCAAATCATGCAAAGGGAATTAAGAGGATAATGGTGTTACTAAAATTAACATGTACGTACAACAGTGCAATAACAAATTCATAGGATGCAGTAAATCTTTCCCAAAACCAGGCTAGGATTATATCAAGATCACCACTGAACATATGCCTGAAATATGGCTGTAAATAAGCGTGACTTAATTCGACCACCACCTACTTTAAGCCCTTCATTTTTATAAATAGAAGCACCCAATAACAAGTAGTGAACTAAAAAAGAAAAAAAAAAAACCACCACACCGTTTAGAAGGTAAAAAGAAAAAAACAGCAAGTAGAAAGTCAAACGTGCAAATGAGAAACAGTAACCCTAAAGGTAATTATTTAAAGCAGCTTAATTTCTATTTTGATAGTAAAAAAAAAAAAAAAGAAAAACCCGACCGAGTAGTGCAGGAATGACAATACCCACAATTACAACTCCCTGATCATGAATACACTGCCTGGGAAGTGTCTGCACATGTGCAGAACTGAATAAAACGTGCGGTTTCATCTCCCCGTCGCCAAGTCCGTGAATTAAAAATCACTCCTACTATTTCAGCACTTTGTTTTCTCACACCTTGCGAGCGCTCCTTCCAGCTCCGTCCCCGCTCCTGGAGCAGCAGCAGCAGCAGCTAAAGCAGGAGCAGACGCACAGTTCCACCCAACTTCAGTTCTGAATTTCTGCCGCCCAGGCGCGGTTTCAGCGCGCGCACCCCCGGCCCTTCACCTTTCCTAAGGTTACTACAGCTTTTTAACCCCTTCCTCGGGGAAAAAGGGAGCAGCTTAGGCGGGGGGAAAACCCCTTTCCCGGCCCCGGCTGCAGGCGGGAGGCCGTCACAGCGCCTTCTCCGCCGTTCCCAGCACCGGGAAAGTCACCTGGGCGGGCAGGAAAGCGACGACTTTGGGGAAGAGAATCCGCCTGCATCAGAACCGGCAAAACAAACCCGGGGGGTGAGGCAGGAAAGAGCCTCGCGCTGGGACGAGAGGGCGGGGGCAGCTACCCGGGCCCTCAGCGCCCCGAGCCCCCCTCGCCAGCCCCGGGACCGGCGGCAGGAGGAGGAAGAGGAGAAAGAGGAGGAAGAGGAGGAAGAAGAGGGAGAGGAGAAGGAGGGGAGAGAGAGGAGGAGGTGGTGCTGCACGGCGGCGCTTCCTCCTTTCTCTCCTTCCCCGCGGCTCCCGGTGCCGCCGTCCGGCCCCGGGGGGAGCAGCCGGGGCTCGGGGACGCCGCGCGGGGACACGCACGAAACGCGGGGAGCGGAGCGCGGGCCACCCCTCCCGCCCTGCCGCCCGCCCGCCCGCGGCGCCCCGTACCGTGCGGCTCCGCCATCCCCCCGGCCCGGCCCCGCTCTGCGCGCACCGAGCCGTCACGGGACTCCCCGCCCACCGCGCTCCCGCGGCGCCACTCGGGGGCGGGGCCGCGCGCAGACCGCTTCCGGGGGACCCGCCGGAAGTGATCCCGTTGCCCCGGGAGACGCCCCGGGATGGGGGGGCTCCCGCACCGCCCCACCGGGATGGACCCCACCGGCACCCAGGGCGATACGCCGACTCCCCGAGGCTGTGCACGGACCCCTCGGGCTGTACACACCGACCCCTTGGGCTATACACCAGCTCCCCCAGGCTGTACACTGACCCATCAGGCTATACACACTGACCTCTCAGGAGATACACTGACCCATCAGGCTATACACACTGACCTCTCAGGAGATACACTGACCCATCAGACTATACACACTGACCTGCTGGGCAATACACCAACTCCTTGGACTATACACCAGCTTCCCCAGGCTGTACACTGACCCATCAGGCTATACACACTGACCTGTTGGGCAATACACTGACTCCCCGGGCTATACACCAGCTCCCCCAGGCTGTACATTGACCCATCAAGCTATACACCAACACCCCCAAGCTGTACACTGATCCATCGGGCTATACATCTGCTCCCCCAGGCTTTACAGTGCTCCACCGCGATGTACCCCACCACCTCTGGACTGTGCACTGGCATCCAGGGCTATACTCAGGAAAATGACCAACACTCACCTCACTACAACCTCCTTTCAAGTAGTTGTAGAGAGCAATGAGATCTCCCCCCAGCCTTCTACTCTCCAGACTAAACACTGCCAGTTCCCTCAGCCACTCTTCATAAGCCTTGTGCTCCAGGTCCTTCACCAGCTCCGTTACCCATCTTGGGGCATGCTCCAGTGCCTCAACATCCTTCTTGTACTGAGTGGCACAAAGCTGAACGCAGTATTTGAGGTGCAAATTCTAACCTAATAAGTTCCTGAGAAGTACCACTGCACCACACAGCCTCCCCACTCTTGCTGCAGGTCATCTTTGGTGACTGAGACATTATGGAAGAGTTGGACCAGGAGACTGCAATGTTCCCATGATTCCTACAAAATTTCTACAAAATCTGGACCATCCCCAGTTGGCACCTGATATTAACTCACACCCATGTGCTGACTCTTCTTTCTGGAGGAGGTAGCCCAAGCTAATTGCAACCTGCCCATGTAAGGAATACATGGGAGCTGTAGGAGGTGATGGTAGCTGTTTAGAGGGCTGCAACCATATCCCTTGGGTAGAGAAACCCGCTCAAGTGTGACAGAGCATCTGCGATCAGTCATCATTTGATTTCGGATGAGATGTAAAAGCAAGTTCTTTCATGGCTTGTTATAACAGATCTTTTGGTATTTTGCTGAGAAAGGTTTAGCTTCTTTTTAATGCTAAATTCTCAGGTGGTTGCAATCAGTTCCCTTTTGAAGCCTAGCTGGATTCTGCACTGCAGTAGCAGCTCAACTTTCTAATTTCTAAAACACATTAAAGCTAGTGGGAGGCTACTATTTGATCTCAGTACTTGCTGATCTGGACTGGTCCCACCGGCTCATGTTCGTANATGATTCCTACAAAATTTCTACAAAATCTGGACCATCCCCAGTTGGCACCTGATATTAACTCACACCCATGTGCTGACTCTTCTTTCTGGAGGAGGTAGCCCAAGCTAATTGCAACCATGGGAGCTGTAGGAGGTGATGGTAGCTGTTTAGAGGGCCGCAACCATATCCCTTGGGTAGAGAAACCCGCTCAAGTGTGACAGAGCATCTGCGATCAGTCATCATTTGATTTCGGATGAGATGTAAAAGCAAGTTCTTTCATGGCTTGTTATAACAGATCTTTTGGTATTTTGCTGAGAAAGGTTTAGCTTCTTTTTAATGCTAAATTCTCAGGTGGTTGCAATCAGTTCCCTTTTGAAGCCTAGCTGGATTCTGCACTGCAGTAGCAGCTCAACTTTCTAATTTCTAAAACACATTAAAGCTAGTGGGAGGCTACTATTTGATCTCAGTACTTGCTGATCTGGACTGGTCCCACCGGCTCATGTTCGTAAGGAAAAGCAAGCACCCTGGCAGAATCAAAAAACCATAAACAAATTTGGGAGCAGAGAGTCAGATCTAAGTGTGAGCTATTTCCACCATTTTTTTACAACTTTGACAACCATGGAGGCTCGTTTCAGTGAAACAAGGCTATTCAAATTCAATTACCTGAGTTCTGCCAGTTTCCTTTGTGTGACTCTCTGGCAAACCAGACAGTTCAATTACAAGTTACACACCTTTTTGCTAGTAAATGCTGGACAGTGTTAAGTGGAGAACCAGCTTTTTGACGTAATGTGTCACAGGGCAGAAACCAGGTGGAATTTCCTAGTGACAATATTTCTTACAGTGGCTGGATATTTCTTTGTTGCTATTACTCAGTAAAAGGTTCAGTGCAGGCAGTGCACCAGTCCCCTACAAGATGTGGAAATACACACTTTGCCCTGAAAAACCTGGAGTTGGAAAGACTGTTTTTCTTATATATCTCACTTGAACACACACAGATGTCTACATGTAATACCATCTTCTGTGTTAATGACCACAGCCTGCGTTCATCACATGCAGGATCCAAATGGTTTGTTGGCTGTGTATGGTACCTTTATCTTTCTCGGGTTCTTTGTCTGCAAAGTGCCACTGCCCAGCTGCCCCAGCATTGAAGAGGGATGTACAAAGGATCCATGATGCTTGTGCTCGGGTTCTGTTAGAGCTTTTACTTCTGGTTTTACTTGCTTCGCTTTCAAAAGTATGGTTGGAAGCTTAAAAAAATGTTACTTTATACTCAGAAAAACTGGTTTGCTCATTTTATGATGAAACAAAACATAAACGCTGATATAAAGCATAGCAGGACAATTGTCACTAGACAACAAATCAGACAAGAAACTTACACTGATAACTCCACTCTTCTGCTGCAATTACTTATATGTGTTCTATGAGATTAGACCAATACTACAGTAATACTTGTGCCAACAATCAGAACTAACAGGCATTTTTGCAAAGGCAGAATTCATACATGCAAGGTTTGCTTTTCACCTGCACAAAAGTAATAGTAAATTTTACAATCTCTTACAGGAGAACTCAGACGCAACCTGCTCCCAGCCTTCATCAGCATTGTTCGTCCTCAGATATTCATCAACACAGAGCTGGTCCAGTGCAGATGGTGAATGTAAGTCACAATCCTTAAGAGTATTAGTTGAGGGCCTCAGCATCAGGAAACGACATGACAAGCCCATGTTTTGAACCTTGTGGTATTGTGACTGAGTACCCCTCCCCAAGACACATCCACAGACAGGATGTCTGAGGTTACCCCATCTCTGTTCCCCCAGAAAACCCACAGAACTGTGCAAGGATCTGGAACTACTGCCATTCCTGCTGAAGTGAATTGCAGGGGAAATAAAATTAATGAGCATTCCGTAGCCTGCATGTGTACAGGTTCTGAATTAAGCTTTCACTGGCAATTTCATTTGGACATTGCCTAACTTATAAACACTTGGCTCTGCAACCTTCATAACGTTCCTTTAACACCTGTGGCATTTCCTGTGCTCCTGAAAACTATCCATGCAGGATCATGCAGCATCACAGCACCTCCATGGGTCACCAGCAGTGCTGATACTTCTGTATGTCCAACACAGACCTCAGCCTCTTTTACTCAAAGAGAAACAGACAGCAACAGCGGGCTGTTATCCTCCATCTAGACCAGCAGCAGAAAGGGATGAGTGCTGGAATTTGGATTATTCATTGGATTCATAAGGCCATTCCTAAGGCTATTCACTATTGACACAGTTGTTTTAAGCATGTTTCTACAAAGCAGTGTGATTTATTAGGAGGTAGGTCTTACACAGTGAACAAAAATAAAGCAATTAATTAGTTAAGCTTGCTTAAGCTGACCACAAGATCGGCAACTTCAGAACCAACTTTGACTGAATTCAGATACCTCCGACATAATATCCCCACTTGCCTTTTTTAATTTAGTGGCTGCCAGGCTAATGAATTGACCCTTCCTCTGTTGGTTATATGGCCTTTTCACTGTCTCCTCCCAACTGTGAAATTTTTGTCATCTAGCTACAAGAAAGCCCACCCTCCTTCCCAGGCAGGCAGCTGCCACCGCCTCATCCAAAGACACTCAGATCTAGTCATTTCTGTACTGCAGGCTGGAGCAGAAAGCACAAGAGGCAAATTCTTTGCTAGCTAAGCCAACGTGAAGCCACCCTCAGGGCAATTCTGTTCCACTTTCAGCTCTAGAAGTCAAGATGTCCCGGTGAGCACATTCCATTGTGCCCCTCTCCAACTGCATGCCTCTCTGTGTGGAGAGGGGCCTCCTGTAGCTCCCTCCTGGTCCTCCAATACCTTCCCTTCTCCCTGGTCTGACCGCCACTTTCAGACTTCAGTCACCTGTCCCTTCCCAGACCAGCTCTCAATTCAGATGCTTTCTCAAACTGGAACAAGGCCTTCAACTTTGGGTCCCACTGTCAGGTCCCCATTTAGTCTCTTGTCTGGCTCTTCATCTCACTGCCTATCCTCCTGACATTCCTGCCTCTTTCCTCTCATCTCCATGTACTGGCAAACAGAATTCTGCCGTGTCTTCTGCCCCTCTCCGGCTGCCAATTCCTTGCTGCCCAGTAGCAGCATGAAACTCCTCTAATTCCCAGTTTCACTTACCTCTGAGAATCTCAATCTCCCTCTATCACATCTCAAACCTCCAAACTGCCAGTCCTAGGTTTTACCTTCCTCTTGTCTACACCTCAGTCTATCCAAACCTTTCTGCCCTGTCCTATTCCTTAGACTTTGCTTGAATCATCAGTTTACCAGAAGGTTGGCTTTGGTCTCTTAGCCAAGGGTTGCAACAGATTTAGTTATTCTGGGGGAGAGATGCATGCTTGGAAGGCTGATGGCACAACAAAGCTCATTTCATTTTAAGAGCATCATACTGATCATGAAAACAGTGTATGCCTTTAACATTGCTTTTCTATCTTCCTCTTGAACATCACTTTGGCTCCACTGCTTTTACTGTTAGTGTACAAAAACTGGAAAGGCTGGAAAAGCTGGCACAACTCACAAGCTGAATGGGACAGAGGAAGGGTATTGTACAGAAACCATGCCTAGAGGATGCACGCAGACATTCAGAGCCCTTGTCAATGTCTAGGAGCAGAGTCACTGAAAACAAGATCCATCACATTGAAAACAGAGACTGCCCCACCAAAGTGAAAGCTTCTGTATTGTACGAGATGCTGTTGCAATAACAAAGAAGGATACAAAGAAGGGGAACCTCAAAATGTGGTTCTTTGTTGAAGGACTACAGTACAGTAAGATGTTGCTATTTTTACTGCCTGTTCCTTTTATGTGTTCACGGTCAGGTCTGCTTACTTGAGTGACAAGAAATTATTTTTTTTTTGTTCCAGTTTGTTCCACAAAGCAAATGTATGATAAAAGGACAAAGAGTGATTAAGGTACCTATGCTCCCAAAACCAAGCAGCATGATTTAGGGTTGTAAAACTCTGATGTAATAAACAATTCTGGTCCTGCCAGCTTTAACTTTCAACTCATGAGCTGCCTACCTATGTTTGTCAGGTTTTTAGCAATTCTTTAGAAAGACTTTCTAGGTCTTCCAGGAGCTCTTCCAGGTGGAAAGACAGGACATACCAAAGCCAAAACAGCACATCCAGAACGCCATACATGAAATTGTTTTCTCTTATTTACTTGTACGCACACAAACTTTTTCAAGGTTGTACTGTGTCCTATATGCTCCAGAGCCAGCAGTTCTTCAGTTTATTTAGTGCAAAGGAAAACTGCAACTCCAGCAGGCCCTCAAGCAAGATAATCTTCAGTTATACAAATGGAGAGTCAATCAGTTCAAACAATTTATTTTTCTAAGTCAACACTATAAATAACAGGATCAAGCAAGAGCAGGATAGAATCAGCTGTTAGAAATTCCTGCTTTTCTCTAAAGTGAAAGACAGGGCAAATTAAAGGCTTCAGTTGTCTGTACTCAAAAGGAGAGAAAGGCTGGAACAAAAACTAAGTTAAACTGAAACAGATGCTGATTATCCCAGCTCCAGTCACGCTGTCCCTAAAGAAACCAACCTTTCTTGATTTCATTCCATTCTTCTGGTACTTGCAAATCCATTTCTGACATCCCAAGGTAACTGGAAAGGACAAAGCAGGATCCAACAGGACATTTTGTGCTCTAGTGGATAAGTGCCTCTTAGCTTGGATCTGCCACACCTGAATTTCAGTAGGCAGTGTGCCTACCAAATACTAAGCATGCCCAGGACTAGTGTAACTCTCCAATCTAAGTGGCAAGAAGGGATGGGTATTTCCAAAAGACAGGTTAAATCTACAAAGGTTAAGCTTTCTCTCTAGTCAATATGATAAGCTTGTGCTTAGGCACTCTGAATCATACTCTGAAGAAATCACTTTTTCCATTGACCTCATGTGGACCCAGGGGACTTGAGCTTTCCGAGGGAAAAGCCACTTCCTCCCCAGGAAAGCGCATTTAAGCCTAAGTAGCCATGGGTTCACCAGCTTCTTACATGCTGCCCATTGCTGCTGCACTACAATGCTAGTGTGAGCACTGCAGATCTGCATACCTGAGGGTAGTACACGACATCTCCTACCACTGTACCTGTTTCACTTGGCTCTCATGTCACCTTTCTAAAACTGGCTGGCACCAATACCCTGGTACGGTGTGGCTTAGAGATTTCATTTATACTACATATTGTTTCATGTCTTCAAAGGTCTGTGAAGATTAGTACCAGGTTGACTGGTATGGCACGGTATGTAGGAATACAAGTGTGAAAGTAGCCCTCTGTTTTCTCTGCTGAACTTTATACAAGGGCATATTTTGTCTCCATTCCACACAAAAGAGGGAGCAGACTTCCACATCTCCATTGTTTTCTCTGATCTTCCAGTCCTCAACAGCCACAACAGTGTAGCCACGTAACCTGTTCTCACACTGTCCTAGAGACAGCCTGAAGAAAACTTGCTCCCTTCTTCTACCACGTTTATCTGATAAAGGTGTGAAGCCCAAGGAAAGAGTCTTCCATAGTAGCCAAGAAAGGGGAAAGGTCTCTGGGAGTGGTGGCCCCAGGAAGGCAGAACAATTTTATTACAAGTTTTTCTTAAGCTTACTGTAAACAACCCAGCTGTGCCCTAGAAGTGACTGGGAGTGGCAGTATATCCATGCTGAGCTGTGTAAAAAGGCCAGGTGCCCCATGCCCAGGCAAGTATCATTGCCAGCAGGTTAACCAAGGCCACAGGCAGAAGCGGTTTTACTCAGAATTAAATCTTGTCACTGCTGCAAGCTCCACTCCCTGAACTGTAGAAGAAGATGAAGATCAGCTGAACAGGAGAGTCCTCAGGAAAAACACCAAACAAATAAACAACTCTCATTAATATTCTCACAAAGAGGAAGAAAAATCTTTAAAAGTAATTCTTTAAAAATAAAAAAGAGATATTTGAGTTAGAATAAAATATTTGCCTGTCTTAATAGCTGCAGATCTGCTATCTATTTTCTCTCCCTCTCCCAGACTGTCAGCAGGGATTGAGTGTTCTCCTGGAGCCAAGGATGGATTTCCTGAATGGTGACAAATAGCAGTAAAGCCTAAAGTCAATTCCACAGTGAAATCATTAAATAAATGGCTCTTTCCTGCAGAAAAGAGATGGATGAAAAAAAAAAACCAAATCAGAAAATAGCATGAAATGAGTAATCTTACAATTTGGTTATAGGAAGCAAAAGGAACCACTCCAACAACAATGCTGGCTCAGTCAGGGAGCCAGGTGTTATAGGAACACACTGGTACAGGAAAATTCTAATTGAGGATTTCTGAAAGAAAACCTGAAAACTTGATCATTCAGGTGCAGAATGATCTCCCCAAAGGTCATCATGAAACTCCTTCTGCCCAGAGTCATGAAAACTAGAGCAGAGTGAGTATGAGAAACCCTAATATTTATTCTTCTTGTGGTAGCGCAAAGAAGCATTGATCTTGAGTGTGGGGTGCTGTACAAAGAGACTGTTCTGATCCAGAGACTGAGCACTAACTGCAAGACCAGAAAAATGACACGCATTTGTCACAGACGCAGGGAGCATGAGGAAAGAAAAGCAGTCAGTGTGCTGCCAAGTATTTTTTTACAGACCATACGGACAAGGAGAGCAAGTTGGAGAGAGCTCTGAAAGATGATTTTTTCAACACACGTTAATAAGGGGTTGGTTGCAAGGCAGGGAGGAAGCATAGAGGTGTTTGAAACAGTAACAAGTAGGCAGTAGAACTGGTCATCACAAGCTCATCCCAAGAAAAAGCTGACATCCCAGCAATACTCTGAAACAGAGCAATTGGGCTGTGGAAAGATGGGTCTTGAAGAGGCAGCTGTTTGACAAACAAGAAAAGGGGGCTAATAGACAGAAAAGAAAGAAGCGACACAGACAGAGCAACACGCTAAGAACAGTCCTGCATTGTGAGGACAAGAGCTTGGTTATTCAGAGTTTTCTTTCCCCCTCTTGTTTCTCAGGGGGAGGAGCGGTCTTTCAAGGGATCATAATACAACCATTTTACTGTGTTAAGAGATTTATGGCCTGAATTTACCATGTGTTAAAACATTGATTCTCTTTCTAACATATGCTTTAGATATTGACATTATTTTTTCTGTACAGAAGACTGACTTCTGGCTTACAATAGCTGGGACTTCAGAGTAGAGTCCAGCAATGCTGGGTAAATAAAAAGTGACATAAGTGAAGCACAGGTCTTAGATTTTTTCCACTCAATTAAATAAAGATAGCAAGAGAGACACTGAGCAGTGCGTGGTGGTGAGAAGCTGGAATAATTAAACAATAATATGACAGACGGTGCATTTACAGGCAATTACAGCATGCCTCTGCTGGCACTTCAGGGCACAAGGCCAAAGACTTAAGCGATTCAAACCACACAAGTAGAGCAGTAACCTCCTAGAAATGCCAGTTAGAGCATCTGGCTTGTGAGCCCAGAATGGGACTTACACGTAGCAATAAAACAGGCAGTCAGGTCTCTGCATTTACTGGACGTTACTGTGACAGAAAGAGCAAGGAAGAACAGTCCATAAAAAAGCTGTTTCTGTATTCCTTGGATAATACATTTCCAGACACTTTTACCTAAGTAGCAGCAAAAGACAAATCTTCGCACTGAATCTCCCTTCTTGCCTTGCGCATAGAGCTTGAGGATACCACTGCATCAAGCAATGACAGATTTAAAATAAGTATATTCAAAATGCTCAACTAAAAGAAATCACCCGTCTGTCAACTCCCTTCCAAAAACAAGGACTGGGTTAAACATCAAGCTCTGGAAGCATTCATGATTCCTTCAGGGAGTCACAGGAGGCTTTCTGTTCCCCACCTCACCCCACCCAGTAAACCCAAACCACCTTTCTCCTCCCGTCTCTGAAGAAGATGGGCTCTGTATCCCATGGTACCACTCAGCAGCTTAAGGGAACATTTGCATGAAATCTGCACGTGTACTTCTGAAAGCATTGGTATACATTATTCAACTCACGTCACAGTCATGCTGGTACACCACGTTTCTCACCTCGTCGGCACTTGTCAGCACATAGAGAGGTGAAACAAGCTCTAGATTTTTAGAAAAGGAGGAGAAGAAAAGAAAGAAATATCTGCCTGAAAAGCAAACACAGATCAGGTGTTGTTAAAAGCTTCTTAAACTGTCAACAAAATATTTACTTATACTCAGAACAGAAAATCACCTTAAGATGGGTAATTCTCATGAAAGCAGCTTTATTTTTAAACACCCCATGTCTGGTGCTACATGATTATATGGGAGTCTCAATCAGATTTTTGTTTGTAAAGTAAGGACTTGATTCCAGACTTTCTTGTCGTATGGAAAAAAATGGAAAACATGAACAGCTCAGAAAGTAAAATGAAAATAAAAAACAATTTAAATGCAGAAAGACAAAAAAACCCCAAGACTCATAAACAAACAGGACTGGTAACATTGCTTCACCTAAATGCTTTTTTCTTCTATTTAGTAGATGTTTCTCAAGACTTTAAATAAGTGTTGTTTTGTATCTGCAGGGCTTTCAGCAAGCGGCTGCCATGTTACGAAACTTTCTGGATTCCAACAATACACATCTCTGCTGTACTCAGAGTATCTGGGAAGAGGAGGAGGAAAACAAGCTTATCATTTATAAAATTATTGCTGGTTTTGTGGTTGTGAGGCTTTCTGCTGTATACAAGAATAACTTGTTTGTGACACCACGAAAATAAGGATACGCAACCTACAGCGCATTGTCCTCTCCGTGGATGCTACTCTCACACTTTGTCAAGAAACATCTGAACACTGAGTCTTGGGAAGCTGCATGCAACAGGGACACAACTTAAGACCTGGGCATGTGGTGCAGTCTTGCTCTGACTCCCTCAGTTATCTGGGGTGGCATCAAGACAACACAGGCTCAAAACAGTCCCACTGCAACTGCATGGTGCTTTTCCCAGATCAAAGGGTCTTGGCAAAGTACTTCAGCTTTCGAGCTATTTCTGGCAGCTGAAAAGGCCCATGAGAGAAATGAGAGTGTGTTAGAAAACATCAACCCCCGAGCCAGAAAATGGCAAATAACTACGCTTTCCTTAGCAGAAGATTGAGTTCCTCATTTATAATTGGAAAAGTCACATCTCCTCTTGTTCCTCTTCCAACAAAATGTAGGGAATTAGTTCCTCTGTGCCACACCTTTCTCTCCTGTCAACTATGGCTAACATTACTCCAGTGATGACCAGCCTTACTCAAAGCTAAACCCATTCCTGGTTTATTTCATTTTGAAAAGTACAACCTTAAGCTGCAGACAATGCCCATGCCTCTTGCCTCTTATCCAGTCCTTCCAATCCTGAAGGTGGTAACTGTTTTTCCCAATGGAAAGAGGTGTCTTAAAAGCAGACTTACTGTGAAAAACAGTCTCCACAGTCACACCTGTCCCAGCACTATCAGCTTTCTGGATAGGCTGCCAAGTTGGCATTGGACTAGCTAAGAAAACGGATTTAGCACACCATGCCAGATTCCACTTCTCAATCACCAAAACGCTCAAGTGACAAACTGAGTTGACCATTGTTTCTTATCACCAGGCAAACAAACCCTGCTGGCAGGAAAACAGCATTTGGAAAGTGATTCCCTGCATGACTGAGATGGGTTCTGGCTGCTATAAATGCCATTCCTCACATAACACTGGACTCCAGGTGGTCATTGGCACTCCAAAAGATGCTGTCAAAAAGCCTAGCCTGCAATTTAATTTCAATGTCTTTCTTTCAGTTCACCTTCTGCTGCTCTGCAGGCCGTATTCATTACCACAGGAGTAACTGTTGATTTCACAGTGCAGGATTTTCTGTTGTAACTCATTGTCTTCTACATTCAATGTAGCCATAGCTAAGATGCTAACAGGATTGAGATGGTTTGTTGTTTTTTTTTAACCAACCAACCACCAAATTACTGATCTGCAGATTGCATGTACTGCTTAAAATGCTCTGGCCTGCAAATATCCAGTCTTTATAAATCCATCCTTAGAGCTTTCCCTTCCAATCAGTAGGAAATAGTAATCGGTACACCAGACAAAAGATCTTCTCCCACTGAAATCAGTGGAAACACTTCTGTCCACTTCAAAGGGTAGAAAAGGACGTCCCAAGCAAGCATGTTCATTTTATAGCCTCATCAGCGTCAATATTCTGACCCAAAAGTGGAATATTTGAATCACAACAGAAATAGGCCTGCTTCTGAGCTGCCCCAGACCAAGCCAGAAGTGTTATCTTTGGCTGGCTCCACAAAAGGCAGGAAGCAGGAGATCCATGCTCACCCTCTGCTGGCCTCCAACCCAGTAAGCAGGCAAGACTTCCAGTAAGGTGGAAGCGGGCTACCTGAGGGACCATCAGTTTCCTACTCTAGGTCACCTTAGAGGAAAAAGGAAATAGTTCTGGAACAATGTAGACAAAGGCTTTAAATTACTGTTGGAGAGGTGCTGATTACTGGAAGAAATAAGTTTTATCCCAAGTCTTCCACCAAACCCAGGGACACCTTGGATCCCATAGTTGACAGGCCCACAGCACGCAGCTAATCACACTGAGACAGAATCATAGAATGGGTTGGAAAGGACCTTAAAGGCCATTCAGTTCCAACCCCACTGCCACAGGCAGGGACATCTCCCACCAACCAAGCTGCCCAAGCCCCATCCAAACTGGCCTTGAACACCTACAGGGATGGGACAGCCACAGCTTCTCTGGGCACCCCAGGCTAGGACCTCACCACCCTCATTGTGAAGAAATTCTTCCTTACATCTAGTCTAAATCTGCCCCTCTCCAATTTATCCCAATTGCCCCTCATCCTATCACTTCAAGCCTTTTGTAAACAGCTCCTCTCCAGTTTTCTTGTAGACCCTTCAGGTACTGGAAGGTCACTATAAGGTCTCCTAGGAGCCTTCTCTTCTCCAGGCTGAACATCCCTAACTCTCAGCCTGTCCTCATAGGGGAAGCGCTCCAGCCCTGGTCTTGAACACCTCCAGGCAGGGGGCAGCCACAGCTTCCCTGTCAACCGACGCCTCGCCATCCTCAAGGGAAAAAAAATTCTTATAATAGTTTGGGTTGTAAGGGACCTTAAAGATCATCTAGTTTGGCTGGATCTTCCCAAACTCTCATCTCAATCTGCTCTCTTTCAGTTTAAAGCCGTCCCCCCTCATCCCATCCCTGCACTCCCTGACCAAGACCCCTCCCCAGTTTGTGAGGGAGCGGCGAAGGACACCCTAGCCCCACACTAAAGCCCTCAGAAAGGCAACCAATCCCCCTCGCGCTCCCCTACCACCGCCTTCCCCAAGGCCTACAACTCCCAGCATGCACCGGGGGCACAGCCCGCCTGTCTCGTGGGCGGGCGCCGCGCAGTGCGGTCTGGGAGCTGTAGTTTTTCCTCCCGCCGAGCTCGCCTTTTCCGGTCAGCCCGCGTCGCCATGCCGGAGGGGAAGGCCGCGTTCCGGGAGGTGCTGCCCAAGCAAGGTAAGGGGGCAGGCGGGCGCCTCCCCGGCAGCCGCCCCGGCGCGGCCCGGCGCTCACCCGCCACACTTCTCTTCCCCCGCGCAGGGCAGCTGGCGGTGGAGGACGCGCCCGCCATGGTGCTGTGCAAGCCGAAGGTGCTGCCCCTCAAGTCGGTGACGCTGGAGAAGCTGGAGAAGCTGCAGCGCGCGGCGGTGGAAGCGATGGAGGCGGCGGAGGCGGCAGCGGCGGCCGAGGGTGCAGCGCGGTCCCAGCCCTAGAGCCGCGCCCCGGGACGCGGGGGCCGGGCTGGCGGCGGCTGCATCGCCTCCGCCGCAGCACAACGCCTGCCCGGCCCCGCACCGGCGCTGCCCTGCGATTCCCAGAACCCGCACCCTCGACGCGAAGCTGGGAAACGTAAGGAAGGAGAGGCTCTGCTTTAATAGTTTTCCTTAGATCCGTCGTGTGCTTAGCAACGCTGCATTCTACAGACACATCTGAAGTACCACAGTGGTAAATACCGATTATTAAATACTTACCGGAGTTTAATTACTCCATGCTCTTTTGCAGGTTGTTACGGAGAAGGGCAGAATTCGATGTGCAGGTTAACTGCACATGCGTCAGATCTGAACACCGTTAAATTCGTTCTTTTTTGAAAAAAAAAACCAAAAAAAAAGGGAGAAAGGAGAGCTTCACAAAAAAATATTTTTAATATGCTTTACCAGAACTTTTCACTTTTCCAGTTACATAGAAAAAACGATGAGTTTGGTACAGGGGGGGCAAAAACCAACCAGTGTCTGCCCCTGGAATAGATGAATTAACCTTATGACCCAGCTCCATTTTCTTGGGCTCTTCGAAACAAACAAACAGCTATTTTTCCTCCCAAAGCACAGTATTTCTTCAGCAGCAATGGAAATGGGATCACAGCAGCTTAACTTGACCCTTCTATAAAGCTTGGTATAAACCAGTGATTTTATGATGACAACACTGTCCTTGAAAGAAAGAGCGGCAGTCAGACACAGATGTGAACGTGGAATGATTAGGTCATAAAGATATGGCACTTTAAAAGGTAGCTTATTTGAAGGCACCACCACAGCAGTGGCCAGTTGTTCTACTACATGCCCAAAGAAAGATGTTTTCTTTCTGAAAGTTATAAAACTATTTAAAAAAAAAAAGATTTGTACCCAAAACATGTGCTTTTAAAAAAATATGAACTGTGCTAAGCAACTCTTAAAGTTTTGGTATATTATAAATGTGTACACATATATACATACACACACCAAAGCAGCATGCGTGTATATATATATAGAGAGAGAGATCTATTTTCCCTTTAAACTTTAAGGCTCCCGGAGTTGGTTCTCACATTCAGTAGCTCTCAAGCTTAAAACGACCTCCATCTCCTTCACTCACAAAACGCTTTCTGCCCCTGTAAGAAAGTAGAAAGTGTTTTCTTCAGTAAGTTCGAAGTAGCATCACTTAGGTTTTCGGTTCTACCACTGAGAAGAATCTTGGGAGTAGTCAAACACAAAGCACACAAGTTCAGCAAGATCAGCTGACGTTCTTGATCACTAGTAAATGGCTTACAAATCCAGGTGAATCTTACATCTACATTTATCTGCAAGAAGCTTTTCAAAATGTGAGTTGTCAAGTGCTTTCCACTTTGCTCACCTTTTCATGTTCACACTTGCAGATCACAGTTTGAAAGCCTAGGAATTGTGTTTTTCTACCCAAAACTGAAGCACATAAGCCAAAAATGCCTCTCCGTGTATTAGTAACTGAAGAATAATCAAGCTTTTCTTGCAGCAAAGACTTAAAACACTCCCCCCACTACATTTGATACCAAGATACACACAAACTCATTTTAAGTCTAAAATCCACAAATAGAGGCTGGTTTTGATAGACACTTCAAAATGTGACTTTATCACAAGCTGTCAAGATGGTTTAAAAAAACCTAATGAAATATCCAAGCTGGAGAAGATCTAACAAATACTGTTCCCCATTTGTAAAGTGCAAATAATAATTTTAACATTAAATTTAAAACATTTACACCTATTCCCCACAGGAAAGGGAACTTGGGAATTGTACTGTGCCCAGTAAGGAGAGAACAGAATACTGATTACCTAGAGCTCAAACAGCACTACTTACACTACAAGTAAACAATAACAAGACAAAACCCACCATACAAACCATAAGACAGATACTAAGGAATTAGGCGCACAGACCTTGTTCCACAAACGTCCTATTCCTTTTGGCACGAACGTTAGGACTGCTTGTCTCACTTTAGACCTCTGTTCATGCCATTTGATATGTTTAAACCATCACTTAAAAGCATTTTTTCCCCCCTCCAGGTTTTTTGTTTTTTCACTGTAGCTTGGAGTTTTCTACTGTGAACTGCATGGATCATTGCAACACCTGCACCTTCCACCCCAGTGCTGCACTGATCTCTACCAAGCAAATCAGCAGAACAGAGACAAAGTAGGTCTCCATCCTCTGGAGAGCACACAGGCCATGTACTGCCTGGGACTCAACAGAGGCTTCCTTTTTTCACTAATTCTAGCCTCCACATAATATGCTTCTTACCAGTACAGCTTCTTAATAAACTTTTACCAGTCTAACCCCCTGTTTCTCCATCCTCTGTAGTTTCCAGTTCTAACTGTAATACTTTGGTCATAAGATCCTGCTTTCTGTTATCTACAATGGGGACAAAATGCAGTGCCTTCACCCATCTACAATAAAACAGGTACCTTGAAGGACAGAGGTCTCTCAGTGGTTTGGAGATTATTCCAGCCTGAAAGCATTCCTCTACAAACCGCTCAAGCACAGAATAGGAACGTGGCACATCCAGGTTAATATCTGGGATTTCACAGTAAACTCGTTCATAGCCCTGCAAATGCAAGAAATGCAAAGAATTACCACATTTTTTAAATACCCTCTTGCACACAGAGGATTTATTTTTCAATATAGTTTCATGTATGCTATGGACAGCTTCAACAAACCTAAAAGCAGAGCAGCTGCAAATAGAAAAAAAAAGGAGGTTTAATACCAGCCAATACCATGGTACTACCACTACCTTTCTACATAAAAACACCAGCTGAATTTTAAACTACTTTTAGAAGCCAGAAATTTGGATAGCACAGGATGTGTGTGTTAGTCTGGCTGCTGTTGCTTGGGTGGTAATAACACAAAGAAGAAAAGTTATTTTTTTCTCCCTTGTAAATGAACAAAATGCGGCTACAAATCACCACAACAGTTTATGCAGCAAGGGAAACACTAGTGACAACCAGAGATGACTTCACTTCCCACTAGCAGTATGGCTGAGTAAATTTTGGCACAAGTCTGTGCAGTACCTAGTCTGCCCTGGGACAGAACAGCTTCATACCTAGAAGCAAAGCCATGGATGATTCCAGCTGTGTAAAATTCTAGATGTTCTAATTGACACTTGTAATTAAGTGGGTCCTTATTTTACTGTCCCAATTTCGAAGAACTACAAAATACAAACTAAAACTTATACTTAGGAAAAAAAATGGAGCTATATTGCAGCATTTCAAATGATTAAATGACTTAACTGCATAAAAGCGGTGGGAAATGTTTGCACTTTCAAATACCCTGTATCTCACGATTCTGCAGCGAAGTACTGCTGAGCATAAATTTGTATTTGTTCCAGTACACGAGTACTGTACATGTGGCAGTGCCAGAGTGTTTGTACAGGATACAGAACAACCATGGAGATTAAGCTGGAGACACCAAGTAGAACTTAAAGACAGTAAAAACTATACAAACTTTTGAAGACCTTGCCACTGCAAAATTTTTAAGTACCACACTTACTCTTTTCATTTGGTCCACAGTAATGACAGAAGACTTCCAGAGAGATTTCAACAAATCCAGCATCATTTTAAAGGTCTTTTCTCCAGTTGACTCCAAAACCATTACAACAGCCTAAAACAAATCATGTAAGTGTTTTAGCTAAAAAGAAAACAGTGGTTCAAGTACAAGATGTGTAAGCATACGTGGATGCAGCATTATGCATTTTCTGGAGAGAGAAGTCCATTTGTAACATACACTCACTGTTTCAATACATCATTATTTGAAAAAGAAAAACTCATGAAGAGTTATTAGAATAAAGAGAAAAGGTGTAAAAAAATATGGAAAGAATGAAAAGCATTGTCTTTCTGGCTCTGATTTGAGATACACATGAATTCACCCATACGGTTTCTGCAGTACAGATGGCGATTAATTTTGTGAAATTAATTCTGTATCTATGATATGTTTGAATCTGATTTTACAAGAACTTAGAAGTTTAGAATCTACAAATTACCATGCACTCTATCAACTAAAAAGACTCTGTTTTTCTGTAGTGAAGGAATTTTCTAAAAGGAGTGAATTTATTGAAACGAAAATTTTGCAGATTGTTGGTGCTCAGCTTTATTGGTAAAACAACTGTTTTCCAGTTTGTCAGATAAAAGAATACAAATGGGAACAGTCTCCCAGATACAGCGAAGATGATCCTTCTCTCATATAGTCTGGTTCTGAAGTATCTCAGAGCCTTTACAAATGTGCAAGATGGAACAAGCCCAACCTGAAAAGGAAGCTCTATAACTTAACAAAAACAGGTAACACCCATAGAATATACAGATATCTGAACGAAAAGGAAATAAACACCCTAACAAAGCATAGGATTTTGCTGCTGTGCCTCAGCAGAAAAATAAACTGAGCTCTTTCAGGAGCCTGTAAGAATCTGAATTCAACCATTTACCCAACAAAGTACTTCTGGATCTTTCCAGAGTTTGTAGCAGCTTACATATTGCACAACGTACACATAAATGAGCACACAAACCATTAACTTTACATGACATTATTTAGTTATTCAAATAGCATCAGTACTTGCAACCTGAGATTCAGATTCCAGTTACGTTATTTGCATGCCCACATCAAACCAAACCCAAACCTGCTGGCAGTATTGACTGTTTCTAAAAGGACTCTGATTTCTTACTTCATATACAAGTTCATGGTGAAAATGGGGTACTTCCAGTTCCTGAAGGCAACGTTCAGCTTCCAATACATCTCCAGAAAGCAAATACTCCTTCAGCAACATATCTATCTGTTGAATTTTAAAACAAACAAAAATCCCAGATATAAAAATTAAAAAGCTGTCAACTGTTCTCATAATCTGCAACCAACCCAGCAGCAAATCAGTTGCTCCTGAAGCTTGCTGGTAGTATTTTTATAGATGTAATTAAACTGAGACATTACCAGCAACCTAAAACAGCGTAGACCAAATATGTATCCACAGTGTTAATACAGATACAGAAGCACTAAAAGCACTGCTTTCTAAGATGTGTATCACCATAAACGTTTAATATGGATACAATTAAGCTTATATTCTCCTCCTCCCATCCTTATGTTACACTCAACTTCGAAATTACAACATGAACTTGTCCTTTAAGCCTGCCTAGTTCATAGAATGGATCTCCACACAATCCTTTCTCTTTTATTCAGTTATTATTGTGCTTTACATCAGCAATGCCAAGAAATAATAGTTTGTCTAGTTCAGCCAGTTTCATCTTGGCTCTTCTAATTACTTCACTGCTTTATATTGTAAGCTTTTAAAAAGCTAAGTGCTTGAAAGTTTTGCTTACAGCAAAAATAAATGTATACTTGCAATCCAGAATATTGTACTACCATATTCCCATCACTGACAGATACTACAAAATCAACATTATATACATTAGTTTTTGAAAACTACTTTGTATAACTGAATTATTAAAAAAAACCCACCCCAACCCTCAAGACAATTCTGCTACTGGATACGTGCATCTCAACACCAACCCAAACAAAAGAAGTTTACGCAAACAGTAAAACAGAGAGAAGCCTTTTATAGGAGTAAGCTACCTCTTTAACAAGGTGTTTCACAGGTTGCTGGCCACCTCCTGCCCCCCACACGTTGTCTATACGCTTTCCACCCTTTGTCATACTCAGCAACACAGTGGCTCGGTCCAGCGCAGCTCTAGAAAGCAAAGTTAATGTTTTAAAATGTTATTACAAACTTCATTAAGAGGTATCTGTAAATTTCCCCAGTGCCATTCCTCTTCAGACAAAGCCACCAGATGCCTGGGAAGAGGGTTAGCAACTTCACTGGGACATACGGATCCAGCAAGGTAGCTCCCCATTCTCCTGCCACCTCTATATTTCTAGTCGTATCACACTTTGGCAGAAAACATGTCTAGTTATTACAATGTCCCTCTTTGTCAGAGGCTGCTCCTTCAAACTTCTCACCCTGACATGGAACACAATCACACTTATTGATGAACTACACATTACAAAGGAAGTCCAGAAAAGCCCTGCATGAGCTTCAAACAAGGCAAACCAGTTAATCTCTTCTGTATTTCACAACATATTTACAGCAGCTGTCCTGATGTTATATTTACTCATTAATTAAGTTAAAAAACAAAGCTTTCTATAATCACTCCTTGTTTCACTTAATTTTTTTCACCCTCAAACATTAGCTAGACAACAAGCCCAGCAAACCAAACTCAAATGTAACAATACATTTTTCAGGCATTTTCAGTATTTCTCCTCTAACCTGAGTCATCATGGACTTTATTCTTGTTATCGCAGACTTTGCATTTCTTTTTAACAATTTTATATTTAAAAGTAAGAAGTTAGAGAACCACATGATTTATCCTGAAGTCCTACATTCCTGATCATCTTTGGCAGCTAGAATAGAAAACTACCTACAGAGAAAGCAAGAAAGTTACCGAGCTTGGACGCAATTCACGGTGCCTTTGTAGCCATCTACGTAGGTACTGCTTAGAATCCCATCTCCAACAGCTCTAGCGATAAACTGGCCCACCAACTGCAACAAAACAGAAGCATTTTTAATTAAATGTTGAATTTCAAAGTAGTTCTAAGTTCACTATTATAACGTGCTTGCTTCCCAGATTTTATTCAAATGAGCCAGCTCAAAGTAGAAACACAGCCTGGGAAATCAGTAGGGGATTACAGACATTAAAGACAATCCATAGGTATTTTTCAGAATACAGTCTATTTCAGTTTAATTGATCAATTCCAGCCACAAATCAAAGGAAAAAAACTTATGACTACTAGCATAAATCTTTACAAAGATACCTGTGGTGCCCTTGGAGAATCCAACACCAATTCAGGTAGTTCTTTAAGCAGTCTATCAAATGATTTTTCCACATCACTTTTAGTGACTACTGTCCCACAAAGGTCGGAGATAAGCTTAGACGTCATTTCCCTGTGACTAGCCTTCCCCTCTAATGCCAAGGAAACAGCCAGGACTGGCACACTGTATTTCATTTCGCCAAGGTTTAAATCCTTCAGCATCTCCTAAATAAGATTTGAAAAACAAAGCAGATTAAGATTTTTTAATTCTTGTTATATAAATATATAATGCAAAGAGATTACAAATATAAGAATATTTATACATTTCTATATTTATAGATATGCTTCTGTAACTTCTGCATATGCACGTAACTGCTTAGGTATTCTTATTGCACATTTCTTGCCAACATCTCTACACACTCCTTTAGAGCTAGCAGCTGGATTCCCTTGTATGCTACAGGACTGCCCCCTAAAATAAATAATAAAAAGAAATGCAACATACCGAAACCTCGTTAGTATCTCCATGTTCAAAATATTCTTGTATGATGGGTGTCAAAGTTTTTTCAAATGCTCTTTCATCCAGAGGTAGAACGACTGTTTCATAGACGCAGTTCTCCTATTTCAAAATACAACAAAAGCATTTAGCCTTCTGTAAACAGTACTGGCTCTTCTTCCATTTTATGCAATGCTAAAAGCTTCAAAATGTATCTTCTAAATCCTTAATGCTTTAGTCTTGATAGTCAGTATTCTGCCAAAAAAACATCAGATTACGTCTCTATCATTGAAGTGTGGACAATGCTGGCTAAGTGTGAAGCTTCTTGTATTTACTCTTATCTAACTTCAACTGAAAACCTGTTAAAACAATAGTAAACACTCCGAACTCTCTTCCTAGGATTCTGCTGCTACCACATGAAGATAGAGATTGAGCGTCTATATACTGGTAGGAGAGCAACAAACCCCCCTGTCCCAGCCCAGCAGAGTCAGCTGTGCCACAGCACAAGACTTCACTTTCAGCATCTTTCCCTGCAAGTGGCACTCCAGTGCCTGATAGCGAGTCAGCCTGCTTCCAGTACCTGAACAGGGAATATAAGAAAGCTGGGGAGGGACTTTTTACAAAGGCACATAGTGGTAAGACTAGGGGGAAGAGCTATAAACTGGAGAGGCTCAAATTTCGACTAGACATAAGGAGCAATTTCTTCACAATGATAGTGGTGAGGCACAGGTCGCCCCATCCCTGGAGGTGTTCAAAGCCAGGCTGGATGAGGCCTTGGACAGCCTGGTCTAGTGGGAGGTGTCCCTGCCCATCACAGGGAGTGGAATTAGATGATCTGTAATGTCTCTTCCAACCCTAACGATTCTATGATTCTGTGATTTTATGATCTGTCTCCATTTTCAACCTCAGAAAAGCTAAGCATACTGGAGTTCCATGGAATAGTCATTCTTCATTAAACTTGCTTTTATGCACTCATCAGCTTAATCTTTAACAGCTATGTCTGCTAACAAAGTGTTGAATTGCAGGAAGAAAACCGATACTGGAAAAGAGTTTTAATATTCCTACATACCACCCTCTCAGCAGCTATGGCTACAAAAAACAGCCTTTGCTCAAAGGACACCACCACTGCTCCACCTATGTTATTCCAAATTCACTCAGCGTCTCACAATATTATTGATCTTAGACTTCACTGTTTGCAAAGAGTGTTTCCTTTCCTCAGTCACTTAATGTTAGAAAACACCCTTCCCCCAGTGAGCTTTACTTTTTTTTTCCCCTCCTCTGATATTATGTCTGTGAGGTACAATCTTCCACAACATATCCTTAACAAACACATGCAAACAAAATATCCAGGATACCAACTCTGCACTAGTCTGAAGTGTTTATACTAAGAAGATAGAGACATTGGGAGGGTTAGAAATACAAGGAAAAGAAAAAAAAAATCTATAAAAGATACCATCCCAGACTAAACTTCTGACTAAAGTAAGTCTGTGCTGCATTTTTAACACGGTGCCTGTTTGCAGTATAAAGCAGCATTCAACATTCACCTCCATGAGAACCAGCAGCAAAAGAACACTTCTAGGAAAAGGGTGCTGCTAGTTAGATACAGAAAGCATTCAGGGGGAAAGATTTGCAAATGTTATACTGCAATATGTGTACACCAGCTGCCTTACAAGCTAAGAATCCATTCTTGAACATAAAAATGAATATTTGGTACAGCCAGGCTGACATTCACATAACTCTCAAGGTCAACCTTTCATTAATATAAGCATCACAGCAATTTAGATCAATAAAGAAAATTAAAGCCAAGACTACAAAGAAATTTGCCTACCTGGTCATCATCATAATTAGGATCCTTAATATCTACTTCTTCCACATCATACACTTGACCTGGTGTTCCCCAAACTCCTTTACCACCTGCTCCACCTGTCAAAACATGGGACAGTAAGTAAGGCTCATCTGTTTACAAAGAATACTTCTGAGTTCAACCCACCACTCTCTTATTTTAGAGCGACGTATGACTACTGGTGCCCACCTCCTGACCCTAACAATGTATGCTGAAAAAGATGTGTTTGTACAACATATTTCCATTTACCAACCAGTCTTTTCAGCGCTTTCCAGTAAGACACTAGAAGCAGTATGAAATTGTGTAAGAATTATTGAAGGTTGAAACTGTACTATCAAATAGAGAAATGCTTTATTTTTGCATTAACAAAGAGTCCTGTGAACAACCAGCAGTTTATATTTGTGTATTAAGCTTGCTAAGAAAAGGTACTTACACTAAAGACAGAAGTATGCAAATAAAATATTCTGATAAGGCCATCTACTACTAGCTCCAACTGCCACCTACTCTCTAACAAAGAACCAAATGCCTGCACAGAGACTGTGGCTTATAAAAATGATTCTCAGTGGGTAAAAAATCACTATATTTCAGACAGAATTTTTGTCATGCTACTCTCTTCACTAAACTACACCAACCTTTCTTTGGTAGACCTCTTCCCTTTCCAGACCGGGATCGCCTGTCCAGGAGTTTCCCCTTTGGGCTTGTTGGTACAACAACTCCAATCTTCAGTGTCTCTCCATTGTCACTAACAGAGTCTCCTCTCCCAGAATCTCTAGAAGAATTTTTCCTTAACCGTCTCTTTGCTTTAGCATTTATTTTGGCTTCAGTAATTGAAGTTGCAGGAATCCAATTTCCATTGATTTCAGTCTTCCGTTCCTCATTCCCACCATTTTCTTCATCACCAGAAAATGGAGCATCACTTAGATTCTCAAGTTCTTAAAAAGGAGACAGAGCAAAAAAAAAGTTATAGTTCTAAAGAGTTTTATGTTAAAATAATGAAACACATTGCATTTTATAGAACATTAAATAGAATTCTTATTTCCACTGGCATTAGGCAAATGATGTTGGCTTTAGAATGCCTACACATCACAGTAATAAGGAGTTCCTTATTCCCCTGTGCAAACTATCCGCAATTTAAACAGAGCGTATGTCAAGACTTGGAGAGCACATGAATAAACCATTTATAAACAGGTAAACCACAGAAAACCCCACCCTTGTTGAACAAAACCTATCAGAACTCCTCAGTGCATGAAATCTAAGCTCTTAGTTCTCAATCCACCCACCCATCTCTTCATTTAGAAACAAACAAAACTGCCAATACAGTAAATTCTCTAAGAACTTACTGATGTTAAAAGACTAGTCACCAAAGTGAAATTAATTTCCTAAGTCATGAACCAACATTCCCCTCATTCAAGGAATTCCAAACAGCTCACCAGCTCAATTATTTAGACTTACAAGAATATAAAACCAGCAGCACTCTTTTTTAAAAGTTGCCCAGCGGGGGGGGGGGGGGGGGGAGAACCACCTTTTTAAAAAAAAAAGCCTGGGGAGTTCAGTAATGGAATAAAGTCTTTGAATCTCTGTGGATAACCCCTCACTGTGGCTTCTTCAAGACTTTTTATAAAATGGCCATGGTTTACTCCCCAGCACAACCACACACAACAGGTAACTAGCTTTGTTTCATACCCAACAGAAAACCCTCTCAACTTAAGAACCTGTAAACGTCTGAGCACTGAGAAGTGCAGTAATTTCAGTCTTTGGGGAAGTTAGATCCTAATTCGAGATGTGCATAAAAGTCTTCAATTTCACAAAGTCAGGACGTTGCACTTCTTAGCTGTATGGTTCAGCAGAATGTCTTATTGAGAGCATTAAGACCAAAAGCCTTTGTCATTTCCTCCTCCCATTAAGATTTTTAAAAAAGCATCTGTGGACCTATTTTACATTTCAGTACCCTGGGAAGCCTTGCAAATACGAAGATGCACATACAAAGGGCAGAATCCTCAGCTTGAGGATTCAGTAGTCTTAAAAACACCACACAGCCCAATCCCAAGGAAACACAATGATGAGGCACACAAAAGCAGCTGCTTTTCCTGCTGTGCCAAGCCTGCTTAACCAAGTCGTTCACTGCCATAAACCCAGAACATGAAGAGTATTTAAAATTCGTATTTAGCTGCATGTATTTCTTCACCATTCCAATAAATTCTAATTACCAATGTTCGTTTGGCAATACTTCTCAGAACTGTAAATTCAAAACAGGTTAATGAAGAATTGTTTTGAAAGTAAAGTGCTCTAACATTTCCAACCTCAAAGTATTTACCCATATCAAAGAGGGTTCTACACTACAAAATGAAGGAAGTTTGATGTAACTGCCTCCTCCATGAGCAAAAAAATAACATTTAGGTACTAGTGCTCACAGATGCGAAGGCTATAGCTGAACAATAATGCAGCCATTCCAGTTTAAGCTTCATCTTTCCACTCATTACTCCCACAAAAGCATTCCTTTTATGCTTGCAGCAAGCTAAAAAAGAAAAGCATGCATCACATCCAGGAAAAGATTCCCACAACAAGCTTTCTCACTTTGTCTAATATTTTAATAAAACAATGAGATTTGCATAAAGCTAACAGGGGGGGAAAAAAATAGAAAAAACAAACAGAACAGGTTTCCTTCCTCACATTCCCCAGGGAGACCCCATCAGCACAACAAGCTCATCTCAGCTAACTGAATTTAAATTCTTCAAGTCAGCTTTCCCTTGAATTTCTCCAGTTTAGATCTGCAATCCAGCTGTCCAGGATTCTGCACTCTTCCTTATCCACTTCTTCCTCATTTTTCAAAGAAAATGTTCATTAAAGCAAGTCAGTCCAGAATCTGCCTAGCACTAAAGATAAAAGAGAAGGCTACAGTCCAACCTCTTTACACAATCCTGATCTCAGACTTAAGACTAAAGGAAATCCTCCACAGGAAACATCCAACCCAGAACACTTAATATTTCTCACTGCATTACTATATTTTTTTTTATGTAATGCCACCGCTTCCAGTGGCAACCTCTTTCACTGTAATACTTTGACCACCTGGCCCTCCACTATTAGCCACCTAGTCAGCTGAAGAAACAGGTTAAACAGACATACTACCATTGATTTTTTAAAATTGAATAGTTTTCTAAAAGACACAGATAAAACTATGAGGATCTTCCTTTCACCTTCTCATTTTTACCTCATGTAGCATATACATAAACATATACAAGCAAGAACAGCATTCTATGAACTTTAAGACCTTGCTTATTAAAAAGTTTATTTAAATTTATCTTATTAGCCTGCCTAGCATGCATGTTTAAAATCTATGTTTTTATGGTACTATCTTAAGTAACAAAGCACTCGGGGAGTACTTACCTACACATAAACTTCATGTGACCAAATTAGGTTAATCTGGATATCCAGCAGTTTCCCACCTATTACTCAAATATAATTCTAAAATGCTAGGGAGAAGCCATATGTCTTCTACATTGAAAACAAATCTAGTTTAAGAGGTCATATGGAGTATGTTGCCACTCAACTGCATTACATACCATATTTATATGTATACACTTTTTTCCCCTGAAAAACATAAATTTTACAAAAACTCTTTGGTATAAAAAGGCAAGTGCAGATCATCACAACCTCTGGAAGATGCAGAAGGCAATAGGAAACTGCATTAACTTGACTATTCATCATAAAACGTGTTTGTGAGATGTGAATTTCAGGGTTGTCTCTAACACATATTTAGTGAAGTCTTTTCCATGACAGCTCACTTCCAGTCAAGCCTTTTATTATTAGTTTCCTCTGATTTTTAATTTAATGGATCCATTAAACCAGAGTTCATCCCTCTCAAATGCACCTACAAATCTCACTTCTGAATTTATTCTTTTTGCCACACCAGCACTACTGGAAGTCAAATAAGGAGACCAGAGTCACTATTACTTAAGAAGTTGAAGAAACATTAACTTTACCATTTTAACCAACTCTGAAATAAACGTAATCAAACAGGTTATTACGATACACACCTGAAAGAATGATTCTGTAAATTTCTGAGGAAATATTTTTAATTTTTTTTTAAAGCAGTAAGCTAAAGAAATTAGCAGGTAATACAATTTTTGTACAAAGAGCATTTCAGATCAGCTAAGCAATTTTAAGTAAAAAAAACCAAAAAACAAAATTGAATATATTACTTACCCGTTGGGTTAACAGAAATGTACTCCTTTTCTATTTCCATAGTTGCTTGACAGAACTGCCTGTGAGATGTAAAGTCTTAATGTTTTCCCTCCAAGGCCTAAACAAAAACAGAGAAGCTTAGGGAAAGAAAAGCAGCAGACCAAATCTTACGGAAGTAAACAGCTACAAAAAGTTTCACTCACAAAATACCATGCAAAATAAGGTTTTCTGCATTTCAATTAGCTATCAGTAACCACTGAGAAGTTCTTATGAAGGTAAACAGTGTAACATGAGACAGCACCACCATGTAACACACCTGTCTGAGCCCTGATGCCTTAGCAGTTGTCAGTTCTGGTGTTTATAAAGGAGGTGCCAGGATAAAAACCGTTATTTTATGGGTAAAAAAAGCTAAATGCAGCTTTTTTTAAGTTGATAAAAGCCACCTCTATCAACTTTGACTGTCCCACTCTGCAAAGTGGTTATCTATATGAGCATACAGTATAAATATTATAATAGCACCCACAACAGAAATGTTCTTCGGGTGAACTATACTGATAAAATGGTGCCAAAGAGTTCAGACCAGCTCTCAGAACACGTTTTGTTCCTCCCCTCTAGGACATAGTGTTTCTATTTTCCTGTAGGTGTGTACATACAGCTGTCAGGCTTTCACATCTTGTTTTCTACCCTTCAAACCCTCCATATAACCACCACTCAGTCTACAAGAGATAAAGTTGAACACACCTATTTTTCTGTCACTCCTTCTCCTTCCTATCAGCTGCTATTCCACAAACCACCCTGTGCCACTGTGAAAGAGCAGCATCATCCACTTCTTTATGTACAAAAAAGTAAGCAGCCTCAGAATTCCCCATATCCTTACTCACCTACAAGATTTCCACAAACCACTTTGTAGTCCTGTAAATACTCCTGGTATTTGTGTCTGCCCTGTAAGAATTCAGTGACTCTTTCCCCGCTCTTCTCATCCTTTGCTGCCTAAGAACAGCTTACCGTTGAGCAGCAAGATTGTGACACCAAACGACAGCACTCCCTTCCCCTTTTCTTTCTCTCCTTGTTTTCCCCTCTTACACCCACTTGCCTACCACAGACCTATTAATTGCAAATGATTCATCACAGACCGTTGGCAATAAAGAAACTCTGGTTTAGGGCACTATATCAAGCTGTCATGATCTTGCATTTCCTAACGTTAACCCAAACAGTTAACAGCGTTGTGTAATCAAAATGTGGTGTGTGCCCCACACCATGCTTTTAGATAAACATCTGGTTTTTTTTAGTTACCTCAATCATTCAGGAGTTCCCAAGTGTTCCTGGTCACTGTTGGTTGAAAGTTTTTTGTACAGATCTTTCTAATCCAAGCAAACTACCATGCAAGAAGAGTTTTATTCTTAATGTTCCATCAGCCGTCCACCTTTTTGAAAAAGACAAAAGATAAAACCTATATTAAATAACAATAACTAATTTCATCGTTTGCCATCAATTCCTGAACTTCAAGTGGAGAAACACCTCTTCCATGTGGGAATCTAGTTGCAATTCCCCACCTTTTGCAACTTAATAAACAACACCACAAGTTTCATACCTTGTTTTGTTGTGATTCAGCACTCTGTAACAAGAATGGTGGAATAACTGAGCTATATAATTCATACAGATTAGGAGAAATATTTTCAATTTAGAAATGCACCCTTTCATTGCCTTAAGCTAATGTGCCTGTTGGAGCCTCAGAATCCTGATATTTATCACTTTCTATTTTGCAGCATTATACCACAAACCACAGAAGTTGAAAACCTGCATTAAAAAAAATCAAGATGAATAACCCCAAAATGTTACACCAGAAGAAACAATGTGGGTACAAAACTGAAAGTAGTAAATTTTAGCATCTGCAGAACCAGAATGCTGCAGGGGATCTTAAGCTTGATCAGTGATGTGAGTAGCTTTTTCTGAAGCAGAGGAGGGTATTTCCAAGTTACAGAAAACCACCAATAAATCATGCTCAGCTACTTGCAGGTGTTCTCTCTGTATTCACCACCACTGCACGTACTTTATCTAAATAAGCAATTCTACCCCACCAGATGAATAGCAGCAGATCAACATTTAGGAACAGAACACACTGAAGAAGCTTCCAGGACTTCTCAAGACCTTACAACCCTGGGGAACTTCCACACAGCTTACACGATTTTTCCCTTACCCCTAACTTTAAATGCACACTCCTTATCACCAAGGCTGTAGAGACTTGCAAACACCAGCTGTTATTCTGGAGCCACATGCAAAACCAGCCAGGTAAGATTTAGGCTGGAAAGGATCTTAAAAGCCCATCCAGTTCCAACCCCTCTGCCATGGGCAGGAGCACCTCCCACTGCATCAGGTTGTTCAAAGCCCCATCCAACCCGGCCTTGAGCACCTCCACGGATGGGGCATCCAGGACTTTTCTGGGCAACCTGTGCCAGTGCCTCCCCATCCTCAAAGGAAAACATTTCTTCCTAAAACCTCACCTCAACCTCCCAAATCATTCAGTGATCCTATCCCCGTACACACTGAGAGCCCCTTTTCAGCTTTCCTGTAGGTCCCCTTTGAGCAGTTCGGGGGGGGGGAGGGGGAGAAAGCAGCCCCTCAAAAGGAAGCGGCGGGAGAGATCAGTCCCTCAAAACGAAAGGGGAGGGGGGGGCGGGAGAGAGCAGGCCCTCGAAGGGAAGGGGGGAGGGTGAGCGAGAGCAAACCCGCGTAAGGAGGAAGGGGGGGGGGGGGG
>WAAB01025357.1:228546-238973 GCA_013389865.1 Piaya cayana
GGGGGGGGGGGGGGGGGGGCGGACACAGGCAGCGACAGGGGAGAGGGGGGAAAAAGGGGGGGGGGGGAGGGGGGGGGGGGGGGGCAGGAAGTGGCTCCGGGGGAGGGGAGCGGGTCGGGCTCTCCTGAGGTGTTAGAATAAAACTGGGCCTGAGGTTTTATTTTACCTACTTTGTAGATGCGTGAAAAGGGGCCATCGCACACCCACCAGGCTGGCAACTTCCATTTCACGGAATCATGGAATGGTTTGGGTTGGAAAGGACCTTACAGCCCATCCCTGTCCCAGGGCAGGGACACCTCCCACTGCACCAGGCTGCTCACAGCCCCATCCAGCCTGGCCCTGAACAGA
The DNA here is from genome assembly GCA_013389865.1 of Piaya cayana. Taxonomy (NCBI): domain Eukaryota; kingdom Metazoa; phylum Chordata; class Aves; order Cuculiformes; family Coccyzidae; genus Piaya; species Piaya cayana. The sequence continues at coordinate 228,895 of WAAB01025357.1, forward strand.
CCAGGGAGGGCACAGCCACAGCTTCCCTGGGCAACCTGTGCCAGGGCCTCCCCACTCTCACAGGAAAAAACCTGCTCCTAATATCTCATCTAAATATTCCCTCTTTCAGCTTAAATACATCCCCCTCATCCTATCCCTGCAGTCCCAGATGAAGAACCCCTTCACAGCTTTCCTGCAGGAACCTGTCCCTGAGCCTCACCACACTCATAAAAAATTTCTTCCTAGTATCTGATCTAAACCTTACCCTCTCCACTTTAAATCTGTATCCCCATCCAACACAGCCAGCCTTCACACCATGCCATCACGTCCTCACTTCTTGCGGTGTATGAGACTCATAACCCTTGACAACCTTTAGGTTGCTTGTGAGAGGACAATGTGGAAGCAGGGCTGCATGCAGAGCTGGAGTGAGGAGATCATAGAATAGTTTGGGTTGGAAGGGACCTTAAAGATCATCCAGTTTCAAGGCCCCATCCAACCTGGCTTTGAACATCCCAAGGAACAGGGCAGCCACAGCTTTCCTGGGCAACCTGGGACAGTCTCACCATCCTCACATGGTGAAGATGAGGAGGCATTTGCAGGGCCAGTGACTGGACCTAGCCGGGGAAACCAGACCCTGGCAAGCACAGGCATCACAGCCAGCCTCTGCCTCGCTCTTTTTCCACCTTCTGTCCTCCTTTAATTACACTTGTTTATGGTGCTTTGAGCAACCTGATGTAGTTGAAGATGTCTCTGCTCACTGTGGGGAGCTGGAGTAGGTGGCCTGTAAAGGCCCCTTCCAACCCAAACCATTCTATTATTTTATCAGAAAAATAATGTATTACTCCATCTTTGTGTCACTCTTGGCGAACATGGGGATTTCAGACTTTTTGGCCCCTCCTCACACAAGACCCCTCTCCCTTCTCTTCAGCAGCGGGTGTCACAGAGCAGGGGCAGTGCAGGAGGACCAGGGAACACCACAACTGCCCTGGAGGTGGCAGGTGGAATGCCTACTGTCCAGGCAATCCCACAGGTAAAAGGTGCTGTGCTCACCTTCTCCACTGCTGAAACTCTGAACACCATGCACAGTTAGGATTGACAGCTAAACCATGCCTATCCATCCACAACTTTACAACTTACCTCATTTTAGTTCACATTTACTCTGTTTTTTCTATACACACTGCCTGAGGCCAGACACCTCATTAGTGGCGATAATCTCTTTTCATTGCCGTGAATTTTGCTTCCATTTAGTCTTCTAAAACTCAGCTAGCCTTTTGTTTCCTCTCTATAATTTGTCACTGCAGAGAGCCCAGAAATAGCAGTCCAGTGCTAGGAGGGAAGAAAATGCAGATCCCTTCCGCTTTAGTACTTTTGCATTGCAGGACTACTTTTGCCAGCAAGAGAATCATCCTCATTTAAAAGACTTTGACTTGACTTTTGTAGTATTCTTACATATTCTTCCAGTATAATTCTACTCCAGATCAGTGTACTTTTGGCTGAAATAAGATGCAAACTTTCTGTCAATAAGAGATTAATTTACTGGCCCAGCTCTTGGATGAATCACCAAACCTAAGTTTAAGAATTAAAGCAACAGTGATCCGTTAAAAGACTGTGCAGCAGAATTGATGTATTTTTAAAGGTAAATACTTTCCCTGTCATCCAAATGACAGAAAGAAAATCTTCCGTGTTCATGAAGAGACTAAGTTGCAGGCATTTTCAAGTCAGGACAGTTCAGCATGCTAGCACAAGACTTTTCTCACATGCAACCTAGAGGCAGCTTCAAAAGATGTTGTTTCCCCATCAATCAAAAAATAATTTCTAGTTTGCTCTTTGCACCTCCACTGACTAGCACATACCAGGCAAACCACTACAGTGTCATCACTGAGATCTGGAAAATAAATTCCAACTATTAACATAGCTCGTGGAATTCAGCTTCCCCGGCAAGGAAGGATTTCAGATTTTTCAGTGAAGAGAGAGCAGAGAAACCGAAACAGTAAACAGAACCTGCAGAAGGGAAGGTGCCACAAAATACCACAGCGGTGCATCATGCCGATTACACGTTCTAAAGCACCATGGAAAATAGCTAGAGGATTTTCTGGTAAAAATTAGGTCCGGGTGACTTGCAAGAGGCCTAAAAGCTGGGTCAGTAATCAAAGGAAGATGAAAATACCCAAACCATTCAGCACACCTCCAGACAAGAAAATGGTGGTATTTTCCTTCCTTCTGCTGAATGTTAGAAGCTGGCTTACCAATCATTGAAAATCTCTAGATTTGCCTGCACATTCTTTCTTATTTCAAAAACACTGTGACCTGGAAAAGGGCTGATGGGCATGAACAATTATTTCTATTTTTCCATTTTATCAACCGGTCTGCTAAAAGATATCACCTCTTTTTGCATTCTAACCTCAAAACAGCCTGCAGTATTTAAAAGACAGCTGATGCCTGCTGATCTCCGAGCTGTAGAGACCCGCTTGCTCCCTCCCCCAGCAAACACATCACCAAAATCCCCATCAAAACAAAAGAGCACAATCCCTTCTCCCCCATAAGGAAAGCAAAATTCCCTCTTTCGACCGTTTGTGCCCCGTTTGCAGCTCCAGGCGACCCACACCTGCATCCCGGGGTTACCTGTCCCGGGATCTCCAGCTGTCAGGCTCCTCCTGCTCTCCCTCCCCTAACGCCACCGATCACCTGGAGCGAAATGTTTGCGGGGAGGCGAGCGGGTCACTTTCTAGCCTCCTTCCTTCCTTCCTTCGAGCCTGCTGGGTTGTTTTCAAACTCTCCCCTCCCTTCCCCACATGCTGGCCAAGCCCTCCCGTAACACCCAGGGGAGGAATCCATTGGCTGCGGTTCCCCAAAACGCGAGGAGCAGCCCTTCCCCCGCTGCACAATGGGCACCGCGTGTCTCGGGGCTGCCCTGCGCTCTGCTTCTCATCAGGCTTTATCTCAGCCCTAGATGGGCTGGATCACAACGCTTGTCTGACCTCCAGCTCCAGAGAGAGCAGGGAAGAGCAGGGAGAAGTGGCGTTGCGTTAGAAACATCCCATTTCGTTGCGCTCCCGGCTTTCTCAAAGTTTTACTTTAAGCGTAAATATTTTCGAAAGGCAGCATCTATGCTCCTGACACTTCAGCAGTTCTGTTCGATTACAATCGAGTCTGTAACTGGCCTTTCAATACTTAAAGAAAGATGGGGGGAAACCTTTTAGCAGTGCCTGTAGCAACAGGACAAGCAGTGAGGGTTTTAAATTAAAAGAGAAGTTTAGACTACACAGGGAAGACATTTTTTATGCTAAGGGAAGTGAAACACTGAATCATAGAATCACACAATAACTAGGTTGGAAGAGACCCACTGGACCATTGAGTACAACATTCCTATCAAACACTAAACCATGTCCCTCAGCACCTCGTCCACCCATGCCTTAAACACCTCCAGGGAAGGTGACTCAACCACCTCCCTGGGCAGCCTGTTCCAGTGCCCAAGGACCCTTTCTGTGAAAAACATTTTCCTAATGTTCAGCCTAAACCTCCCTTGGTGGAGCTTGAGGCCATTTCTTCTCGTCCTGTCCCCTGTCACTTGGGAGAAGAGCCCAGCTCCCTCCTCTCCACAACCTCCTTTCAGGTAGTTATAGAGAGCAATGAGGTCTCCTCTCAGCCTCCTCTTCTCCAGGCTAAAACTGGTACAGGTTGCCAAGAGAAGTGGTAGATGCCCTATCCCTGGAAACACTCAAGGTCGGGTTGGATGAGGCACTGAACAACCTGACCAGGTTGAAGATGTCCCTTCTCACTGCAGAGTGGTTGGACTAGATGGCCTTCATGATCCCTCCAATCCAAACCATTCTAATATTTTATGATTCTACAAATATATATTGCCACACGTAATGCAGACAGCAAAAACGCATCATATCTGTTAAATCAATCTGCTCTGTTCAGTTGCTTGTCCCTTGACCACCTGGTTTTTTACCCTCAGCCTTCTTTTATTTTTTTGCATCTCCTTCAAAGGTGTCTTCATAAAATGAACAGCAAGCACAGCAATCCCATTCTTCATCAGGCAGCGTCAGCTCCAGGTTGAAAGGATACTAAAACACACCTTTGCTTTTTTTTTAATCTTCAGTAATTAGAATTGCTTTTGAACATCCCCCTACAGCTCCATCCCTGAGCTGGGAACGGGGCTGCGCCGCAGACCTGTGTGTTCAGTGCCTGTTGAGACTGGGCACCCTTGGGAGGTGGACAGGGAGCAGTTTGCGTTTGCCTGAGCATGAGAACTGAAGTATCACCCACTGCAATGGCTTTGGATAAACACTTTGCCGAACCACAGCTTGCCTGTCTCTATCGTGGCTTTCCAGGACTTGTCTCTCACATCACACAAAAAGCCTCTTCACATTTGAGTACACCCTCCTGGCAGAAGCATTAGAACTGGGTTTGCTTTGTAAAACCATTCCAGACATGTTCTCCTCAGTGCTGTCGTTGTCATCTGTTCATTCTTGCCTTAACAAAAGGCAATCACGCATCTGAAAAGACACTTTACTGCAAAAGGCTGAACTTGTGAAATGTGCAGTAAAATGGGAGTGCTTGATTTAAGAGTTCCAGACAGTGAGTTCATCCAAAAGCTAACAACCAGAAATATAAAATACTGCCTTTACCTCGGAATAATTGTCCTTATTTACTGGTTCACTGTGGGAGAAAATGTTAGGGAGCTATTTATTAAAACAGGGTGTGCTATTGCCTTGTAATTATTATTTGACAGGCTAAGGTCCTGTGATCATGTGCCTCCATTTGGTGAGTGTATAATCACATGCTCTATATTCATATTGACAGAGGGTTACAGAATATTTACCTTTCTGCATAGGACTGGAAGGAACTTCTGTACTGCCAGGTCTCCTATCACAAGGCGCCAGGTCTCCTATCACAAGGCACCATGTGATATAATGTTTTTCATAAACTTATCAAGTTGTGTTCTCAAAGTGATTTAAAGTTTTACATGCATGATTGCAATGGGTAAGCTGTTCAAGAACCACATGGTCAAATGGCCGGTAACAACCTTCTAAACAATATATCTGATGCCTCTATGACCAGCTATTCTGTTCCAACCCTCAGCACCATCAGCTCTTCCCCCTCGCTTCCCAGGAATATTTACACAGAGAAACTCTCCTGCTCTCAGCATTCATTCACTTTGCAAAATGAACTGAGATACCCTCTCCTCGCGCACACTCCAGCCTTTGCTGCATCCCGGGCTGCACCTTTTCTGCTACCTTCCACAACTACGTTTCTTGCTTCATGTTTCCACTGTGTTGGCAAGTCAGTTATTTGGCGATTGAAGCGTTAGCTGCCAGCTGGCTTGTAGGAAAAGGTTTGTCATTTGTGCCTATGATCACCACTTTCTGCTGCTGACTCCTTTTTTAACGTGCAATATCTCAAGCCTCTTTTGTCCTGAGGTTGCTTCATAATTTGTGTCATCAGCAATTTCCCCAGTTCCCCAGTAACATTAGCAGCGAGCACTTTGCCAGATCTCCAGGAGTGATGTTTAGCACTCCCTTGTTAACTGCCCTCCAGCCTGACAGCCGTGTGCTGCTCTCACAGCAGGTTTTTACGAGGTTTATGCCATGTGCTAAATCACTTCTCCCTTTTCTTGAGAACTTTCCTCATGGCACCATATGAAATGTGCAATTTCAGTCCGTTGAGGTGAGATCCACCCCATTTCTTTCACTAAGCAAATGGTTTGCACCTTACCTTACAAATGGGTTTGATAAACCCATTTAATCTCATGCCGTTCACCTCCTCCTCTTTTTCTACCCTTTCCTTCAGAATTTTTTCATAAAGCTTTCCATATACCATTAAGCTGAAACCTTCATGCCTGTTCTTGTCCAAATCAGTTCACTTCTCCGTACAGGCTCACTGTGCTCTTGTTCCTGACTGAAGGACCTGTTAAAGACATTGGGCCAGTTCTTCTGGAGCTCTGGCATGCTGATTAGCCTGTTCCTCTGCTTCCAGTGCAGGAATGAGCCCTAAGATTTGCTTCTGTCCTGACTGTGAACATTTCCATACCCTCATCCCATTATCCTTCTCATCTGCAGCCACAAGATTAACATCCTCATCCTCAGTGAAAGTTAAGGCAAAGCATGAATTTGGGTTTTGCACATACCTGCTATACATTAACCTCTATCCCATGTAATCTCTCTTCTTCCGTCTTTTTCTTCAGCTGTATGCAACTAGGAAAACCATTTTTCAATTTTTACTGAAATCCTTTAAAAGGCAAAACTCCAACTCACTTTTGATGCATAGCTTTTATACCCAAACAGTCATTTTGCCTTTTAAAATGATTCTTTGTGATGACTACCCATTCTCAGTATCATTTCTGAGGTTGAGATTCATTCAGCTGCAGTCTCTGACTGCAAGATTTTCCCCCTTGCCTCAGTGAAGTTATGCTTAATTAACTAAAGTGATAGACTCAGTCCTGGAGTCTCATCCCAGTAAAGTTTAGGCATGTAAATCCCCAGGCTCCTAAGGAAAGCTGACTATATGGATTAGTTCCTGTTATTTATTTAAATACACCCCTTGGTAGTCTGAAGCTGTATCATTCACGCCTGCCTTGATCACAGGGATATAATATTTTAACTCTGGTACTGTTTATCATTAAAAAACCTGATGCAGCTCTAGTCTTCCAGAAAAAGAACTTGATCAAAGCGGATTTTCCTAATGTTTCTGGGATAAAAATAAGCAAGACAGAATGGAAGAGCAGGATTAGCTGCTCTATTTAGAAATAATTTTTTCACCTTAAAAATATAACTCTGCAAGTCACCTTTTGTGATAAACATGAAAAAGGTGTTTTACCTCAGCTCAGCTAGGAGGCTCAGCCAAGGCCTTCTCCTGACCGGTGAGGTGTGGTCTACTTGCCTCTCTCCTTGTTTCACATCTGCTTTTTTTCTCTGTCTCTCTCCTCTCTCTGTCTCTCTTGAGTCAGTCCTTCTGGCTTTCCTCCCTGCTGACGCACTGTCCGTAAGTCCCATCCCTGGTCTGCAGAAAGAGGTGATGGTGTACAAGGGCTTGACATTTTTAGCTGTCTTACTTCAACGCATGAAAGTTTGGCACCCAGTGCACCCTGCAGAACTGTGCCAGCCAAGGAGCATAACATCTTAGAAATGTAGTTCTAATCTCCTGGTAGGTGTCTGCATGTATACCTAGGCTCCTTGGCAGGCTTGGACCACCTGGTCTGGAGAGAGTCAGTGCTGCCACACCTTCACTGTAGACAGGGCTCAGCTAGCGGAAGTGTAGGAATCTGGCTGCAGTGCTGATATAAGCAAAACCACTTCTGGTCCTCACTAATTCCTGCACAGTGTATCCTGAGGTATCGAGATTGAAGCGTTTCTAGAGATGTCCCTCGTCAAGGAAGGTCTTTGTAGTCTTCCTGTACGCATATGGCCAGCGGGCTGGAGGGAACACACTGCAGACAGGGGCTGCAGAGGTGATGCTCAGCCCAGGGACACAGCATGCTACACCTTGCCCTCCAGGTCACTGATCCCACACAGCCCCTCAGCAGTGTGGCCAGAGCTCCTGAGGGAAGGAGCAGGGCTTGGAAATGGTGGGTGCTGCTCCCAGCCAGGTGCCTCCTGAACCCTACCCAGGCTGTGCTGGCCATCTGGGTGGGATGAATGCCTCCCCCATCTCTGCTCTCCCCAAGGAGGTGACCTGGCATAGGAGAAGGCGAGGTGTGGCCTTACGTTGGGGCATGAGCCGTGGAGTCAGCACTTCGGGGCCAAGTTCCCACCTCTGACGCTGACTTACTGCATGGCCCAAGGCCATTCACTTAGCTGCTTTCCTTCATTTCCTGACTCTGCTGAACGCCAGTGATAATAAGTAACTTTGTGTGAGCACTACGAAGCTTTGAAATCTTTAGATGAAAAGACGCAGTGTAATTGCAGAGCATTTTTAATAATGCTAATCATTCGCTTGGCTCTGCATTGCCCGTCGGTCTCAGGCTGGAGCGCTGCAGCAGCCGCCAGCATGTGGTCAGCATCAGGCTTCGCCAAAGCAGAGGGATTTCCCAAGTTCGTCTCCATTTTGACCTCATGCTGTTCCAAAGGGGAATCTGAGCTCAGCCCAGGACCTGATAGAAAGCCTCAAAGTCAGAGTAGTGCCTGGCCCTTGCAGGCAGAAGCTTTCTGGAAAACGGGGGTATTTGGGGGGAGGGATTGAAACAGTTGTGTTGACAACACAGACAATAGGGATCTGATTCAAGCTGAGGGGGGCTACGTGAAAGGCAGCATGAAGCTGAAATTAAAGCAACAGTGAAGAGGAATTAGAGGGAAGGGAAATCCCTTGGGCTGAAATGCTCCTGGTTTGGCAGCAGCCGCAGCCACATGTCCCAGAAGGTGCTTGGCTGGCACCAGCCTCCCCTGCATCCCAGGGAGGGCCTTATGGTTCAATTCACTGTGCCAGGGGTGCAGCAGCCTTCTCTTCTGCACAGAGCTTGGGTGTGAACACTAATCTGGAGGATTACAAAGGCAGCACTTTTGTGAACCACTGCAGCTAGAAAGAGATGAGGTTATCTTCTTTAGTTAGGCCTGCAGAGCTGATGTTTAACCACAATGTTATTTTTATTTGACTCACTAACACTACAGTAGCCAGTGATGCCTGCAGCTCATTGCAATCCAACGCCTCCACTACCAGAGAAGACTCTGTGCTCTGCTGGCAACTCCTGTGATTTTTATCAGAACTTTTATGCTTAGGGGAATATATCCTAAAATCCCAGCATCTTGGAAAAAAGGGAACTGTAGCTTTCATTTATAAACAAAGTATATCCCTAGCCCTCAAGGTTGTGGATAAAAGATTTCAGAACGTGAAATTAGTGCAACCTAAATGTTTAAAAACTGGGAGGTGAATAAAGAGATCCTAAAGTTTGCTGGCTAATAATAAGGAAAAAAAAAAGATGGGAAAAGTAATAGCTGGCAAACAACTTTTGCTTGGGAAATGGGTCAGGGCTTGGGCTGACTCTTGGCTTTTTGGTACTTGGGGTTGCCAATATGCCTTTGAACTTTGCAGCCTTACTTAAAACCTTACTTAACAGCAGCAACCACAACACACTGGAGCTCTGAAATGCTGACACGAGGAAAACGATGGGAAAAAGTTATTTTAGCAACTTATGATAACTCACCTTAATCTTTAAAGACAGAAGATCTGGAGCCTCAACAAGACATACCCCCTTAGAAAGCAGCGTCTTTTTGCTCCAGGAACTCATTTTACACTGTAGTAAACCTCTTGTAGGTAAAGAGGAATGTAAAGGCTCCACAAGATCATAGAAAAGCATTGAATGAGGTTGAGTAAATGTCTCACTCCCTTGCATTTCAAGAAAATGATTCTTCATTTCAGAGGGTGGTCTTTGCTGAAAACCTCCAGGACAAAATAAGAACCGATGCAAGCTTCAAAACCCTGTAAATGTGGCTCTGCTTTATACTATCTGCATCTTCAGGCATGCTCACACAATCACATCTACAGCAGCACTAGTTATTGTGTATCAACTGACCCACACTACCTCCCCCTACTCTCTTAGACCACCTGCATGGGGTTCAAGCAAACATCATTTACTTCTCTGTTTGGCTGATAAGAATTAATGAAAGTGAGTTCATGCTATTTCTTGCCGTGATATGAACGTACCCTGAGTGCAAAGAGATGGCGCAACTACTAGGGAGAATGTACCTAAACCATGTTTCTGGTGGGTTTCTTTCATGTTAGGTTTTTTCCTCATTTCACTAGGGCATCTCAAAGAACAGATATCAGTGCCTGTGTGTGTAAGCACAGCCAGTAGCTCAGCAAGCCCTCCACCACAGCTCATACCTACAGATAAAGTATTATAGAATCATAGAATGATTTGGGTTGGAACTTAAAGATCATCCAGTTCCAACCCCCTGCCATGGGTACCTCCCACTGGATCAGGTTGCTCAAAGCGCCATCCAATGTGGCCTTGAACGCCTCCAGGGATGGGGCAGCCACAGCTTCTCTGGGCAACCTGGGCCAGTGCTTCACCATCCTCACAGAAAAAACATTGTTTGCAATTTCTCATCTAAATCTTCCCTCTTTCATCTTAAAACCATTCCCCCTCATCCTATCCCTGC
>WAAB01025357.1:239090-275971 GCA_013389865.1 Piaya cayana
CCACTCAGGTAGTTGTAGAGAGCAATGAGGTCTCCTCTCAGCCTCCTCTTCTCCAGGCTAAACACCCCCAGCCGTTCCTCATAAGGCCTGTTCTCCAGCCCCTTCACCAGCTTCATCGCTCTTCTCTGGACTCGCTCTAGAGCCTCAACATCCTTCTTGTGGTGAGGGGCCCAGAACTGAACACGGGATTCGAGGTGTGGTATCACCTTGTTGAACAAGGTAAGTATGGAGATTAGAAATTGAACTTAGGCACAAACCAAAACAGTATTACTTGTTATTGTAATGTTGCTGAAGTACGTCCATTTGCCAGCTGCTTAGTGCTAAAGTCCATGCAAGGCAGCACAAGTCTTGCTCATGCAAACACATGCACGCACAGGTATGCATGCTGTTGTCCTACCTGCCCACATCTTGGGAGCCAGGACCTCTACGAAACACTAATAGCACTGCTGTGAAACTGGTTTTGACATCTCAGCAGGCAAATCATTCCTAGTTCCCCACCACGAGTGTGCAAAACAGTGCGGCTACACCCGCTGAGCTCAAGGTGAAAGTTTGCTGCCAAGAACACCTTGCTACCTGCCAAAGATAAACTAGCTGCAATGCAAACACAGCCCAGCTGGAGAAGAAACCCACAAACAAAACAGCCTTCCTGTGTCCTCTAAAGACACCAAGACTGTGTTTAAGGAAGGTGGAACGAATGTGCATGTTCTCAAACAAGGCTCGGGAATAAAGGGAGGACAGCTTGTAACAGGAACCTTCGTTTCTAAAGCACCAAGAACAAATAATGCTGGAAGTGCTGCCTCCTGACTCAGGGCTGGACTGCTGATATTTACTGTCTTACCTTGAGGAATATCGGCCAAGACTCTGCCTGGCAATTATTTAAACATTCAGTAGGCTGGATTCAGCCTGCCTCATGCAGCTTTCTAGCTCACAAAAAGCTTTTGGACGTGCCCACTCATTCAGATCTGACCCAGTTAATTAAAAACTGACGCATGCTCCTATTTCAGTTTAAATTAAGCTACTTCAGGTAGTTAAATGCTACTCCTGACAGGCAGCCATTTAAGCATGATGTGAACTGAATCACCTTGGGTATCTGATTAGAAACCTCACCCTGCAGTAGACTGATGCAAATGTGTGCAGATGAGAAAATCATCTTCACAGTGTGGACAATGGCTCCCGGTGGCCCCACCACTCCCCTGCCTGCTCCCAAGTCCTCAGGACCCTTTGGAGCCTCACGTTGGCAGTGAAAGGGGACAGCTAGGAAGGAGATGGAAACTACCTCTGCTTCTTTCACTTCAGCATCTGGGGAGTCGTGTTTCCATGGTGCTGTGAATATATTTGGTTAATACAAGATAGTATGTTTCATAAAGAGGAGAGCCAGGTTGCCAGCACTGTTATGCACCACAGCTCTGCTGAAGGCAGACAAAGGGTAGGTGAGAGGCGGAGGGTATTCCTGGCCACCAGGCCGGTGAGGCCAGCTCAGGCCCAGCAATGAGACAGCTGACCCTTCTGTGTGTCTTTTGTGCAAAGGAAAAGGATAATTTTTGTTTCACTGCTGCACTAAGATGTAGCAAGAATCCAGGTGTTTGTCCAGTCCTCTTCTTTACAACAGGGGGAACTTTCCTCCAGGAATACTTACCGCATACTCCCACAGCTTCGCTTTGTGACATTGCATCAGGCAAGCCAAGCACATGAATAGTCGTCAACCTACTGACATAGATAAGAGAAGATAGGCGGAGCTGGATGTAGAAAAATAAGCAAAGACAAACCTGTTCTCTCAGGCTGCTCTCACTGCCACCTGCACAAATACAGCAGAGTCCCAGGTTGCATCAGCACTGAGCAGTAGGCAGAGGGAGGCTACTGTGCTGATCAACCCAGCCCTGCTGGCATCAGGGCAGCTGAGCCCCACAGTGGCCTCTTCCAGGGCAAGCAGCACCACCCATGGCTCCCCATGCACCCCTACCCCCCATCCCCATTCACCTCTCCAGGGAGGGCTCCTGGCTTTGGACATCCTAGACCTGCTCTGCCAGCCGGGCAGGAGGGCTGGGTTACAGCCTGGCTGTCCAAATGAGGTCAGTCACAACCTTGTTTCAAAAGGCCAAGCTGATATTTGGGTGCAGGCTGGTGCTCACTTGTGAAGTCTTTCACACTCAAGTTCCCTCTTACCTCAAGAAAATAATGTGTGACAAAATCTGGACTGGAAACTCATTATGCTTTGGACACCACAGCTTGGAATTTTTTTGTTAGGGATATATGATGCCAAGTTAACACTTACAAAAATTATTTGCCTGATTTCTTGAGTGAGACAGATTCATAGTTTTGATGAGATGGTATGAAAATTGCATATATGAAGGTTTTGGTACATCTAGGACAGAGGAACTGAAACCATTTATGCTCAAAATACATTGTACGTGCGCCTCAGCCACAGAACAATTACTTAAAAGAAGCCAAAGCACTGATTTCATGAACTGGGGAGTCAGAAAACCTGAGTGTTATTTTTTTTTGGCCATGACCCATTTCCCTAGCCACTGCCTGGGGCAGACAGACCCATTTCCCTCACTCACCGTGTGGTGGGAGGCACAGGTCGTGCTTCAGTGGTGCACCAGGCACTGCACCTAGACTGGACACCACCTTGTCTCAGTTTTCATCCTAGTGTCTCCTGCTGAGTCAATTCATGAAACGTGGAGGTGAAGTTTCCCCTTGGCTTTTGTCCTTCTTGCATTCTTCAAATATTTAGTACAAGCACATATTTACATCACCCTGACTGAGGCTGGGTATTTCCTCCCAGGAGCGCCGGTTGCCTGTGATGGAGGTGAGCCAGGGAGAAGGACAGGGAGCAGGAAAGGTCTGTGTGGAACTGGGAGGGAACTAGGGAGGATGGCCTGCCAAAAAGAAGAAAAATCAGCAAAGGCAGAGAGAGAGCACAAGGGAAACAGGGTTCACAGGCAAAAAGAGGGACTTAAGTTGACATGAGGTGGGGAAGGTGCTTGGCTGGGGACAATTTTATATGATGCTTTCAGAAGGATGAGAAGATAACCTGGATGGAGACAGAGGACAGCCAGTGGGGAGAGACAGCTTGCACAGTTCATTCAGAAATAAAGAAAAAAGGAGAAGGACGGACATATCTAGAGGGATAGGAGAGGGTAATAACAATTAGTAATAATTACAGAGTGAAATGCCGCAATGTGTTCACTTCAGCTTCAGCACCAGATGACAGCAATCGCTTGTGATGGGTACAGCTACCTGGTAAGAATCACAATTTCTATAAATTATATTTAAAAGCAAACATTTTGACCTACTGTTTTCTTCTTAAGGCTCAAACTAGCTTTTATTCATTTTGGATTTTAATAGATCCCTTGGGAATCTAGAAGTATGTTGTTGCTGGGATGACTGCCCACTAATGAATATGCTTTATAATTCTCTTTATTAAAATCTTCCTTTTTAAGAAACGCAAATTGAAACACTTTGCAATCAGTTACACGGATCAGCTAATATTGGTGACAGTTCCTACAGAATTAAACAAGTACTAACAAATTCCAACTGTTTACAAGCCAAAACTTAAATTAACAAGATCATATAAGCTCAATAAATAGTACATCTGGTCCAGTTCAAGTAGAATTCAACAAATCACAGCCTTAATCCTTAGAGAGTAGAAAACCCCTGAATATAACCAGCTTAACACTAATTTAGTGTTAAAGCCAATATGAAACTTTGTCTAATCTTACAGGGCAAATGTTTAGTTCTTTTATTTTTTTACTTCAAAGAAAGTAAGTTGCAGATTGACATTAAAGACTATTTGAGATCGATACAGATTTCACAAAGATGAAAAACATAGTCCCTATTCAAAAAGTGCAATCTTTGGTTGAGATGTGTTGAAATGATTTGTATATATTAAGGAAGCTCCTTTTTAAATATCAATATTTGCTTGGCTAGACCTGAGCCTGCTTTGTGCTATATATATAAATATATATATATGTATTAATAAAGAGTGTGGATTATAATGATCATGAATTATGCCAACTAAAAAAAAAAGTAAAGATTTTAAATATAATAAACCAAAAGAAACAACACATTTTTACACAAGCTGAGAAAGTAAGTGGCTGCCTACAGTGGGCTTCTTCCTCAGCAGAATAGGTAGTAGAAGTTGAGGAGTTGAGTGCCTGTCAGTATTGCATGATGGCCTGTAGGAGAGGGAAGGAGATTATCTCTCGGTTCTCAAAGTGCATCAGGTTGGAAAAGGATTTTTAGGAGCTAGTTGAGATTTGGGATTGCTTTTAACTGCTTTCAATTGTTGAATTTTATGGGTAAAAGGACCTTCTCAGAATGGGAATTGCCCATTTGGCTGTACCCAGGATTTTGCAGGTTGTTGTTGTGTCAGGACTGAGTGCAAAGGGACAGGGGTGTCCAAACCACCTCTACAAATGTCTGAGTCTGATTGCTGCACCTGCATCACTCACCTGAGTCATCTACCTCCCGAAGAGGAAACTACACAGGGCAGAGATGCCATCTGGAGTCTCCTCCTTCCTCAGTGGCAAGCAAGGGCCTGTATATCCATGACCCAAACCACGTATCTGGAACCAGGACAGTTCTTTTTAGCTTCAGTCAAGCTCCAGCTTTTGGAGTCCTGGATAGAGACTGAGACTTAAGCGACTGCGGACTGAAGGATACCAAGGCCCACTCTCTCAACAAGAAGTTTTGCGTGCAGCTGGCCAAGAAAACACAGGAGGTTAAACAAGCAAGCTGTGAGTAATGGGAGTGAGCCTGGTTCAGAACCAGAGGAGGGGGAAAGTCGTTTGAATCATGTCCCGTAAATCCAAAAATAAGCCCCTGGGTGAACACCTATTTTAATTATTCCTCTGCTGCTAGTCAAAATCTCATGGTTACCTACTGCTTTCCCTGCCTGTATCCACCTGTTGCCTGTTTTCAGAAAGTCTGATTTAAAGCTCTTTGGCCTGGGAAAGTCTTTGTTGTGGATTTATGACGTGCCTATAATAAAGGCAGTGGACCTGTAGCTTCTACTGCAATACAAATAAAGAATAATAACAGTGATACTTTTCTCATTTGAGGTTACCTGGGGATAAAGTTGCTGGAGGCTTATGACTTTGATTTACAGTCAGCTATGTCTCACATCCAATTAAGCTTAACCACATGGTCTAACAAGCTCCCATTAGGCCGATGAGAGCCCCAGTTTGATAGCAGGGTTAGCTTCAAAGATCTGATGCTTGCATTTGTAGTGATTTCCTTCCCCTGTGCTCAGATTGTGCTGAAGGGCATGAAGGGAACTTCATATTCAGATGATACATGACCAGCTTGAGAACTCTGCTTTAGAAGACAGTTGCACAATCTTTACTGCCATTTTCGTCATCTTAAAGCTTGCAATACAAGCTCTTTTCTTAACAGCCATGTGCTCAAATTTCACTGCAATGTGAAAAACAAACAGTCAAAGAAAAAAACCAGACCTTGAAGGAAAAATACCTGGTTTGCAATATTTTTTTTTTTTCCAGAGGGAAAAACAACAAAATAAAACATTGTTTTAAATGACAGATGGACCCAAGTCTTAAGATACTTCAAGACTGGACAAGAGAGGATTTAGGCTGTAATGTTTTTAATTTCCCCTTGTCTTTTGGACAGGTCATGTCTAAATCTGGGATGCAAAGAATCCCTCAACTTATGAGAAACAGGAATTCCAAATATGAAATCTGAACCCACCTCTGGTAAAAATTAGTGGAAAGCACAGGCCATGAAATGGCACAGAGCTACAGGCCACAACACCAGGCACCTCTGAGAGACACTGCCTGGCTACAGGGTGCTCCAGAGAATCAGCACGGCTGCTGGCGCAAGACACAATGGAACGAATACTTTGGCAGAAGCTGTTTTGGCAATTTAGCCACTTTGCAATATTATGTGACATCCATGTCATTCTTAGGGATGGCTGGAACCTTCTGGGAAACTATCTCCTCTGCACAGCATCTAAACAGGACATCCAGCACCAGCAATTTTTACAGAACATACTGGGATGAAAATTAGAGTCAGACAAAGAATGGAAATGTGTCTGCAAATCCCCATCTGTCTAGATTGTGTAGGGCATTTTATAAAAGCATAACTCTGGGATGAATTCTGGCAGTGGTTTGCATACGTATTCACTTTACTACACAAAGCCCTATTGAAATCAACCAGAACCTTGCACAGTGTATTTCAAAGGGATTTTGCAAAATACTAAGCAACAACTGTGCAGAAACAATAGCTCATAATAATGCCAGAGCTGCTGGTGCATCCTGTGTTCGCGGTGCAGCACTCTGTGAGCCATCAGTTGTTGTATTCACCTTAAAAAATTCAGGGAAATTAAATAAAAAAACCCACCCAATATTAAAAGCCTGGCATCTTTCCATGAAAACCAGGGAAATTCAATGTTGCCAAGCTGAGGAAAAGCAAGCTCGAAAGGAAACAAAAAGACCCAAGAAGCAAGGATCTTGGATAAAATGTCTAAAAGAGACATGGTCCAAACATGTGGCACTTTAAAAAGCCTCTCAAGAGAGTTTCAAGTCTGTAAGACTCGAAGTTGGCACCCTTTAGAATTATCAAAACCAAGAGTTTTAAACACAACGGTACCTGGAGAACATCCTGACCACACTATGGAAAACGCTGAAAACCAGAGCAGGTTAGCTGTCAGCATTCAAAT
The DNA here is from genome assembly GCA_013389865.1 of Piaya cayana. NCBI lineage: Eukaryota > Metazoa > Chordata > Aves > Cuculiformes > Coccyzidae > Piaya > Piaya cayana. Next base: position 245,767 of record WAAB01025357.1, read on the forward strand.
AGCTCTCGCTGTGCTGTGTTCAGGCTACGAGGTCCCTGGGACAGACTGTGGCTCCCTCTGCATTCGTACAACACAGTCAGTGTACAGTCAGTGCTTAACAACAGAAGCATTTTATCATTTCACCAAGCTCTAAGACATATGGAGGTGGATGCTGATGGGGTTTACATTATGCCATCTACTGACTAGTTTTAGCAAAATAGCTTTAGATGTCCTACACAAATCCTACTTCTCACTGGGGCAATGAGCGAAATGGCTGAAGGTATTTCAAGCAACATTAAAGCCTATTTATAGTCATATCTCCTTTCCTTCCAGTGTCCACTGGAGGATGCTGAGTGCTTCTAAATACTCTGCCTGAGTATCTGTCACATCAGAATTAAAACTTGAAGAATCCCTGAGAATTCTGATTCAATCTAGGAAACCACTCCCAGCAGGCAGAGTGTGAGAAAGTATTGCTCCACTTCTTACGGATATGCCAGCATTGCTTCACCGTGGGAAACAGTTTCAGGCATTTTGGTTTTTCATGGCACTCTGGGCATAGATGCATGGAACATGCGCTTTATTTCCCCTCCTCTGTACAGTGCAAATGGACAGTTATCTCATAGAAATTAAAAAAATAAAGTATCAGCATTCACTCATTGTAGCTCTTCCCGTTCATCCACATCACAGTTTTTTCTTTGCAAAGTGAGGAACAATGCCAGTGTCATCCTGAGGCAGATGGCTGCCTTCTTCCTTCATTTTCAGGCTGTCTTCTGCAAGCTGGGAGAGATACTTCTGCAATCAGAAAAAAACCCAAAACCACATCATTACCAGACCTGAAAATATTCAACATGGGATGCCTTATGCCTTTTCAGAGCTCTCACACTCTCCCAGCATCGCAAAAGTAATTAAATAGAAGGCCCATTTTGGTTGAAATCCAAGCCACGAAATACAGCTGTGTGAGGGAAACTACCTTAATACAGCCTCAGAAGTTCAGTAATTTACTTTGTGTTACAAGTGGAACTGGTCACAGAACCCAAAGGACCATGACGCCCCACCAGTCTGTGTAACTGACCTCACATTTTTGCCTCACAAACTCTCCACTGCCATACGCTTTAGGGCAGAAACTAGCTCTGCTGAGTGAGTTCACTTCACGAGGAGGGTGGTGAGACACTGGCACAGGTTTCCCAGAGAAGCTGTGGCTGCCCCATCACTGGAAGTGTTCAAGGACAGGTTGGATGGGGCTTGGGCAGCCTGATCCAGTGGGAGGTGTCCCTGCCCATCGCGGGGGGTTGGAACTGGATGATCTTTAAAAGTCCCTTCCAACCCAAACTATTCTATGATTCCAACTTCATTATACTAGTATGAGACTAGTGTGTCAGAAAATGGATGCAGTTTCTGAGTCACAATTTGAAGCATTTACAGCACATTTTCATCACGTCCTGTTCAGAGATACACCTTCTGCACAAGAACATTTGTTTTAAGGGAATAATCTAACTCAGTAATAATTAACACACTTCAGAAGTATGGCGAAATCCTGGTAGGGTATTTACATTTACTATGTTACTCTAGAAGAAAGCCCTTCAGTGCTTTAAGTACTCAGTGTGATTTAAAAATACAGACACAGACATTGAGGCTTTCAGACTCTTGGCAATGCTCTTGGTTGGTGGAACTGCATACAAAATGGATGGTGAACTAGTATGGATCTGAAAATGATGCTCAATTTATTCAAGGTCAACCGACCTAGAAAGAGATGGAAACAAGCTTCTACAGCGGCAGCTAATGTAGTGGGAAATGTGGGAAATTCCCACAGAATAATGTAGAAATGTTCTTATTAATGACTTACACATACACCGCATGCAAGAATAACTAACCTGCACATTATTACGATGATAAAACTCTCCTTTCTAACTGATTATTCATTCTGATTTGTTTTGAAAAGATCATCTCACATCACTGCAAAATTTTATCTGCTTGCAGGATTCTCCCAGAGTACAGTTGACTCTTTGGCATCCATGGGGAAGAGGTGAAATGAGAAATGGATGTAGGAACATCCAAGAGCTGTGTTAGGACTGCCAAATTGTCTCACGTATATACATGTTTTGGATGCAAGAGGGGTGGATTCAGTAATGGTAACGAATGGGCATACCTGCGATGAAATGATGACTGCACCCCTGGTACTCTGAATATAAAGATGTGGCTGTTTAACATAACACTCAGTCTTGATCTCTGGGTACAAAATTCCATGTGGCAGAAAGCCAGAGTAAATGTTACAGAGATATAGGGTCCATAAAGGCTGGGAGAAGTGATCCATACACTGTGAACTCTAATAAATCACTAATGCTTGTCATTGGATCAGATAACCCGTGCATTTTTGTTTTTAATGATTACCCACCAAAGTAAGACTGAGGTTTATCCACTACTTTTACCTATCATGAGTACCACAAACACCACTTTTGAAATTCTCCGATCAAACGTTCAGATTAATTTATAGCAAAACGACAGTCAAGGAAAAAAATATTTTTTCGTTTCAATACAAGTGTTCATGAATACTGCATAAAACCAGTAGTTAACAGAATAAAATGCTGCAATGAGTTGCCAAGGCAGCTTACAACAGATGAATCTGACAGCTTTTTGTGGTAGAGGTGGGAGGGAAGGCCAAATGATATGATTTTTTTTGGACATGAAAAATGCAGTGGATCTGTAAATATAAATACCACTTGGGCAAATCATTTATTAAGTTGAAGAGAAAGGAAAATTACAGAAAGGCAGCAAGGCTGACAAAGAAACAATTGATGTTTTTTCCAGTGACTGCTGCTCTGCAAGGGGGACCATATCCAGCTGAACTTGACCATTTTACTTCAAGACAAAATTTTCACCATCTAAGCAAGGCTTTTGGAACAAAACTGGTAAACAAACCGTTTAGTTTTCCATTCAAATCCAAACACCGAAAGTCTATTTTGGATGTGGCTCCAAGCATGAAAGATGACAAGTAGCAAAACAACTATAAAAGACTCATAGCCACGAGAGATTTTGGGACAATGTTGTCCTTGGGCAACCATATTTGTGATGCGGCAAGACAATAAAAGAGAGTCTGCAGCAGCAGTGCCACAGCTTCACGTACAATAAACGTGAAGAGTCCATGGCTCTTGTGTTGGGGTAAACTCATACAATTGCATCATAATAGGAGAAGACTGATATTTCTTGCAGAGTGCATAAAAACACATTATTGCATCCAAGGGGGTTCTAGTAACACAGAACAATTATTTAAAATTTGCTGAGCTTTCACTTGAGTTGGAGGAAAAAAGTTAGAGGAGACGCTTACTTCCTCCACTTAGTAAGATAAGAGATAATGGCTCCACAGAACAGTCTGTTTTCATTACCATATTTGACAGATTTAATTTTAACAGCTTTTGTGGTCTTTGTTCTTTTATCTCAAGTCAGGGTTAGATATCTATCACAGAGCTCATGAGAAATGTCTTAACAGGGAGAAAAACAGGGTTTTTTTTCACTGACTCAATTTTAATTGGACCTTTTTTCCTATGACTTTAACAAAATAACTTAGAAAATGAAAAAAATCCCCTTTCTTCCCAGTTGCCAGGGGCAGAGGTTGGAGCTGCAATCTTTGCTTCAAGCATGAGTTTCTTTGGAACAGACCCACACAGGATACACAGCCTGTGCTGAGGAAATCCCTCTGGATTTTTTTTGTATGAAGCAAAATAAGGCATGCAAACTGGGCAACTGTTTCTCAAGCTTGCACTTGGAGGATCCATTATTAGCAAGCATCGCAGCTCTACACACACAGTCTTTGAAAGCCAGAGGTCTTTGTATGATTATAGCTATGTAACTTCAGGAAAGTCAAGAAGGAAATTCTCTCAGAGAAATTATTTGACTGCATGTTGTTAGCAAAGCCAAGGACTAATAGCCAGCTAGGGAAATACAGCTATATCTTGAAGAGAAACAGAGGTCTAGCACTTACTATGGGCAGAGGGAAGGTAGAGAGACAGAAGGAACAGCTTTGCTTTGCTCTTTCATGACTTTTGCTAAGATTCTGCGAATGCCAACAAACGTGTCTTCTGCAGTGTACACACCGTGCACAGAGACAGAGACTAAAGGAGATTGGAGGTAAGGCTACCTCCTCTGAGGAGTCCTCAGCAAAGGGCTCACACTGTCATTATAGATATTATCAACTGTGCATCTCAAAAGTGATAAAGGTGGGGTCTTCTGATTGAACTGCAAGCACCTATAGTCTCTGTGTGCTGTTACCAAGTGCTGATATGCTTATGGTATATTCTCATGGAAACCATACAAGTAATTACATGTTTCTGCGTGTCCGTAGAATTGCTCAGCAGTAGCCTTATGCATAGCAGAACTGCTGTGCTGTTCTGTAGCACAGGGAGGTGATTTCAGCAGGTCAGAGGAAATGCCTTGGAGAGCCTGTGCACCGCAAAGAACTGCGTGCTGAAACATGCTGCAGAAATTCATGCCAATGCAAAAATAAGTCTGGCAACATTATTAAACAAGTGGCAAGTTTAATGCTCCTGAAATGAAGAAATAAGAAAGGCTGCTGCTGGGCACGCTCCCACACCCTTGGAACTACTGAAAAGTTTTGCTTATCTTGATTTCTCTTCCTCTGAATTCTGTCTATGAAATAAAACCTAACTCTTTGTAGCATCATTTATTTATCACAATCCACCCCATGAGCTAGATGTTACCTAGCTTCAAGTTGTGTTTTTACCTGAAGATTTTTGTAGTGAACCGTACTTCTGCAGTGATTCGTCTTTGCTGTCTCTTCATTTGTGTAGAAGAGTCCACAGAGCTTGCAGTAAAACCCAGTTCTAGGCACCACAAATTCCACACCTACAGAGAAATTATGAATTATGTTAAAACATCAGTTGAAGCCCTTCCCCTCCACAATAAACTTGTTTTGAAAATAAAAAAAAGTTGTCATTTAGTTAATTGACATAGATGTGAAGACGGAATCCTGGATTCGTTTCTCCAGTTTCCCTAATTTCACAATACTGAGCTGCAGTTTAAAATCCTGCGCATCGCAAATACACCTTCCACTTCTCTCTTAGGTATTATATATATTTTTAAATGTATCTTATTGTGCATAATGTTGACTGTAAACCTCACTGCGTAACCTCAAGAGCTAGAATAGCATTAGTACTAAGGAACAGTAAATTCATTCTTATTTTACACAGATTGCTCTTTAGAAATGTACTTCTTCCAGGTATTTTAGTCATGACCAGTGTTTACACAGTGAATCCAAAACTTTTGCTTATACTGAAAGTATAAGCAGTACTTTTATGATAGAGACTTTCAAATCGCTAAGTATTTTTCATATATATCTCATATATAGTGCAAAGGAACTTATTTCATCCCATCAGCAGCATTAACAGCTATCTTTTGCCATTTATCTGGAATGAAATTAGCAATGACCTGTAACTGAAAGCCCGTTTCTTTCAACAGCTACTCCTCTGTCCTATACCCTGTTCCTTCACTCTCCTCACATCTGTTCTGAAAAATAAATATAGCAAGTAGCATTAAAGTGACATCTTGTTGTAAGCTCTAGGTATTGCAGTGGGCGGCATCGCAGGCCCGGGGTGGCCTGGGTGTCTGAACATACCCAGGGGAATGCTGAGCTCAGTGAAGACGTCCTCTTGTTCCCAGCCTGGTGGAGAGTGTCTTCTCTTAGCCTCTACCTCTGGGTATTCCAGAGATCTCATTTCCAGGTACCTAGAATTTGCTTAACAAATGAATAAATGTATTGAATGAAAGCAGTTTATTATTTTAGAAAGATATTTGTAAACTTCTTGGGAATAATTTCTGGGTGGATCTATAGATGAAGTCAAATCTTCTCAATTCAAATCAGAGGCCTGCTCAGTGCAACTCCGTCAGCTGTTCTACACTGTGCAGTTACCCCTGTTTCTCCCAGTAGACCAGTTTTCTATTCCTAATTTCACATCATGTTTTTGCTTTTCATATTTTAATCCATAAATACACCTATAACATCATACATGCCTCTGGCACAAGAATGATCTGACTGCAGCTCCGTAGCCACATATGGTACCGCATGACCAGTGATGGAACTGGGCTTATGCAGGGGCTGATGAGAAAGCCAGGGGCATCAGGATGTGCTGAGAGCAGTTCCCAAAGTGCCTAAAGAGCTGTGTGGGCAGAGCAAATGTTCCTCTGGTAGGACCCCTGCAGCCTCACTGTCACCTTCTCCCACTCTCAGCTCTCCAAGGGACAGTTTCTGCTTTATGGCTCTTGGACACTTGAAGATCATAGAATCATAGAATAGCTTGGTTTGGAAAGGACCTTAAAGATCATTTAGTTCCAATCTCCCTGCGATAGGCAGGGACACGTCCCACCAGACCAGGTTGCCCAAGGCTCCATCCAACCCGGCCTTGAACACCTTCAGGGATGGGGCACAAAGATTAAGATTTTGGTTCCTGGCCTTTAGGGAGGGGATGGTTGGTTCATGCTGACAAGTATTAGTGGACACAGGCAGGAGATTTCAAGGAGCAGAAACCAGTGGATTGATTTGCTGAGGCAGATAAAGCCAGCTGAAAGAAGGAATGCTCTCCCTTCCCAGCATATGAATTGCTTTTATTTAAAAGGAAATTTGTTATCACAGAGCAACAGAATTACAGATAAACTGGTCTGATTTCTATTCTTCAGTTCTTACATCAAAGTACTAGTTCCCTTACTCTGACAAAATTTCTATTGCAAAGCAAATTTTACCTACATGAGGGACATATTTTCTCATAAAACAAATATATTTTTGCCCAACCCAAACCCTTCCAGCCTTTCAAATCTCTAGTTCAAAGATCTGCAACTTCTGGCTATAAGAATGAATTGTTCTTCACTGTTTTAAATACATCTATGGTATGAGTTAAGAGAAAATAATACAAAACCCTGACTGGTTGGCTTTAAAGTTAATTTTAATCCCAGGTTTCTAAATATGCAGCAGAGATCCCTGGAAAACCCACAGGCTTCACTTAGGTCTTCTTAAGATATCCAGGGCCTTTTGACAACTTAAGTCCCACTTGATTTCTGGGCTTCTAGCCTGGCAGCTGCACTTGGAGAGAGCCATAAGCCTTGCACTGCAGAGCCCAGATATCAAGACCATGTCAGAAACCTGGGAAGCACAAGTTCCCCTGGAGCTTCCAGGCTCCCTGCTGGCAAGCTGGAAGTTGAGATGCCGAAAACACCAAAGTAACTATGCGCTTGGGACACCCAGCTCTTTCATCAGCTGGCTGCCTGTGAAGTGGGCAGCCCAGGGGAGCCAACCTTGCCATCTCCAGACTCAGGGAGTTTGCATGGCAGTGTTATCTCCAAATACGAAAGCCTGGCAAGACTTTTTCAGGCCAAACAGGTAAGTATTGAAAACTGAATGAGTTTCAAATCTGCCCTGGAGGAAGAAGTTAGTTCAAAATCAGAAATTCACATTGAATATTTCAGCATTTACTGGTGGAAAATTGCACTTTCAAAAATCTTCTAACAACTTTGTTCATACTCACTTCTCCATCACACAGGCTCCAGAAGTGATTAAAAAAAGGGCATTCCTGGCCAACATGGTCTATGTTTTCAATTTGACCTCATTATACACAGCCCATTCATTCAAGTTCCATTTGAAAGTATGACGAGGAACTGAACTTACTTTCAGACACTCAAGATCCCTTTTTTTTCCTGACAGGTAAAATATTAATAGGCAACTATGATTACATTTATTGGCATCGTCTCACAGTACGCCCTATCAGTTATATTAAAGGCATCATGCAGTAGATAAGAGGAGATGATAAGGCAAGTCTTGACAAAAGGCACGTATTTGTGCGAACGGGGACTGAGAAGTAACAATCTACAGATGGTTTCCATGTTACTAGCGCTTCAGTACAGTGTGTAAGAATACCCACCTTGTCCAGGAGCCAGCCAGACATTACAGATACCTTTCTGTTGACCTTCAGAGACTGTCACTCATTTCATTGACAATTCAAAATAAATTTAGCAGGGCACTGAAAGAACTCAAGCTAAACTCATGTGAACCTTGACATGACAATTATAGCAGCTTATGTCTTTCAGAAAGCTTGCAAGCTGCTTATCATATTTCCTTTACACTATTCAGCTAAGAGCCTCTAATGGTTTAGCTTGGCAAAAGGCACTGGGGTTCTTTTACTGAGCTGCTCCAACGACAAGTCTTGATGCTATTAGCAACACTTATTCTTGCTAGCAATAAATTTCAGTCTACTGTCAGGGAAAACATGCAAGGCTCTCTGCTGAAAAGAAAAAAACAGTAGTTACCCTTGGCCTCTGGACACTCTTGGCTTCCGTGTCTTGTTTCTTCACTAGCGTTTTTAACAAGCGTTTCCATATCTTTTCTGCTCTCAGCTCCTTGTGATCCCATCTGTTTGTAATCATCTATAAATGTCTCTGGGAGCTGGAGAGTCTCTTCTTTCAGATGAACAGAAGGTATATGGTGATCTTCGGGCTCTAAATGAGCGTCAGAGCTCTTATCAATTTTTCCTTCCTTCTGCTGGGGATCAGACTCCTTAGCAGACTGGTCTTCTTGCAATTCCTCTGGCTTCTGCTCAGTGTCCAGATTTAGGCTTGATGCTTCAGTTACAGCATCATCATTCTCATCATCCTCATCATCCTCCTGACAGCCGCTAGAAGCTACGCTGCCCTTTCCTGATCCGAAGTTTGTTCCTAGTGCTTTATGGGCAAATTTGTCTTCACTTCTGGTTAAGTGACCGTGATCGTTTTTCAGTTCTATCACAGTTGACATACAGGGACACATTTCTGAAGGAGTTTTATTTTTTTGATCAACTGGTACTATTTCTTCAAGCTCAGTTATATCCGGCTCCATAATTAAATCATCTTCTCCCACTTCATCTACTGTCACTAATTCCTCCATGTTAGCGGGATACCAGGTCTCACCTTCTATCTCACTTCCACTCTCCCAGTCTCGGTCCTGTCACAAAGATGTAAAATATTTGAAAGATCAGTGATTATAGATCACCACAGTTAAAAAATAGGCTTTGAACACCAGTAACAAGGAAGATGTCTGATATGGCCATGCCTGACCCCTCACGTATTCTAGCTTCAAAGAATGACATGCCTTGCTGTTGTGATTGTGAACCTTATGCACAAGGAAAATAAATCCCTTTTAAATTATCACATACACTTCACTTTGTGCAGATCTCCTAATTGCTTTGGGGACTACAGGCTCTCCAGTCTCTGGGACTACAGTCTCTCCAATCTCCTGTTCCTCAGTTTTCTGTAAGCAGTGGAAGAAGGCACAACCTGTTATACTTTATTATGCAACTGACTTTACTATGTGATCCCCAAGGAAATTAACCTCTCCCTCTCCTCCACTTCCATCCCAGGGTAGTGAGAAACAGGCAGTACAATGGGAACATACTGAACCTCATACTAGCCACTCTGGATTTCGTCTTGCTGTACTAGGTCCTTTGAATTACAAGAATGACTGAGAAAATGTGGCTACCTTCTGTAGGCATTTCCTTACACCAGCAAGAGCCCTCTGACAGGGACTGTATTGGTTGAAATTGTCCTAGATCTTAAGAAAAATCTGTTTTACAGTTATACTCCAAGGTACATAATCTAAAATACATGCACTTACAGACTTACGGGACTCAGACTTTAATACTGGACTTCAGCAGTATTAGAATTATAAGGTATATATTACCTTTAAGACATACTTGCAGATTAGATTTCAACTCCTAGACTCATCATGCACACATAATCTATTAATAATCTGTATTCTCCTGTTTGGCCATTCCCACACTTCCCCTCCTAGAATCCTAAAACAGCATGAAAACTCTGGGAGTTGACACTGTTCTTGCCAGGAGATCAGTTTTCTACAGCAACAGATATCAACAGCTTCCATATCTGACCATCAACCCATGACCCTACAGATATGAAGCTGGAGGAATTCCAAGGACATTGCTGTCTCTGACTGTGATGCTGCAGTAGGGGAGATCTAAAGGCATTATTTAATTAAATCCAGAAACAATCAGAAAAGGCTACTATCCACAGTCCGTCTAAGGACAAAGTTCTGAAGAGTTTTCATCGTCAGGTCCCTCCTTCTCCATCAACTGACCACATCTCCTATTTTTGGGCACGGCTCACAAAGTCAGACTGTTCACTTGGGCATACGTTACTTACAGCTGCCGGTGCCAAGGGCTATGCATGTGAAGCAATGTACATGGGCAAAGAGCAACTAAAAAAAGAGTTCTGGAGACTTCACGAAAGGCTGTCCCTTAAAGAGGTCAAGATAAGGCAAGTTAATTTAGCCAGCCCCTTCTACAACCACTTGACAAGCTATTCCATAGGGATTTAATATTTCAGTTGGGAGACTGTGCTACCAAACCTGGGGTTTCACTTATTTTGTTGTGGAAGCTGTCCCACCAATGTGTCACCAACCTTCTCTTTTCTTGTGTTTTCCAGAATCTCTCCAGATTCTTTTCCTTGTTGATTAGTTGAAGGTGAGTTCTTCTCTGGAACTTGTTCCTCTTTTCCAAGCTAAAATAAATACAACATATACACATATAGCAACACACAGTAGTGCTCTATTATGTTTCTATTCTGGGTTCAGGGAAGCAAAGTCACCTCAAGGTCACATTCTTTATTTCTAAAGTTTATGCAAGTCAACTAGGCTGTGGGAAAAGACCCAAGAATTGGATTCCATTATCAAAACTGTGCAAATAAGAATTAAAAGACATTTAAACAAAATGAGAAAGATGTAATTTATATCATGGAATTGGCTGGAAGACAGGTGGGGGAGAATGCAAATTCGTTAAAACTTCCAGCCTTCGCTTCTCTGTTCTCTACCCACATCTGTTATGTTGGCTCAGACATGGTAAGGAGAGCAGCAGTGTTAAAACTCTGCAAAAGACCTCAACCATTTTGTTTATTGATGTAGGTTGAGTTGAGAATTCAATGGCTTGCACAGTTCAGAAGAATGAAACCACAGTACTACCTGGCTCTTGGTAAAAAAGGGGCGAAGCAAAAGTGTGAGTTAAAGGCATTCAAGCCTATTTCTTCCTTTTAAAATAAATTGTTAGCATCAATCCCCGGAGAGGTCTACCCTTAACAAAGTAACTTCTGTAACTTGAAAAACATGCAGAGGAGTCTGTGATTTAGGATGCTGTCTGACATTTCTCTCTGATATCTCCTCCCAAGGAACCATCCATCACAGTGAAATACCAGGCAAAGGAGAAATATGACAAAAGATGGTACAGACACACATATATATGACATGAGGTAGTGTTGCTGCCTGTTACAGACATCAGGTGAGTTACAAGATCTAGAGATTTCCACCAACCTTACCCCAGCGTGGGAAAAATGAACACGAGGCCAATTAAAAACAACTGAAGATGGCTCTGGCAGCATAAAGTCACAAGCTAGAGGTGCCCTTCCCGTCAGCAAAGCAGCTTTGCAACCTCCTGTGCCAGCACTCCCAGGGGTGGATGGTGGGAATGTATCCCTGGGGAGGACTGAGGGCTGTCCTGGGACTGAGCAAATGAAGCATCTTGATCTGTTCCCTCTCCACTTTTTCCCAGTGGAACTTCAAACCCACAGATGCTGCCGTTTTACCAACTTGAAGTACTTCTCCAGAGATTCCATAATTTTACAAGTGAGCTTATTCAGAGGTTCTTGAAGGAAGAGGTGTAAATTATACCTGCCACGGCTGAGGGTAGGGACACATGACTAATAGGAACCAATTGCTCTGTTGAGTTGGCCAAAAAGATGATGTTCCTCACTAAAAGTTCATTCCCATTATACCAGTATAACAACCAGTTCCCCATATTGTCATACAAATATTGTGCATCCCTGTAAAATACAACTTAGTTCCCAGATAACTCAATTGACCTTATAGGCGGTGGAAGGAGGTGGTGGATGTAGAAAGAGCAGCTATGGGGTAATCTCTAAAGACTTAAAAGAGCAGTAGGACAATTCCCACTGTGCACACAACCTGCAGGCAAATGCCAGATTGTCACTTGGTTTTGTTGTGGGTTGTCCCCTTCCCCTAACTGATCACCCAGAGGTTCTGTGCTGGGCACTGGAAAACAATGTCCATGGACAAGGTGACCTTCCAAGATCTCTTCTAGGACTATATTCTCTGATTTTAACATTGTATGTCACCAGTGCCATGCCCACAATAACTGATCTAAAATATTTCAGAAAATACACTACCTCAGCATTTACCACCTTCTTGCATACACAGTTGGAGATCTCTATTTACCTCATCCTCAGGAGGTTTGGTTTCCTTCCCATCACTGTTTTCAGAAGCAGCATCTTCCTCTTGGTCCTTTTCAGCTTTCTTCACCTTATTCTTATCACCTTGTTTTTGCCTGGAGCTCTCAGACGCTTTGCCGTGCTTCTGTTCAGCCGCCTCCTCCCTGGCAGCATCCTCACTGTAAGAATGCCTGCGTTCCCTTAACTTTGCCTCTTCCTTTCTCTTGGATCTCCCAGGTAAATCCTGCAGCTGCCTCTGAAACTTGTCAGATTTTGACTTGGAGGTTTTTCGGTAGTAGTCATCTTCCCGGCCCTTATAGCCAGATAAAGGGTGAAGGGAGCCAGGGGAACCACTCCTTAAATATTTTTCTCTGTGCCCTCTGCCTCCTTCAATCCGTTCATCCAAATCGAACTTGTCTAGCTGTCGGGAATAGTGTTTCCTCTCGTGTACCCACATGTCAGTCCTGTCCCTCTTCTCGTCCCCATTCTCTCGCCAATCTCTGTTGTCTCTTTCCTCTTCCCGTCGAGAATAAGGAGACTGATCCCATGACTCTCTCCCATTTCCCCAGTCATTCCTGCTGGTCCCCATTGGGCTGTGGGGTGAACTGCAGGAAGTAAAGCTGGGAGTGTGGGATCGGGGTGACAGGGAGCGGCTTATGGGGCTGCGAGAGCGGGGCCTCTCCGTGCCATACCTGCTGTAAAGAGAAAAGGCAGCTGTAACTGGCTGACCCTCTGTGATCTACAAAGATTTTGTATGCTGGAAACACAAGGAGACTGCGAACCTGAGACCCCAAGCCTTTCACAGACATGCACAGCTGTAAATACAGTGAACATATCCACAAAGCTTAAGTAAATCCCCACAGATCTGTCAAGAATATATTAGTTCATTCTTAAAGGCATCTCATGGGGGTCTGGCATTAAAAGCTTAGAATATGTTAATACCTTTACAATGACCCTGGTATCTATACCCTTACCACTCACGCATCTAGGGTATCCCCAAGACAAAAGTGATAAAGGTTAGGTTGTCTGTTTTAAAGAGATGCCTCGGAATTGTGATCCCTCTCCACTTTTGCTGGAAGCTCCAGAAGCCGGGCAGATGAGAAATACACCCAAACACATTTTAATATGAACCAGCTCCTTCCAGCTAGTTCTTGCAGCATCCCCAGCCTTTATGCTTTTCACTTAAGGTGGGGGAACAGCTTCATTTGTGTGTTCTTCACATGGCAGGCATATTTTCTGAGTCATTATCATCAGTAGGAAAGAGTTCATTTATTTTCATAACATGCACAGTTTCAACCTGATCTCATTAAATAGGTCCTGTACCTATTAGTGTACCTACTTATATTATTACAGTGATTTGAAGCAAAATCCAAATTAGGAAAACAAATGAGATACAAGAGGGAAGGACACAGATAATGCTTTTTCTACCTGCATGTTTACAGGTTTATGCAGGTACCAATTTCAAACCACGGAGAAACTTCACCTGTCCACTTCACGCAGCAGGTCCCTCTCTCTCTGCGAGTGGATGTCCTGGATAATAGCAGCCACGTTCTTACCTGGTTTCTAAATAAGACAGAGACACTGTTTAGCATGCTGCACTACCCTCCAAGGTAATACAGGTGACTTGCCCTTCAAGAAACAGCAGCTATGCGTTATTCAATTATACTACTGCTGAGAAATACTTCCTTTCAGTGTTGTGGTTACAGTTTTTTCTGCAGCTGGTATCTCAACAGCAGATCAAAGCAGTAAAATGATACAAATGGAAAATTTGCTCCATTACGTTGCAGCACTGTCTCCTCATACTTGGCTGCTCCTCATACTTACAGCTTTTGAAAACTAGCTTGTTCTTCCCTTTTACATATACACTACGGAATGTTTTCTAGGATTTGTATGGAAAAGGAAACAAAACAGGCAATTTTTCCAATATCAAACTAAATATGCAGAGCAGCCTGTTTCTGACCCTCTAGGAATGAACCGCCTTCTCTCCACCTCAGAGCGTAGTTCATTCTGGAGTATGTCTCTAAAAGACTGTTTAGGCATATGAGCTTCAGTGCAATAAAGATGTGTACAGGAGGTGCTGGTTCTTTGAGATTCAAGATAATTTACAAACATGCACTACTCCAGGCTGGAGTTCATGCAATTTGTCAAATATGGAGCAACTTCCAAGCAACACAATCGCACAGGAACACAGAGCAACTTGTAGCTGTAAATAGCTTGTGTATTCCCCCTTCCATGTTGCACTCTGTTTAACAGAGAGAAAGGGTTTTTGCCTGTGCAGAGAAAAACAGTTCCATGAACTGAAAACTGCCATGGAAAGGCTGAACTTCTTCCTGAAATCTAGGCAAACTCTCATGCTCTCCTGTGTCATTCCTGTTCTGCCTCTGTGTTAAGATGCACAGACTCCACAGCCTCTGAACCCCTTCATTGTACCACACTAAGACTGCCCTAGGTTATGGACTTTTGGCAATTCCTTTACATTTCCTCAAACTATAACACGAACAGGAGAGAAGGTTTGACCCTTCAAAAAGTCTAAATCATCTGCATTACTTGTTTCTCCTCAAGGCTCACAAAAGGCCCCTTAACCTCTTAACTTGGAATATTAGAGAGTTGTTTTCTACAACAACTTCGTGCCATGTTAGGTAATATAACATGAAGCTACAGAAACTCAGGAAATCTGATCAGGAATTACTGTCTTACCTTCAGCTGCAATTCCTTGTATCTTTTAGACATCCTAATAAGTAGCTTGTCATCATTTATCATAGCCGGTTTTTCTTTGTAGTACTGCACCATGGCTTGGGCTGCTTCACTGTAAGCCATTTCCAGAAAAGCCTAGCACAAATACAAAGAACTTTTAAATCTACTACATAATTAAAAATACAAAGTATGAGAGAGAAAAGGCAGCACAATAATTTTCATTTGTACGCTTATGCAAAATGTATTGCTACTACAGAACTGAGTAGCTTTCCAGCCCTGAAGCTGAAGTAGTAAAACACAGTCCCTTTCTCAGCCTCCTTTTAACAGCAAGTAATGGTTTCAACCCATCTATTAAAGCCAATGTGCAACTTTAGAAACCAGATCGATTAAGAACTAAATGACTGGAATCTAATCTTTCTGAATACATGAAAACATCACCTTTCCCTCGCTTCCTCGCTGGTGCTTCTACACCATGGTCACCTGCTGACAGGACGGACTGTCAACTGTATCTTGCAGAATTGTAAAGGATCCAGATAAAAGCAAAACATCAGAGGGTGAGCAGCCAGCACAAAGCCAGAAAAGAATTTTTAAAAATCGGAACGATGTTAATGAGCACTTTTATTTACATGAAATTCACATTTGATGTGACTGCAGTTTAACTGGTCAAGGAATGTATTCACAACTGCGTAATGACTGCATTTTGAAACATTACAGTTTCAAACCTTGCTTGCTGGCATGGATTCTATTCCATCTGTACTGTCTGCTCCAGGAATGTAAGAGATTTTCTAGTCTTCCCAGCCTGCCACCACTGGCAGACTTAAGCTACTTAAACTAGACCTAAGCTACCCTGAAAAAAGAGCTCTACCACAATCTAGTGTAGATTAAAATGGAGTGAGCATTCAGTACCCCCTGTAAGGGCACAGCCTTCCTTTGCATGTGTGTGCCATATCACCCAAAAAAGCCAATGCCTAGAGGCTCTGCCACCAGTCTGTAACTGTTAATTACACTATTATGGGATGTGCCTCTGCTTTGACAACAGTTCATGCAAGTCATTCTTCAATGCCCAGTTCAGTTCTACCAAGTATGGACAAGAAAGTAATAACATCCAAAAGAAACCCAGACAACAAGAGAAGTCTAAAAGTAATCCTAAGAAAAGGCTGAGATAAGGAAGTCAAGTTATTCCCTTTTAAAACATCATCATTATTATACTTTAAAGTGCAGTTCTTCATTAAGATTTCTGGTTTTTCC
The DNA here is from genome assembly GCA_013389865.1 of Piaya cayana. NCBI lineage: Eukaryota > Metazoa > Chordata > Aves > Cuculiformes > Coccyzidae > Piaya > Piaya cayana. The sequence continues at coordinate 261,949 of WAAB01025357.1, forward strand.
CTAACAAAAACTATGAGACAGTGGACAGGTTTACACCATCATCTCATTCTGTGAACACCACCATTTTTTAACTTTAAAAGCAGGCTTTATTTATTAAATATTCCTATTACAAAGGAAGAAATCTCTGTCTTCATGCCAATGTGTTGTTATGCCAACAGACATCAATACCAGTGACCCCAAACACACAGTACCTGATTAGTGGATTTCATGAGGATATAGTTGGTGACCTTCCCAAACGGGAGGCCCAGGTTAATGACATCATTCTCCGTGCAGCTTCCCTCAGGGAGGTTGCAGATGTGAACAACTCGACCCAATGTAGATTTCCTCTGGGGAAACTGTGGAAAAAAACAACTCAAACTAATGTTTTTATCTTAAGATATTCCATCCGCTAGATAAAACCTTACATGTCTGTGAAAATTCAAATGTTCTGTTCTGTGCACCCGTTATTAAGGACAAACACCCTTCTTTAAAACCTTTACAACATCCTGGTTTAAAAATACAAGTGGGGAAGAAAATGCTTAAGAGCAGTGCAGCTTGCAATGGATTCTCCATCCCTGGACATTACAAAGTCCAGATGGTATTTCTAGAAGAGATGCTCTCCTTCAAACAAGATTAATGACATTGCTGCAAAAGGTGACTTGCCACCTCAAACACCTCATGGACTCCAGGTCTTCAGCTCCCTGGCATGTCACAGGCAGAGGTGTGGGCTGCCACAGCCACAGGCTGCTGCACTGTACTCAGCACCAGTGAGATTTTGCAGGCCCTTTGGTGTCTGGAGACAGAGGATACCCCTGCCAGCGGGAGGTCCCAGCCCCTCCGGACAAGCTCCCTGCGGGGCTGGAGCCCAACCACTTTGCCAGCACAACTCCTACCTCCACCTGTATCACCCTGTCCCACTGGGGGTTCTGTACCTTCCCCACACATGACAGCACCATGCACTATTGCTAAGTAAAAGGCCCTTAGCAGAGAATTTGTAAGAAATGCACAAAAAATTAGTCTTTTTGACTGATTTATGTCCATTTATGTGATGTTGGTGGTGCGTGGAAATTGAAACAGATGCCTACTGCAGCCCTTGCTGAATTTATGGATTTTAGAAATAATTTCAGGTGACTAGAGAAGTGTTCAGGATAACAAGGGCTGAATTTAAATGCTCCTTCTGCCCTGGTGGAACAGACTAGGCCAGGGATACAAGTGACCCCGTTTAACTTGTGAGCAGACACAGCTGTACCTCAGGCTGGAAAACCTACTGCCGTCCCCTCTCAATAAAATGAGGCACAGTAGGAGGGGCTTTTCCCCTGGGGGCACAGTGACCACTGGACATGCAAGGAGGCAGAGCTCTCCAGTTGGGTTGGCACAGGTACACACTGCTAATGTGATAATCACCTCCCAAGACTGGAAAACTACCCAGTGCTGCAGCAGTTCTGAAAGATGCTGCCCATCTTCCTGACAGCGAGAATAGGCTCTACACTCCTTGTGCAAAGAGGCACCAGGTAATGCTCAGAGTGGAACCTAATTTATCCCAGCTAACGGCATGCAAAACATCACTCACACAGGATTAAACCCTTCCAGACTATTTCCCTGTTTATGACTTCTGTGGTTAGGATTTTACTGAAGAATTAACTTGTACTGGTCTTGTGCAACAAGGTTTTGGCAGTGGAGGAGCTACAGGGGTGGCTTCTGTGAGAAGCTGCTAGAAGTTTCCCCAGCTAATGCCAACCTGATCCAAGATAGACCCACCAATGACCCCCATTTGAGTCTGTTTTGCTTGTGATGGTAATTGGTGAATGATCTTTCCCTGTCCTTATCTCGACCCACAAGCTTTTTTCTTACATTTTTCTCTTCTCTGTCCAGCTAGGGAAGGGAAATGATAGAACGTCTTTGGTGGGACCTTGTTGTCCTGTCAGAGTCAACCCACCATGTTAACATCTTCACCATGTTTGCATCTTCAAGGGAAGATGCAAATCACGTAATCTTGTGGGATCAAGTTCACTAGAGCCATCACAAATGTTTGGCTTGTCAGCTAGTTTGCAGGCTCACAAGTTACAGAGATAATGTCATCTAATTTACACCTTCATCCCATTACCTTCCCTCTCGGCTTCACAACTTAACCATTTGTGTATTTTTGCTGCAGCAAGACCCTGTATTATACAGTGGTCTCCTATTCAGCGTGCATTTTACAGAGCCCATTCAGGAACAGACGGTAAGCCAAATAACTACTGAAGTCCAGAAGTAAGATATTTTTCTCTAGCAGCAAAATAACAAAGACCTGATCCTGTAAAAGGTGAAGCAGCTCAACTCCACTTGAAAAGAAAAGGAAGTCATGTTTACATGCATAAAGCAAAGCAGCATGTAGCACACAAGAAGACAACTCCAGGTAGAAGTGGAAATAGAAATTTTCCCAACAGCAAATGTAGTCCCAGTGTAAGAACACCCCTAGCACCTTGGGTTGGTTTTGTTACATCTGTTAAGGGATGATACGTTAAGAGTCTATGGGACTAGAAAGTCTAAGCTGTTATCTACGTGGGCTCCAGAGCCCGTGTTTGGACACGTGCACAGCAGTACGTTACATCAAATGACTGTGAGATGTTACCACCTCCTCACAATTGGCAATGGCTTAAATCAAAATGCTGCGCCATAAATCTGCCGTAACTCATGATTAAGAAGTGGTCACATACTCATACCAGAAGTCAATGGGCTGGTCCAAGCAATATCTTGTCAGCTGATTGCGGTTCAATTGGATCCATTCATGAAACAGAGCTGTAAATCACAGCTCTGCGTACACCTTCCATACCCACAGTTAGGAAGTCAGAGGTGCTGTTTGTGTGTCAATTGTTGAATGTAATTTTAAATACGACTCTGAGTTGTGATTCTTTGCAACCAATGCTGTAGGGTTTTACTAATGCAGGTGGATAACTAGTGCAGAAATATTTTGATGCACAGCAGTGAAATACACTTCATATAGTTTGCCATATTATTTCATCAATCCAACCTGCTTATTATTTATCACAGGGGTTTTTTTTTGTTTCTTGCTTTTCAAACTCTGTATCACTTTCTTAAGCTTCTCATGACTCTTATCTAAAAATAATAAGAAACTGCCAGTCCCACCCTTCCAGTGCTAACAGCTCTCCATGCCCGAGTGAAGATCTGTAGTGCTGTATTTGCCTTTTGAAGAGGGAGAAAGTTATTTGCAGATGGACAGCACACAGCAAGCTCTTTCAGAAATCTGAACACTTTGTTTATGATTACACGCAGGGTCAAGTATAACCTCCCACTGCTCAGTTAAATGACAGCAGCTTAGCTGAAAGTGAATACTACTGTGCAAAGGTGTAATAAATTATAAACCACCTGGGATGTGGAGTGAATGACAGCTGGCAAACTCAATTTTAACATCTTTAATATAGCTCCCTGTCTACCAATGAGTTTCTGAAGAAAAAGAGGATTTATAGTGTCCAGGAAAATCAAAGTTATTTGTTTCTTTTATCTCTCCTAGTAGTGCAGGTCATTGAGAAGGAGGACTTCTGCAGGCAGCTTAAATAATAAATAGTGACAGATTCTAAGGAGAAATGATACTGGTATTAGCAGCAATTTCATTTGTTGCAAGGTTGACAGACATGATGAAAAGGAACATTCCCCTGCACCCGCTGCTAGTCCACCTCTGACCTTGGAGGCAGCTGTCGTGTGCAGCTCTGCTCTTTGCTCCCCTGCATACGGAGTGTCTGTGGCAGGCAGTGGCTAAAACCCCTCCAAATAACCTACTGCAGAGCAAAACCACAGAGTAGAAAATTGGTTGGATTAAACAAATCTGGGTGACGTTTTTGTAAGCAATGCCTGATGTGAACTGGAGTGGCACAGGGACACAATTCAGCCTGGCTTCCCAGAGTGTCTGAAATCACATCAGGGTATATACACAAAAGCTAACAAGGTGAAAACTTGAACCCCTGGATTACTGCTGCTATTCCATGAATGCTCTAGCACAAGTCCTTGATGTCAGTTTAATCATAGCTTTCTGCTTTATTTTGAGCTTCATTTTAACCCTAACAACTTTATACTTCTATTAGGAACATGATTTCCATTTTTTCCCCCTCTAAAATCTTTCTGCCTCATCAGTGTGAGAAACATTTTTAATGTTTTCCTTTTTTTTCTGGCATTTTTTGAATACTGGGCTAGGAATTCAAGTGTGGATTAGAGCAATATAACAGGGGACCTGTATTGAACGCAGTGGGAGGCTAATAAACCTAAACCATGGAAGGCTCTACACCAAAGTAAACTTTCTGAAACACTATCAGTAGCAGTAGATGACATAAATAATATACTAAAATAAAACTAAGAAAAAGTTAGTCCAATATAATGAATTGATCTGGGACACCCAGGTGAGTAATGGTTAGCAAAGATGAAGCCACTATCTTTGCCATTATTGTACCTGTGAGAAACACCCAGCATAGGAGAGGCAACGAGCAATTACTACAAATAAATAACTGAAGAGATAGAAGGCTGCTTGCTGGGACTGATACTCAAAGTAAAAACTTATCCAAATCTTAATTCCAAGATGAAGCTGAACTTCATGGGTCAAAAAGACTCAGAAAATGGGGAAAAAAGTCAACGGGATACAAACAAAACCATCCCCATATCTCTAACAAGCGAACAACTTTTAGCACTGGAAAAAAACTCCAAAACCCTAGAATCAAATTCTGATTTGGCCAAAATCAAAAGCATAAAAGAGCTGCAGGGGAAGTAGAAACAATAGACTGAATATTCAGATTATTGACTAAAAAGGAAGCTTTCATGGTTTTAATTCCAGTAAGTAATAGCGGCTTCTACAATAATCTTGACACAGTGATCAATTTGTTTAGGTACTCACACTTACCCCCGGTGCAGGAGAAGAAAACGTAGGACCTGGCTGGCCAAAGGATCTTGCTGACGTAGCAATAAAAGATGAGCCGACATTTGATGGATAATCTAAATAATGGATTACACACATTTCATGAAAATCTTGACTCATAGTAGTTGCATTAATGTGCTCAGTAAGAAATGCCCCATTTATATAATAATTAATTTCAGTCTCTACACCAAATTATACACTGTTTCATTGAACTGTGAAAATAAGTCACTGTTTGAAATAAAAACAAATGTACACTTTGAAAGGCACGATTTCGGCTTTTAGCCTTTCTGTACACAACCTTTAAAAAGTTTTCCCTGGAAACTTGTATCATATTTCATTTAAAATGTCTACTTTTCCCCAGAGACTGACTTCCCTTTCAATTAAAAAAAAAAGTGGTTTTAACTCTTGCACATACAACCATTCACCTTCAATGCTAGATGGATTGAAAACTGCTGCATTATTTGGCGATAAATGCAATGTTCCATCTCCTGAGCTCAACACACACCGGATACCAGTGCTGGAAAACAAAGAAAAGAACTTTAGGAGCACACATAATGTGCCATAAATATTTAAGCATAATTATTAGACAGTAAATTTCCGAGGTAAAGCCACTGAAGTATGGGATGCTCCATCAGAAATTCAGTTGGAAGAGTGTCTCTAAAATAATACTTACTTATCTGAAAAAGCCATACATTTTTGGATATGAAGACTTCCTTTAATGTGCTGATCCCAGTCCTACATTGAAACAAAGAGATGATGAGCACAGGAAAAATCCTGAAGGCAAACTTACAAGAGATTTCTTCTTCATCCAGTTTACCTTATTCTAAAACCAATACTGAGATGTTAAAGATCAAACTGTGTGATGCTAGAGCCAAGTGCACCTTCACCCAATGCATTTATGGATTCATTATTTGTAGGTTAAATTATTGGTTACTTTACAGAAGAGGAGGTTCTCTGTATTAGTTTTTAAATCCAGTATATTCCTACTAACTCAGTTACTTCACTCTAGCTGAAAAGCTCACCCTGTAAGGTGCTGAGCACCCTCGACTCCTGCAATAACCAAACAGAAGTCACTCAGCTCACAAGGCAGCCAGGACAGTGCTTATTCATTTCAGTAGATTAGCACAATTTGTCAAAGTACATTTACCGATTTACACTTCACATGATATATTAAACACCGACAAACAGACCAACTGAAACTCACCTCAATAACACTTCTCCTGCCCTATTTAAATGTTCAATGAAAAAAAAGAAACGCCCAGCGTGCCCTAGATGGGGACTGCTTCAGCCCAGACCTGCACCTGCAGAAACCACTGTAGCCCTTCTGCAAGCAGCTGCTCAAAGAGTAAATGGGAAACATGGAAGACCAAATATATTCAAATATCCCAAAGTCCCAGAGGGTATAATAATCAGGTACTATTTCATTTGCTGGCCATCTTCCTTCCCGTAAACACACTGCTGGGATGTTTTTGTCAGGCCATCATCAGCATGAAAACACATGCCTAGCAGCTAGGTGCTGGTTTTGCGATGAGATAGAAAAGGTCACAAGGACTTGCTCAACAGGACTCACCAGGAGGCCAGAACAACACTAGCTAAGCCCATGAATGGTTGTGGGGCTCAGAGGGCCTTCTCCAGACCTGACCTATTTAACGTGATGTAGCACACAGGCTCTCTGGGCAACTGGGAATCTGCTTCTCAACGGTGAGGGGGAATTTGGAGCTCCCTTGGCATTGTGAACAGAGAAGTGGAAGTGTGGTCTGCACCACACATGCTGAGCAGCTTCTTGTTTCTAGGCCAAAACTGCTGGGACTTTGAGTCCAAAATTGTCCTTAGAGATACTTGAAGGAGGAAGAGATCCCAACAGAGGAATTATTAAAATAATGTTATCAAAATGCACTGCTTTGTTTAAGCAAGCTGCTTCCGCAAGGCTGTTAGGGTAGATCAGAAATGCAAAGAGAAAGGGAGAGGCAGATGAAGCTGCAGATGTGTAGTTACAATACCAGCTTGAAAAGCAGGGGATTGGCTTCAAGCTCCTCCTCCCTTCGCTTTGAGCTCATAAGATGAGCTGCGACCCCAGCTCAGACTGCACATTTCTCACGCCAGCCCCATACTCTCACTGTCACTCACAGCAAGACTCAGAACAAACCAAGACCTTGAAACCCCAGTAATTCCCATGAAACAGATGTACGACACCCTGAGCGAAAGAGCAAGACTATGGCCCTTTGTTTCCACTTCTCCCAGGCACCTCCGCAGCAATGGACACAGGCAGCAAGGAGCAACGGGAGCTGGTGGCCAGATCATCATTAGGCTCAAGGGTCTGAACCGTGCCCCAAGGGTGCTTCGAAACCACTCACCTTCAGATCGAAGACCTTCTTGTCGCACAGAGCGCAGACGTGGGGGAAGTGGAGGGGGGCTGCGCCGCAGAGGTCGCCCTGCTGGTGTGGTGGCAGCGAGCGGGCAGGCAGGTCGTGGGTGCCGCCACTCCGCTCCTCCTTCTGCCTCATGCGAGGGCTGCCGAAGCTCTGCTTGCTGTGGTTGAGGCGGCCGAAGGCGGGGGGGCCAGCCGCGCTGAACTTCGTGTCAGGTGTTGGCTCTTCGGGGTTGTAGAGCTCGTTTCTTATTTCATACTGCTGCTGACTCGCTGGCGGCCACAGGCTGTCACCGGGCATGAGGTCAGGCTTGTTTTGGCTGGGGAAATCAGGGATATTTTCCCACTCGTTGTTCGTAGCGCTGCCGTGCAAGACAGGGCCAGTATCTCCTTTTGGATGCGAGCTTGTGTGCGGGTCGCCGGGGAAGGCTCGTGCTGTCCCATGCTGGGCTGCTGCCGCTGCCCCATACACCTCCTTGGGGAAAGCTGTCGCCGCCTCAAAGTGACCCTTGTAGCGTGGCCCCGCTGCAGCCGAGCCCGTGTGGGACCCGAGGAGGCTGTGCTGGCTGGGCTGGTCACCCTCCGACGCATATGCTGGAGGGGCAGCATTGGCGGCGTTTTGCTTGTTGTAATCATAAAATCCCCCTGCCACGGCAGTGGAGGCGCCTGCCTTGTTGAGACCCACCATGATGGATTGCTGGCTGGAGGTGGGAGCCATAACCCCTCCGAAGGGATTCATGACGATGGCGTTGGGCGTCTGAGCCTGAACAGGCCCCAGGCTACCGCTTGGAGCAGCTAAGGCCGGGCTCTGGGCAGGAAAGGCAATGCCACCAGAAGGGAACCTTGCAGCAGCGATGCCAGGTCCCTGCGGTGGCCCCGAGGTGTGGCTCTGCGGGGCGTTCATCATGGCAGGGTGCCGCAGCTGGTTGAAAAGCGGCTGGGACATGGCCACTTTGGAGAGCACCTGGTTGAGGACAGTGGCAGCGGCTGGGTTGTTGGTGACGGCAGTCTGAGCCAACTTTAGCCTGTGGAGCGTGAGCTGCGCCTGGAGCTGTGCGAGCTGCAGGCTCGCTGGCGAGGGGAGCAGGGGGCTTGGAGCGCCGACGGAGAATGGACTCTTCTCCAGGAGCTTGGCAGCGCTGCAAAGGATCAGAATCTGGGTCAGACAAACACACCCAAGATCCACCCGCATTCGCCTCCTGCTAAAGCTTGGCATGGGATACACAGCCGCTTCTGGAGATTCAGCTTAGCTAAACCCAGGGAAAGAAAGGCATAGATAAATTGATAAACTGTCATCTTCTCTTCCACATTCACTGTTGCATTCCTTTCCATCAAAAATATACAAGGGTGACAATTATGCCAAAGATTGCTCTTCAAAATCCACACTGCATCTCTCATCACCCTCTGGATCTGGTCTTCAGTTCATGTCTGTTACAAACTAGGAACAGAGATAACACAAGCCATCCCATCCCATCCTTAAATCTAAAATTCTTCCTCTCTTCTGCTCTTTATGCAACCTCTGGCCTCCCTGCTGAGACATCACCATTCCAAACTGATTTTGTGACATTACCATTACTCCCTTTTCCCCCACAGCAGGGGGATATGAATAAAAAGACATCAAATGGAACTGTAAAGCCAGTCCTGTAGGTACTTCACTCCTAGCACATCTGGCTGCATAAAGGAAGATTAAATGCATGTATTTATTTTAATTGTTTACAGTTCTCATTTAATTAATCTGCATGGCAGCCTGTTCTGTAACAAAGTATATCATTTCCCAGTCGTGCAGATGCAAATATAGAGGAAGAAAAAAAAGCAAATGATTTGTCAGAAGCTGAAGCAACTATGAATGAAACATCCTGAAGAAATTTTCCAGTTCAGCTGGAATGTAAGACAAAATTTATAGAGTGCCAGCTGGTAAAAATCAAGGTCTTTATGCTTTCTAGAAATTAGAGGTGCACTGAGTGTTCTCCTTCAAGTCTTGTATATGGCATGAAAAAATGATGACTAAATAGCCTTCTTGAATTCCAGGGCTGCGGAAAACAGGAGATGATATTTTCAGGTGTATGGTGGATCCTGGCTTTGGGCAGTACCTTTGGGGCATGTCACCAGTTCACAGCACCACCACCAACCCTTCCTCCTCCTACCCCATCAAACCCTGAAAACATGTAACAGGAAAAATATGAATAAAAATGGGCAAAGTCTAGCAAAGTTAAAAGCAAGGGAAATGATATAATGGAAAATATTAGGCAGCAATAACTTTCAGGCAGCTGCACCCACTGCCTGCCCTGCACCCTTCCAGGATGCTTCCTGCATCATCTGTGGCAGAGCCAGCCAGGTCTGCATGCACATACACCATGCTGTGGCCACACTCCCTCTGCATGTCATGCTGCCTACGCCTGGATACCATCAGTCATTTTCATGTCCCCATCACAAAAATGTTAGCCATCACTTTTTCCACCAGCAGCAGCCTCTGCTCACAGATGGCACAGCTACTCAGCCCATTACAAATGGCTGTTCATTCTCAAAATGAGAGCAGGGAGCACTCGAATAACAGGGATGTGGTCCAAAGCTCAATTAATTTATATTGTAAAAATGTATTGAGTTTCAATTTAGGCCTTTCAAAGCAGCAGGAGTTACGCATCAACTGCCACGCAACCCTCACTGTTAATAATTGGCCAATTTGCTAAACTGCATGGATGAAGTTGTAGTTAATGATAAATGTCTTGTCAGCATGCTACATTTGAAAACCACAAATTAGCAAAACATCTGCTTAAATCCAAAGTATGACTAAGAGAAAATGAATGGGTTTCATATTTAACGTTTAACTTCCACTAGCAACTGCAAGGCACATCTGTCTCCCAAAATACAAAATGCCGTTTGGGTAAGCGCATCATTATGTAATGACAAGACTCCCTGCCAGCACAAGCTGACACCACTGTGCTTCAGAGCTGAGGTGCCTTTTGTTTTCCCATGTGGTTTCCATCGCTTACTCTTTGACTTGCACTTAACAACACACTTTGCTGTAAATTTGATTATGGATGAGAGCCAGGGCACAAGCACAATCAAAACAACATAAATGCTCTCAAAAATCTCAGCCCATGAGATGCTCAGGACCCACCAAAGCTGCTGAGGAGCCCCATGATCTGTGAGGGACCCAGCAAGCAGAGGATCTTACACTGTTGTGCACACCAACATCACCGCCAGGGGACATGGCACAACCGTGTGCCTGGTCTGTATTGTTCCACCAGCATCTGGAGTGTCCTGGCTTATGATGTGCTGCATGGGACTTGCCACAGCCCTGACAACTGTTTCATTTTATAGCTGGCTACACCTTTTGTACACTAAGCAAGCTGTAAAATTCTTTTAGAAAGTTTTATAGAGCATGTGACTAAGAACTGCCTAGCAATCTTAAAATAAAAAGAAAAGCCAGCAGCCAGCATATGATGTTTTCAGGTTCAGGCTCCACATGTGACTCCTGTTCCCAACAAGCTACTAATTCCAGTGACATTCACATCCAGCAGTTGTAGCTGCTTCCCAGCTCTAGTGGCTAGCAGGCATGGGCTCCCTCTCTCCAGCAAAACCACCTCACTTGAAAAGCCTGAAGCTCCCTCAGCCTCTTTATATTTTGACCAGCTATGAAGTCTAAGAAATGTCCCAGCACAGAAGTAGTGCATTATCAGAGCATCCCTGGACTGCAAGCCAGCAATGGGGAAAACTGGGAAGCTGCAGAGAGCTTCCTTACCTGCAGACAAACTAATGCCATAAGGAGAAGCTGCAGCCTCCAAGCCCCTTGAGGAGGGGATAGGATTAGTGAGGGCCACTCCTATGCACCAGTAGGTCTGAAAATGGCCACAGCTTCAAAATTCAGCTGTCTGTTATGAATTTCCAGAGTTCAGGGTGTTACAGGTTGCATGCTTTATCCTCCCACAGCAGAAACAGAATATTTTATCATCTAATCAAGCCAAAGAAGCAAAGGCATGTTCATGGGTCAGTGGGAAAAGCACACACAGATGAAAGGCTGGGAGAAAAGCTCCCAGTAATGGCATCTTTTAGTGTGGTACCCAAATTTGAGCATGTCTGTTCTGTTATGAAACACAAGATGTAAGACAGACAGGGGACTGGTGTGCACAGCTTTGAAAACTTCTTTCCCTCTTTCTGTTCTATAGCGGTAACACTCATGTACTTGATAACTTGATAATTTGCAAATACACCTGCTTGCTAAACTATTGGAAACTGCAAACACAAAGCGAAGAGAGCACTCAGCTAAGGCATTTTGCAGGGTCTGTTCATCACTCATACACACACCCCTCCCACCCCAGCTGGCCCTCAGGTTACCAAAACGCAGCCCCCGCCTGCTTGTGGGGGGTTCTCTGCTGCAAGATGATTCAAAGCAGCTGAATGAAGCTCTCATTCCCCATTGAGTGCTTGGGGAATTAGCCTGCGCCAGCCAAAGTTAGCTCTGTCCCGCGCAAAACATTCCCAATTATAAGGTCAGCGATGTAGAAAGTAAACAGAAGTTGTCCTCTTGGTTTATTTATTTAACTTTAGCTCTACAGCTGGTCTACACTAGCAGTCTCTTTGCCCAACTAGGAAAGCTAGAAATGGTCTTTCTTTAGTAAAATAATGACAGGCAGGAGCACTGCCACAGAGTTTCCACAAAGAAATCCATAAACCAGGCAAGTTTTCACACACCTCTGGGAGAAAAGAGTTGAAGACGTGCATCAACTATTGCAATGCTCACAATGAGAGCGCAAACACTGGCAAGGCTACATTGCTATAAATCAGTTCAGCCCATCTGCCGCTCCTGTAATCCGTATTCTGCTTTTAGCATCCAAGAACAGCAAGCAACACACAGTGTTGGAGGTAAAGTTATCTAGATGGTTGGATTATTTGAGTAATCCTGTCTACAAGAGTGATGAAAAGGGTGAACACAAACCACATCTATCATAACCGACTGACAGCCTGGAGCTTGATTTTCAAATGGCAAGACTAAGGATTTTAAAACGCCAAGAATTAGGAAATAAATTAAAAAATCTCAACTAATGAAGTAATGATCCTAGCTGCAATTATTTATTTGAGAAGTATCTGTACTCACAAATACTGGAAATGTTGCGTAACGTATGAAACCGAATACTCAAAAAAAAAAAATCTACTCCATAGCGACACTGAATTTGTTTTCTTGCATTTTCCATGGAAGGAAGTCCTCTAAGATTCTTTTGCATTGCCCCTCCTATGACACATTGCTTTTACATATAATTACATGGACCTGTCTTTGAATCTTTGAAAGATAATTTTTTAACTTTTTTTTTTTTGCAAAATATGCCCTTTTTCTCTGTGTTATTGTGTGGATTCCAGAATTAAAATGGCTACAAATACTATGATACCCGAGTATCCTAGTTGTATGACTACTCTTCAGAAGCACATTATTGGATTTCAGACTGGATTTGCAATAGCATCATGGTTTTTCATCCATTAAAGCTGTTTTTCAATTAATTTTTCTAACAGTTAGCAAACTTCGTATATTTAATTCAGGACTCCTAAACACATCAAAGAGAACCACTTCCTTGTATCTAAGCACAAAATCAATTATATTCTCTTCGGCAGGAGTGTGAACATCCCTTCCCTATAATGTATCATTTATTCAAAACACATGGGGCTGCCTTTTCTAAACTCATCAAAAAAAAAAAAGCTGCTGTATTAGAAGAGCAAATAAAAGCTTCTTAAAAATAAACAAATCAATTGTTATATGAAGTTGATAAGGTATTAGGGGCAAACCTAGTCTTCAAATAAAAATGCACTGTTTCACAGTACTTCAATGAGATGACAAGTTTGTATGTAAGGACAGAATTTGGCCTCTTGCATTCAAGGGAACTGCAAAGTCGTGTTCCGAACACTGGTAGAAGTAAAGAAAAAGTTCAGTAATATCAACAACATAAATCAATTACCACCATAATTAATTATTATACTGATATTTTGTTACACTGTTTGGCTGATCCAACTAAGAATTCAGGGTTAATGTTCTTTTTTGCTTGTTGAATAAACCCAGCACTTAGGTCAATAAAGACTGGAGCACTGGTTAACAAATGGACACAGGAACTTTTTCCTGTACTCTAGATTGCATCTGGCCAGTACTACATGACTGTTTTCTTTCTTTTCAACTCCAACAGAAGTATTTTCTTTGGGTTTCAGTGAAAATAACCACCTTGGTCAGAAAAGCTCAGAGAATCTGCTGAAAGGAGAAAATCCCTCCACCATTATAATTTAAGCTCTGAGATCATCTGCCGCCAAACTTTTTTTTGCTGAGTTCTGGTTAGAAATTATTAAAAAAAAAAAAAGAGATCATGTTTCACAGTAAGTTCAGCTATTGATGGAGAGCACTAAAAACCTTAAGCTACTTTAATATGTTTGTAAGCTGCAAGTAAACCCCTTCTTATCCCAAATAATGATTTCTAAAGCCCTCCATTATGCTATTGAGGGAGTAAAATAAAACATCAGCCAATGCATACATGTGGTTTGCCAAGTGAGTTTTGCATATGTTTGGCAATAGCAAACTCTGTTATTTGGACAATCATCCAACCTAACAGTTAACTAGAAGGTGAAATGTAAAATGCTATCAAGAGCTGGTAAACTCAAGGTTTCCAAAGGTGACAGCAGTTAAGTGCCTGCCTCCTACCAAGAGTCCTTTTTTGCTCATTTGAAACTTTCAGGTAAAACGTTCTTAGTTTATATGCAGAGAAGTCAGGCAATTTCCACTGGGAAAGGGACAAGATAAAGGG
>WAAB01025358.1:0-22301 GCA_013389865.1 Piaya cayana
GTGTTATTCCATTCAACCTTTGTCCATTTTTGATAGAATGAAAATAATTAGGAAAATAGACTTTCTTAGGAGAAAACTTGCTGCCGTGCCATTTCAATTAAGAAAAATCCTTGAGTAATGTAATTTAATCTATCTTTGGGATTATAGGTGTACTGAGATAATTTAAATTAAGAACATGCTGTCTTTTGTTCTTTTAGCATCTGGTAGGTGGCATCTGGTATCAGCTTAACAACTGGGGTTTGTTTTAACACAGAATTTGAACAGACAGAGCACATGTAGAATTAAGGTGGCCAATATTTTCAAATTATCTTTCTCTTTTTTTTTTTCCTAAATATTTTAAAGCTAAATTTCTATTTTCTTCAAGGACTTTCTATGCACTTCTGACTCTTGGATCAAGACGTCTGTACTAAATGTCCTTTAACATTTATTGAGTGCTGTTTCTGTTGCTGAGTGCTATAAGATTTCTATGTTTATACTTGACTTTTTCAAAATCTTGAATTAAGAAGCGTCTTGTTTCCCGTGTGGAAGATGAAGGGCAGGTGGTCTTTACATGCTCTGTGTTAGACCCACCATAGATTATTTCTCTATAGAGTATTCCATTGATTTGTATCATCAACATTTTGACTTCAGTAACTGAAGTATGTTCAGATTTATTTCAGATAATTTAGTGACATGCATCTTGACTTTTGGAATAATAGAAAAAAGCTTTATTAGTGTTTAGGTGGCCAGTGGTTTGGTTGGTTTTTTTTTCATAGGAAGCTCAGCAGTTTGGCTGGGGATAGCATCGAGAAGTTATTTATGCTTCACTTTTGTATCTGTTTTGCTTTATGATAACTCTTGCAGCTGCTTAGTGAACAGCCTTTCCCTGTCCTCAATCTCTGTGTGCCTCTTGTTACCCTCTTAAGGAAGCAAGGTAAGCACGTATTTGCCAACAGACTTGCTAGTCTAGTGAGTTAGTCATTGAACTTGAGGTTCATCGTGCGAGGAACCAAAGACTGCAGAGCAGTGCCAAAAGGAAATCGCGTGGGCTGGAGAAAGTCATGGGTTGATTAGGATAACCGAATCAGCCCTGAGGTGGGATTGTGAGCCCATGTCAGATGCTTACACCTAACTTGGAAAAGCAGTGGAGGAGGAATAAGAGATCAGTGTGCAGTTGCAGGGGTCTTGGTGTCATCAGGATTTCTGAGACGTAATTGCCAGCTTGCATGAACAGGTTGCACTTACAGATATGGGTTATTTAGGAAGGCTGGGCAGAGATGAAGTGCACAGGGAATTGTTTAGAGCTTAGCGATGGGCTACTTGAAAGCTTTCTGGGTCAAGAAAAGAGGAGTCCAGAAGGGCGATGCATTTGTTACAAACCACTAATCTAGAAGTGAAGCTGGATGGATTCTTCCTGCAACTTCCAATTGGTGGTTATGAGATTTCTGGAGTACTTTGAGGCCACTTTTTGTGTGCAGGTGCCGGATGGTTTGATTTGTCATGTGCTGTGCAGGACATGCTACGTGAACATGGTTAAGATCCAGTTAGAGGAATGCAGTTTGACAGCAGCCTTGACTACAGTTGGCCTGAAATGGTGGAATTTAATATTCTGAGGAAAGCAAGTAGCAGGGTAGTGACTCTGAACTTCCGAAGAGGAAACTTTGGACAACTGTTAGGCAGGATTGCACAGGAAACTGTATTCAGGAGCAGAGGGGTCCAGGAGAGCTGATGGACCTCCAGGGGCAATCTTCTCAAAACTCTAGTGGTACAGCAGTAAAGGTACCTCTGATTCTTCAACCAGGGCGTATCAGGAGGTGATGACTGTAGCAAGTGTTAGCCTGGTAAATTCTGGTTAGGTACTAGGAGAAATCTTTTTCACAAGGAAGCTGCCCAAACTGTACAATAGATTATGCATAAATGCTGTAAAATCTATGGCTTTGAAGATACTGAAAAATTCTGGTCAAGGCCTACGAACAACCTGATAAAATTTCCGTTATTTTCCAGGCTTTGAGCACAGGGTGGGACAGTGACTCTTGAATTGCCTTTCAATATTCTGTGATTTCTACAGCCACGTAGTGGGCTGTGTCGGAAACTGACTTTTGAAAAGCAAACTCCTTTTACTCTCTCTGTCTCCTACTCTCTTCAGGTTTGATTGCAGCCAGAGAAGTTTTCTAATGTACCGTGAAAGAACTGCTGTTTCAGAGAAATGAGGCTATAACATTTTTGGAGTAACTTTCTTGATAATATTCTAAACCTGGCCCTAACAGCCTTTAAAAAAATGAGACTTCAAGTGGCGCCTTAAATATCATGTCTCATTTTTAACTTTTCTAATAGTTAGACAATTTTAATTACTTCAGCATTAGTTTGTGTGATCTATATGAAGACTGTCCTGTTTGCATTTCTTGCATTTTTTGATTTGTATGCTGTGTCTCTTCCCTGTTTTCCTTTTTCTATATCTAAATCTAATTGCAGGTTTTTTCCAAAGCCCATTTTCTTCTTGTCATATTGCTGATGTTCTGCAGTATATTATGTTTTTCTCCGTATGTGGGATCCAAAGCTGGAAGCAATACTTCAGGTGAGGTTCCTCATAAGATAAAAGCTGTACCTTCCAAGTTTTGGACATTATGCTTTTTCTGAGAACTATTCTTGACTTCTTTTTCAAATGTCTTATGTCTGATTAGGGGGTTTTTTTTGTTTGCTGTCCAGCATAACTGACTGAATAATTATTCCTAATTTCCATTTATAGACTTAATTATTTCTTCCAGGCTGATACTTGGAACTTCTATCCATTGAATTTTGTCTAAGTGATCATCATGAGTTCCACTAATTTATTAGGTTTGTGAACAGTGGCAATCTTCTCTAAATACATGAATTCTATGAATGTTTTCATAATTCATCATCTAAGTAGCCACTCCGAATTTTGAAATTATTATGTGTGGGACAGAACCTTGACTCATCTGGTTTGATAAGCTGTGTGGGCTTGACAGCAAACCACAGATAACTGTTATTGAAATCTACTTTTCTGTTTGTCTGTTCAGCTCTTGATGACTTCATCTTGATCACAGTTATGAATCTTCAGTTATAAGATATTGCATGTTGTAGGAATTTTGTACGTTAGTAAAGATTTCCTTAGAAAGACTTCAGCTAGATGGAGCTTTAGATTTCCATGCACCTTCTTAGCATCAACAATTGTTTGTAAGAGTACCTATCATTTAAGAACCTCAGTATCTACACATAATTAGTTTAAATAATAAAGTACGTCAATAGTAATCAAACAGGAAGCTTAAAATATGACTAAAGCTACTGCTGTAAGTAAACTGTGATGATTAATCATTTAAATTTGTTTTTCATTAGTATAATTTTAATTTATGAACAGTCACTGATTTGTTTATGATTGTGTGCACACATCCACCTGTATTTATTTGCAGAGAAATGGAGAAATATATTATCAAAAATAAATCTTTTAGAAGGATGCAAGATGTGAAATGCTGCATAGCAGATGGAAAAAAACCCCATGAGTAGCTCATACATGATAGAAGCCATTTCTTAGAATGCTCTGTGTTTTTAAGCGGTAGATTTTAGTTAACATGCTTTGTTATATGTACCCAGCTACATATTAGACAATTGAGAGAGCATAAAAGACCTCCGTTTTCCTTGGGGAAATAAATGGTTCATTTGACTGTCATTCAGGTTTTTGATATGAAGCAGTTTATATGATGTGCAATCTGTTGCTAAAGAAACGTGAAATGAAGGTGTCCACTGTGAAAAATTAGGTTCTGGTTTTTATGTTTTTTTAAACAGTATCTGTTTGTTATGTGCTCATTGGCTCTGAGGCCACCGTTAAAACTCATTTGTTTGTGCAAATGAAAATGTCTTGAACTGCCAAATGCGAACGGTTGCACTGGAAGCTGGAAGTCAATTGTTTCAGTCCTAGTTGATTTGTGTGTTATTAACAACAAAGATTTGGCTGTTGGAGATGAGGCAAGGGTCAACAAAGGCTTTTAACAGTCTGACCCCTATGGAAGGACAGATTTGTAACCACAGTGAGATTTCATCAAAATGTTTTGAGTTTTGGTTAAGTAGGTAGATTCTCCAAGGTCAAGCTTTGGCAGTCTGTACTTCCATTTATCTGTGCAGTTCTTTTCAATGAATTTTAAATTCTGTATCTTACACTGTGATCTTTTAGCAGGTTTGACTTTGAGCTAAGAACAGAGGGCGTATTGGCAACCCTGTTCTGACTGCTTCGCTTTCATTGACTTCTAAAGACTTGTCTTAGCAAACAGGCAAACTGTAAAGTAAAACTGTTCTCTCTTTACCCTCTGAGATTTTATTACTGTGTAATTTGGTTGCTTTTCATCTCCAAGGCAATGACTTTGCTACAATGTATTGTATTTGCACTATAATGAGCAAATTTATATAATTGTCTGATACATAATCAGGAGACAAAGATCGATGACATTAAATTGCATGGTATTTGTCTCTTTTAGGAACGACAAGATCATACCAACTATATTAAGCTTCTCTGCCGTCTTTGGCAGAGACTTCTGACTCTGAGTCTGTTTGGCAGCAGAAATTGAGCTGGACTAGATGAGATGGTTTGTGAACTCTGTGGGCTAGATTTTGGGTATTGGTTAAAAAACGTGGGGTTTTAAGGTTTTACCAAAAGGTTTTACCTTTTCTGCAAGGTAAAGCATGTTTTCTGAATTGCTTTGTGCAACTTGGTTGTTAACGTTATGTTTGAATCTAATTTGCCTGTGGAGCAGCCTGAATACTGCACTGAATGCTACTGGCACTGCCTGGTCTTCCTGTGGAGTAATCTATAGACAGGTTGCATTGATTACAGAATACTTTAGGTTAGAAGCAACCTCTTCAGGTCTGTTATAGCACCCTGTCCAGCAACTTGTCTTCTCTGACCCTCTTTGTATTACTGTGCTTCTCTAAGAAAAGTCTGGCTCCATCTTCTCTACACCCTCCCGCTATAATAGCCAGCAGTGAAATTTCTTGTTAGCCTTCCTTGTCTTCTCAAGACAACCCCCCCCTATTTTCTCCATGCTCTCCAATCATCTTGGTAATTCCACAGGGAATTTTATGCCATATATACCACAATCAGTTCTGGAGTTCTCAGCACAGGAAGGACACGAATCTTTTAGAGCAAGTCCAGAGGAAGCCACAAAGATGATCGGAGGGCTGGAACACCTCCCATATGAGGACAGGCTTAGAGAGTTGGGGTTGTTCAACCTAGAGAAAAGAAGGCTGCAGGGAGACATTATAGAAGTCTTCCAATACTGAAAGGGGTCTGTAGGAAAGCTGAGGAGGGGCTCTTTCTCAGGGAGTGCAGGGATAAGATGAGAGGTAAAAGTTTTAAGTTGAAAGAAGGGAGATGTAGATGAGATACTAGGAAGAAATTTTTGACTATGAAAGTGGTGAGGCAGTGGCACAGGTTGCCTAGAGAAGCCATGGCTGCCCCATCCGTGGAGGTGTTCAAGGCCAGGCTGGATGGNTCCAGTGGGAGGTGTCCCTGCCTATGGCGAAGGCAGTGGAACTGGATGACCTCTATGGTCCCTTCCAACTCAAACCACTCTACAATTTTATGATTTCAGTGTCTTGAACTGGAGAAGCAAAAATGGACACTGGATTTAAGAAGTGTAGGTATGTCATTATTTATTAGTTGAGGTATAACTATGTGTACTTTTTTTCACCCAGTACAAGTAATTGATTGAAGAAATAATTTGTACTGGTGTTGAATTAGAAATTGCAAAATATGTTCGTATTGTGGATGCATGGATCTGCTTTGATAGCCTTTACCAATGATGAAGTATGGTGAATCACCTATTTCATAGTCATTTTATAGTGGTATCTGAGAAATTATGCTTTCCATGGAGCTTTAAGCAGTAAAAAATTGCAATATTCCAGGCACCTCTGTGAACCAGTTGTAAGTAAATTACAGTTAAGTTAGTTTAATGTTGCAGTTAATGGCATCCACTGTTTAAAAAGCTATTTTAAAAACTGCCTTTTTATTAGTGTTTTCTCTCACTTATATTCATAACATTAAAGGTGTGGTAACACAATTATTCGTCTTCTGTATCTATGAAGTAATGGAAATTATGTTTTCTCTGTATGTTTCTCTGTTTGTTTTACGGAAATTCTTTTGTTGTGCTAGTGTCCTGGGTCTTATTTTCCAGCAGCAGTCTTTTTCTGAGGTGGTGTTCTGCTGCCTTTAATTTTCCAAATAGGTGCCTTTCTTTAATGGTGTTTATGTCTTTCAGACTCTTTGGGGTTTGTGAATTCATGTGAGTGGTTTGGGTTAGAAGGGTCGTTAAAGATCAGCTTGTTCAGCTTAGTCCTCTTAGGGCTGAAAAAAAAAGCTATTTAAGACATTTTTCACTGCGTGATGAGAGTTATTTAAAAAAAAGAAATGTGAGGATGTTATAGGCAGTATTGATTTTCCTCCTCTATCATCTTCTTGACCTCTTGAGCCTCAATCACTAATTATTAGATCCCATTTTAAGCTGAGGTTTCAAGACTTTTCTTCTTAATTTCCTAGAGAGCATGTAAAATTACCTCCTATGGCAGACGTTACTTATCTACAGTGCTTAATTTTCTTTTAAATTACACATATGAGAGCATACTTTATTGGTCAGGTGATGTGCCTCCCTTTCCAGAGTTTCACAGAAAAATGTCTGATCACATTTGGGAGCTGTTTATAAAATCTCATATAATTTTCTAATTTTTTAACATATTTTTGAGAAAGATAGTTCCAGTACTTTTGGAATCATTGGTTGAAATCTTGATCAGTCTTACTAGGAGTTTAGCTTTCAATCATGGTTGGGCACCACTTCACCAAGGGTTGTTTCACCTGAAGATTACAAAGTTGGAAAAGTAGTGTCATCAAGACTCAGAGAGGATCCATCCTCTCTCTTGAATTTTATTTCTGTGTGATGCTCCTGTTCTGGGAAAGCATGAACTGAGCTGTCAAGATGATAGAAGGTTCGCCAGAGAAGTTCCAGTGTAAGTACATAGAAGATCACGTGCTCTACTTGTGACTGTGATTGTTCCACCTCCACTTCTCCAGCTAGCCTAGAAGCCACTAAATACAGTTCTGGCCAAATACAAGATGATGCTGACATTTGCATATGCTTCATCCAGGGAGGTGGAGTCCCTGGAGGTGTTCAAAAAATGTGTAGATGTGCCACTTCATGACATGGTTTAGTAGGCAGGGTGGTGTTGGGCTGACAGCTGGATTTAATCTGAGAGGTCTTTTCCAACCTTAATGATTCTATGAGTCGATGATTCTATTATTCAAATGCCTTTGTATACAGTGCCTTTCTGAAGTGAAGGTATTTGAAAAAAAAAGTTCTCTTCCTGTTACAAATATGTAACAGGAATTGTCTTGAATGGTCCATCACATGAAATTAATATTAGTTTGTTTAAATGGATAATACTATCTTTGTGTTACACTGGATATTGCCTATGCTTTTACTTTAGCACTTGTGTAACCTCTTTTGAAGCCTTTCAAAAAAACAGAGATTCTGCTTTTCCCAAAAAGTGCTTTGTTGCAGCCCAACAATTTTTTTGCTTTGTTTTCCCAACAAATTGTTGCAGCCTGAGCTTGTTACTTAACTTGGATGTGAGTGAGAAGAAAGGAAAGCTTGCAGGTTATGTGCCTGTGTGGTTCTGGTGTGATGTTTACCCACAGTAACAGCACTGTTGCTGCATTGTCTAACATCCCTGTACAGAGCTGGCACTGAGTCAGGATTCAAAGCTATCTTCACCTGGATTTATTCTGTTTTATATTAACCTAATAGGTTAAATTTAATAAATTTTATCCTTCTTTTCGTAAGGTTGCTCTTAATTTGTCATTTTGAATTCTGATCTTGTACCATATAGTTACAGGTCCTGCATTTTTACAACTTCCAGACTCCCCCTCTCTCACCCCCGCCTTGTGTTTTACTGTGGTTCAGGTACTTTTTACCTTTGTATTTTGATATTTAACACTCCTCAGTGGAATTACATTTTTGTATTCTGAAGATACCAGCTGTTCTAATAATTATTGGTATCCAATTCATGGGTTAATACATGAAATATGTGACATTAACCTCTAATATATGTATATCTTGTAGGTTTGATATGCAATAATAAAAATTGTTTATATTACATGCTCTTTTTCTTGCTGAAACAAAATTTTCCTTAATTCCATTTTACCCTTCCTTGAAGCGTGAAGGGGAAGCAAGTGTGGAAGGTGTTCTTAATCAGCTGGTCCTGGAGCATCTACAGTTGGCTCCTCTCCAGTGGGGTGAGTACTGTCAAAACATATTGATGATCTTTTTAGAGGCTATACCGCCTTGTAATTTTTGGTAGCATGAGAGTGATGATGTTTGCATTAACTGATAGTCTGTGATAAAGAAGAGTTTGCTAGGAATTTTACTCTCCTTTAGATACTTTACTTAGCTGAAGATCAAAATAAATTGATGTCTATTTTATTTTAAGTATCACTCTTCAGTGATAGTAAATATGACACATGAAAATGCACTTTTTCCTTCAATTTGCAGTCCGACTTGTACTGTATGAGAACTGGCTGCTCCTAAATTTTCCCTTTGCCTGACAGTATGTGCTTCTAAAGTAACTTCTCTAAAGTATTTTCATATGGAATTGTAATATACCTTGTGGAATATTTCTTACCATGATCTAAACATTTGCATTACCTACAGAAAACGTTGCTGCTTTATGTAGTGGCGAAGAACAGTTTGTCTTAATTTTGCATTTAAAATGATGTTTCAACAATGAAATATTGAATTAATTTAAATTCTAAGTGTCGTAATAATGAGACTTCTGTCTGAGGTTTTTAACAAGGCTTGTTTAGAGGCTTTAGAACGTGGGATGTTTTATCTCCAGCACTTCTACGTCAGTTACAAGATTAAAAAAAAATCCACAGTTCATCAGAAAATTGTTCTTGAAGCTATTGCTTTTAAACCTAATTTAATTCTATACTCCTTATTTTAATTAATTTGATGACCTAAAGAGAACAACGATCCATCACCATTGTCTGTATTAACCTCCAAGCTCTAGTATTTGTGTATTCTTTTCAATACTTTTTTTTTTTAAAGCATGTCTACCATCCTCAGCTCCTATGTTAAATTATGTAAGCACTTTGTTTACAGATGAAATTAAAAGTGGTAGTGGTTTAAAATTTTTTGTTATAAATGTGTTAAGCTTTCACCTGCCTCCGAAGTCAAGCTTATGTGGCCTCTGCTCTTCAGAGGACTCAAGGGTTTGGTAACATTTGCTTGTATGATTAGCTTAGGCTACGATTGCCCTGGTCCTCATTAATGAAAAGTGTGGCTTCTGTCAGATCCATGTTGTGAGCTCATGCAGGTTGCTTGAGAGTCATCTTAGATCTGAAGACTGGCATTGACCTTCAACAGGTTTGTAACCTGGGCTCTGTTTCCCTTGGCACTTTTGCATGGGATATTACTTTAAGAATGAAACCCATAGGTTCTTTATTTCCCCTTTTCTTGGTTTTATTTCTTTTCTTTTCGTACCAAATTCCACTAATTTATTAGTAAAAGAGGCTTTCAGTCATAGAATTGTGTTGGGTGTTCCTACTTAATGGTGATATTCATAGGTACTTTGACACACTAGCTGAAAAACATAAACATAGCACTCATTTACCATAAAATCAGATTGTCTATGGAGTTGGTAGTTTCTCAGGTGGTTGCTTAAATCAGTTAAAGAATACCGGTTACTTTAGTTTTCAGAATGTACGAACACATATGAGCATGAGACAAAACTCTGCTATTCTCTGCCTCATGCCTGCACAATCTTTGAAGCAGAAGCTCTTGATGATTTTCTGGTGTATGTGGTAATTTCCTCCATTAAATAAAACAGGGAAAGGAAGATTCTGTGGGATTTCAAGTGCTTCCTTTAGCACAACTTATATATGATATGTCCTTTTTGATAGTTCTGGTGGCAGAAAATAGTGGTCTGTTGGAGAAATCTATCATTATGTCTGTTATTTTCTCAGTCTAAAATTAACTATTGTGTATATTATGTGTTTTGTATAACAAAAAAAAAAGTCCATGTAGAAGCTGTAGTTCACTGTAGAGATTATTGAAAAAAGATATTTTGATGAAATACCTGATTTTACCTGAGAAGAAAAGCAAAAAAAAAATTAAAAACAAGGAAGAAAATTTAGTTTCCTTTTTAATTAACCTTAACTTCAAATACTTAGCAGTTAAACCTTAGCTGGTTGGTTGCACAGTGTTGCTGTCCCTCCAGAGACTGCATCATGGCAATACAACCTAATTTTAGTTTTATTAATATGTGGGATGGAGATAAAACTAAAAGATTGTTTTCTTCAGTTTGGTGGGCAGGAGTAATAAGGAGTTGCTGGAATATCTGCAGTCAAGTGTGTGTGTGTGTGCGTGTGTACATGTATTTAGACTATGTGACATCCAGTCTTTCAGAGTTTAAACTGTCTTTCAGTGCCAGTATGTACTTCCTGTTCAACTCCTGGAAAAGTGTTATATATTTCAAATCGTCTAAGGTGTAATGCAAGTTCTGATTTCCCTTTGTTTTTTTTCTTGGTATTTTGAAGTGATTGACCTTAGCTATTTTGGAAGAGTCAGCTTTTTTTTTTAGAGGTAGTGGTCTGTACTGAGAACGAGTAATGAGATAAACGTCTGCAAGCTACCATAAGAATTCTTTGAGTGCTAACTTTTCTACTAAATGACAACCTTAATATATATAATAAGGAAATAGTCTGCAGTTTTTCTTTTATCATTCTCCCTCAGCCCATATTTTTATGTCATTGATAAAAAGGTACTTTAAAAATACTGTAATACTGTAGAGTCAGCCAGATGTTTTCTTTCTCTTAATGACACTATTTGTAATCACAGTCTTGCTTTGCTTTGGACTTTCCTTTTTTGTATGTTAAGGATGATTTAGGTTTTAATGTGAGCCTTTTACTGCTAGCCACCGTTGTAAGTTAATGTTTATGTGTATTGGCTGAAAATTTTGCCTTCATGTTAAGCAATAGAATGTAGTCTATTCAAGGTGTTTTCCATATTGATGGTTATACTGAAGGATTTACTTTATTATAAGTGTTCACAGTGAAACATGAATGAACACTTAACATGGTTTTGATTAAAAAAATGACTGGTTCTCGTTCAAATTTATAAAATTGGATGTCAAAATTACTTTTAAATTTGGCATATTTAATTCATACTAGAGTTAATATTATACTTCTAAAATTATAGAGGCATATTGAAATATTTTTTCATGTAAATTCGACAATCTTGTCCTTTTTCAGTAAATGCAAGGCAAAGGGAAGAATTAAATGATTGTGGTGTTGAAGTTTTGGTCTCAGGGTAAGAAGTCGTCTCTGAAGGTTGTCAGATAGAGCAGAAGAAGTGGCTCTTAGTGAACACCGTTGGTTGTGATTTCATAAAATTAAATGACTAGGGAAGGGAACAGTATTTACAACATGAGGAATCATAAAAAAGAAAATATGTCAAAGGCTAGACTGAGAGTTCTTAATATGTTGTTAAAATTGATTTTAAGATTTAGGACATCTCTGTAAAATGAAGTTGTCTATTAGGAAGGTTAGTAAATCACACGTAATTGAAAAACATAATCTTGCTCAACACTACTAAGTTCAATGTTCTCTAAAATTTATGACATATTTTCTTTTTACTGCTGGGCAACAAACCAAATGCAGGAATAGATGTGGTTTTAAGGTGAATATATTAATACCATCAAATCAAGGAAACATAGCCTGCAAAGTTTATTGAGGAGAACCAAGGCTTTTCAAAGTCGTATGTCATGCAAGTTCCATGCTGAGATTTGAAAATGATCAGATGGAGGCATTTATAGTTGCTGGCTGTGCAGTATTTATTTTTTCTTTTTTTTTTTTTTTGATTGATGTTGCCGAGTTTCACAAGCAAGCAAAATTCTGCGACCAGACACTTATCGGTTTGATAGTACTCTGCATCTCCTAGCAAAATTATCATAGGTATAAATGCAATGAACAGAATGTTGTTATTGAACTTAAAATAGACCATTGATTGAACTTGGAATAGGTTGGATTCGGGATATTCCCACATTTAAATGAGAAGTACCTTTTAAGCGAGAGGTTCCCAACCCTTTGCATGCTTTACACAAATTCCACAACAGAAACTTATTTTAATTTCTCCTACATAAAGTAAAATAAACTTAGCCTCCTTCACTGCCTGCAACCATAAGGAAAAGGCACGTTTTTCTGACAATCCTCAAATGAGTAAGGGTGAAGATTAATTATTAGAGAAGTCTAATTTAGGAATTTTGAACTGTAGACACCTAAAAGTGCTAGCTGTTTCAATATATATTGGGACAATACTTCTCTTTCTCTATAGGAACAAACAGAATAACTTAAAATTGATGATTATGCATGAAGTTTAAAGATATTTGTGGTAATTTTCCAAGAAACATACACTTGTCAAGCTCCACTGTGGGAAAATCTAGAAATAGGTTTTAGCTTTCATTCATTCTTTTATTTCATTCTTTCTTTTATTTCATTCACTCGTTTAATTCATTCTTCACTTCTTCTTCCATAAATCTGAATCTCAAGACAGTTTAGAATGTTTAAATTATATGTGGATACCTTGTGTAGTAGGCACAGTGGTGTTGGGCTGGTGGTTGGACTTGATGATCTTGGAGGTCTTTTCCAACCTTAATGATTCTATGGTTCTGTTCCCTTTTCACAGTGCAGTGCATGTCATTTTCTAGTATATGGCTAAGGAGGAAACCAGCAAATGACTACTGAATGCTGTTGAGATCATAATTAAGAGAAGTGAGTCTTAGTAACAGAAATCTTATTTATAGATAGAATAAGCTGCCCATTTTGTTGTGTTCATAATAGGTTTTGAGTCTAACTGCATCATAGAATCATAAAATTGTAGAATCATAGAATCATAGAATCACCAGGTTGGAAGAGACCCATCGGACCACTGAGTCCAACCATTCCTATCAAACACTAAACCATGTCCCTCAGGACCTCGTCTACTTGTGCCTTAAACACCTCCAGGGAAGGTGAATCATATTGTACTTAGAGAAAATTAAAAACCTCAAAACTGAATTGTCACTCATAGGCAACTGGAACCAATAGGAGAAGTAGATTTTCAAGTGTGTTATGAGCATGTGGTTCATGAGAGTTTATTTGGAAGTTGTCTGGTTAAGTCGCACAAAACATTCTATGGAAGCATTACTTTTAATAGAAATTATCTTAATAACTCCTGTATCTTTTAGAGAGCACCTAATCAGAATCAACTCTAACAGCTTATCTGTTTCATGGATCTTAAAATTAATTACTGAAACTACTCACCCATTTCCTTTTTGCGTTTTCCAGTCTGACCTTCGACCATAATTAAATCTTTCTTTCCACAGTTTATGTGATTAACTCTTGGGTATTGCAGCAGTGTCAAGTGACCGCATCCTGAATACAGGGGGATGTGTTTTAAAGTATCTGTCACTGAGTAGGTGAGGCAATGATACATGTCTGAGCCTGCATTTTGGATGCCATCTTCACACCCCAACAGCTTGTTTCCCCAAAGACCTAGTTTGAAAAAGCCACATCTTTGCAGACATGATCATTCTTAACAGTTTTGCTTTAGTTGGAGCAGTCCTACAATATTGCTATCCCCCCATATTTAAAATTAAAAGGCTGTCTTGGATGTTTGCTCAAAGACTAGTTTTAATTGGGGACTGTAAGGAAGTAGTTTTACTTTCTTTTTAATAAACAACTCCCCCTGCCCCCCGTAGACCCTTCACTGGAAACTGTAGATTTTATAGAAATAAACATGGAAATTATGAAACAATCGTCAAGTTATATGAAGGTTAGTCCTTCAAAAAATTATGAATGTTTTCCTGTTCATTCATCAAAGTATTCTTTAGTTGTTTCTATTTAAGAATTACAGTAATCTGGCCATTATCATCATAAGATAGATGAAACCAGCGTGTTAGCCAGAAAAGCTCCTTAAGATACAGAATCACAGTCTGATTCATAGAAGACAGAAATCAAGAAACAGTCTGGTCGTAAGTGGATTTTACTAGGTAACAAATCTTTCTCATCCATTTAGAATAATCTTCAGGTATTTTATTTTTATTTTGAAGATGCAAGGAGGTGGGAGCACTTTGATATCATAACAGCTTGTGTGCGGGCTGTTTTGGAGAATATTTTGGCAATGTCAAACAAGCAACATGCTTTAGCTGCTGGGAAGTGTTTAAGGACTGGAGAAGTACATTGAAAAAAAGGCTTGACTTGATAAAAGTAGGGCATCTGGCACATGAATAATATTCTTGTATGTCAAAACATGCTGTTGTGTGATATATTTTGAATCAGCTGTTATTCCAATTCATACTGAAGCCTCAGTTGCTCTAAACTGACAGGAAAAGCTTGTAGAGAAAGGCTTTCGGGCATAACTGGACCTGTAGTGATTTCAAAGAAGAGGTAAAGATGCTTAAAGAGAGCACCTTAAAGTGAAAGTAAGTTAAGAAAAGCTCTTATGTAAAGACAGATAGCTTGAGACAGGTTAGGTGAAATACCATGGGTTAGTTCACATCAGATTTCTGAAAGAACTTGTAGCTGAAGCTGCAGGCCCAACATTTCTAATAAAGCAGTGAGAAGAGGTGGGATGGAAAATGGAGACCTAAATACTAGTGGAGTTGTCTAAGTATTGGTCTACGACCAGTTTCACCAATGTGAATCATTAGTGATTCTTTGCTTAAAAAAAAGGAAAACAGGTATGAAGAGGAGGAATGGATGAGATATGCTGATTGCTTGAAGATAAGCACCACGATCACTGCAAAGAGAGGTCAGGCTGCTACACAGAATCATTCAATGATTTGGATTGGATGAGATCATCAAAGATCATGCAGTCTAAACCCCTGCCACTGTTAGGGACATCTAGGACACTAGGTTGCCAAAAGCCCCATCCAACCTCACCTTGAATGCTATCAATGACAGGGCGTCCACAGCTTTTCTGGGCAACCTATTCCAGTCTCTCACCACTTTCCTTGTAAAGAATCACTTCCTTATGTCCAGTGACCTGTACCCAATCTAAGCCTGTTCTTTCAGTTTAAAGCTGTTGCTCCTTGTCCTGTCACTACAAGTCTTGGTCAAAAGTCTCTCTCTGTATTTGTTGTGATCTTTTGATAATCTCAAAACCCAAATTACCAGATATGAAACGGATGAACTGTAGTCCAGTGAAGAAGCTTATCTGTTCAAAAAGTAGTAACACAGAAATGTTCTAGGAGTTTAGCTGTCTGGAGTGATTGAAATGGTTTGATAAAATGTTACTGTGAGCTACTGGCATAATTCAGCAGTGACGAAAGGTATATGTGTAATTTTTCCCAGTTTCTAATGAAACCTCCCATGGGAAACTACTTATAGAAGAGCTCAAATCAAACTAGAACATGAAAGAGTAAAATTTTGGAGGTGATCAAGGAACAAAGACTTATTGTGGGGTTTATGCTGTGGAGATACTGCACTAAATAAAATTAGACTCAACTCAAAGTTGAGTAAATCTGGCTAGTGAGTTCTTTGTTCATTACTTAGACATCTAATACAGTCTTGCTTGTTTTCAGTTTCAGTATCTCTGAGATGCATTTCTTCAATTTGGCAAAATTAAGAGTTGACCAATCTCCAGGGATCCATCTAACAGCTGTGTCAGGGAGGGGAAAAATATTGCTGAAGAAGGGCAACATTTGGCATATGAGCATATTGAATAGAAACTGTTAGTAACTGCAGTCTAGATTCTTTAACGATCATTAAACTGAAAGAGGGTAAATTTAGATTAGATAATGTGAGGGTGGTGAGGCACTAGTACAAGTTGTCCAGAGAAGTCATGGAGGCCCTGTTCCTGGAGGTGTTCAAGGTCAGGTTGGATGAGGCTTTGAACAACCTGATCCAGTGGAAGGGGTCCCTGCCCATGGCAGGGGGGTTGGAACTGGATGAACTTTAAGGTCTCTTCCAACCCAAACCATTCTGTGATTCTGTCATTAAGGTTTTCATCACAATGTTATAGCAGAAGTACTGCTTGAGAAGAAAGTATCAAATGATGCTGTTTAATGGATATGAAAAGGAGAAAAAGAAATGGGACATTGAGGTAGCAGGAAAATTAATTCATTCCAACTTGATGCAGGCGAATGTGCTTAATATGTTGTGTTATGTTGTGTGAGCAAGGGACTTTTATTTTCAATATTTCACTTACAAAACCATTGTATTTTTGAAAGAAAGAAGAAAGATATGCATGTTTTACTTCTTTATAGGAATATTCCTTATGCTATTTCAGTTAAGCCATAAGTGGTGATTGAGGAACACCATAATGATGATAAATTGTTACACAGTTATTGAAGGTACTTAATTTTCTAGATATTGTTAGAAGTAAATTGAGTAATAGATTAAATGAAAAGCTATCGAAATAACTATGAAAATGGGTTACATTTTGAAAAAGAGCTATGAAGATAATTGTAAGAAGGAAGATTGAAAAGACAAAAAAAGAATTTGTCTCATAAAGCACTTGCTGGGAAGTATTACTGAATCTGCAGAGAAATAGATTTATGTGACTGTGATGGACACAGAAGATACCATTTGAATAAAAATTTAGAAAAATATCATTCAGCTTGTGGACGATTGAAAAAAAAGAAAAAAGGAAAAAAGATGAGAAGATGTATGTATTAACAAGAGATGCAAGAAAGAGACTTTGATCAGGCAGGATTTTAATTGCCCAGCAATTAAATGAATTGTACAGTTAAGCGTGTAGCGAAAGAGACATGGAAAATATGCTAATTGTAGTGGAGGAATATTCTGAATAGCCTGTGTAGGACAGGTTCAAAATGTAATTGGTTTCGGGCTCTGAGCAAGAAGGGAGACCTTATTCCAGAATGCATAAGCTGAGCATCCCTTATGTGGCTTCTGACATTTTTCAGCCTTTGTTTTATTTCTTTTAAAAAAATAATGCCTGTGCTTGGAACGGAATGCCATGAATGTTGTATGTGAAAGCAGTCTTTCATGGACCGCATTATATTTTGGATCAGACTCTTCTTTTACTAATAACGTGTTTCATTTGAGTGGAGCATCGCGTCTTCTTGGTAGCAGTGTAAATGCACTCGATTGTAGTTTAACCTTTGTCCTTAATCAAATTAAATAGAAAGTTTTCCTTTCATTTTTGTGTTTTACTAAAAAGCAAAATATTCCAAGTGTTTGCACATGTTCTTCCCTCATCTCTGTGTTTTGACTCATAGGTTAAGGCCAGGATGACCCATTGCCAGTAGAAGTTCTCTGGCAAGCGCATGTTTTGAGGGGAGCAGAGGTTAATTTTCAGTGTTCATTCGGAAGTAGCCCTTTATTCCGTCAAGGAAGCAGAAGTGAATTAACTTCTATAAAGAACACTAATCCACCTCAGTAAGACTTTTAATGCTGAAATTAATAGCTTCCAACTGTCAAAACCTCAACTAAACAAGACCAGAACACACAAATTTATATGAGGAAGTACAAGCTTTCACTGAAGACTTCTGTCTTTTGCAGTGTCTCGTCTTCTGCTTTATAGTCTCTCTCTCTCTCCCTAAATTAGGAGCTAATTATCTATTTTGTAGCATAAGAAATTTCTTTTGCCATCGTATCTTTCTCTGTTAAGTGATTTTTCTTATTCTGTTTCTTCTTTCTGTTGTCTGTTTAGTAAAACAGTGTCAGAACTTTTGGTTTTATTTTGTATTCCAAACTTTGGTATTAAGCAATCACAAAATATTTTTTGAGAGGAAAGTTTATGCAGTTTTAGGCCAGGAGGAAGTTAATTTTGTTTGATTTATTTGAATCACTGATTGGTTTAATTAATTGAATCAATTAATGGTTCAATTTTAGAAAAGAAGCCAAATCAAAAATCTTTGCAGATCTGTGATTACGTGTGCTTATTGATACTTTGTGCTGAGTAGTGAAATCGGACTTCTTATTTTAGTGTCTGTTAAGATCACATTAAGCAGAAATTCAGGCTCACTTGAATAAGATTTCTAATTTCCTAATGTATAGATAATGTCACTGAGGGAAAGGCTGGTTTTTTACGTCTTAGGATACACAAGAGAAACTAAGCACATGTGTTCTGTTGAGTGGCACAGTGCAGAAGGGCTTCCATCACATGATACCTGACTTGTTTTTTGTCACTCGTTGCATTTTGTATAGTATCATATAAAGTTATGGCTCAATAATATCAGACACGTACAGAGCTGTTACAGAACTTTTACATCAAGGACAGACAGAAAAGATGAAATAAGGACGTCTCATAATTAAAAATGTTAGTAGCATATAGAAAGGGTAAAATGTCTCAGCAGTGTCTGGAATTACACAGAGAAATAATTGGTTGCCTCACGCAAAAACTTAAGGAAAGAAAAAGAGGCAGCAGCAGCAGCAATCCTCAATAATTAAAGAAGTATTAAGGGATAATTACATTTCTGTGCTTTGATTAACAGTCAACTGCCAGTTATCTGAGTGAATGATGGGGTTGGGTTGTTCAAGCTAAAGGAAAAACCCAGGTATTAAAAGTGTTGGAGACCATAAATCAGAAACTTCAGAGCAGAAACTGGTATCACCAACACTGAATGGTTCTGATTGGAAGTCTTCCAACAGTGCTCCCAGCTGTGAGAGCATTTAGTAAATTTGTTTTAGTGGGACATGACATCTCAGAGTTGATTTTATGCTGCACACAAGCTCCAGACTCCAGCTGGAGTATTGCTGTGTGGAGGGATCAGCAGCTCGGATCTGGCACAGCTTCTTGGCTTGGGCTTTGCCTTACTCATAGCTCAGCCTGGTAGACTGAGTAAAACATGACTTTACACCTATACACTGGGCCACTTGAATTCAGAGACTTTGTTTGAAATGAGATAGATATGTAGCTCCTTCATCCGGCCCAGAATTTTAGGCCCTGTTATACAACAACCAAAACGGGAGGTGACAGCATGGAAACAGGTGTCCCCGCTGTCCTGAGTATGGGCTTCTTCATGGCATTTAAGTCCCAATGACATCACTTCTTGCTGTACTTTCGCAGTTTATCCTATATGTGCTTCACTTCCAGAAAGAAAGTGTGCACTAATAAAATAGCCAAAGAGTGGTAGTGAAACAAACAAAATGAAAAATAAGTGAGAAACATAATCTAAGTTTTGAGATTTGGATGAAAAGATCAATAAACAGCTGTCAGTTGGAGTGAACATCCTGAACTTTGCTTGTTAAAGAGGCAAAATGACCTCTTCTGGTTTCCTAGCGACTATAATTTTGTGTAACTTGCTGGAGCAGCCAGTGAGTTTCTGAACATCTGTTCCTAATGAAGGTATTAATCAGCAGCGTGCTCACTGTTCGTTATTTATGAACTATTTTTATTAAACAGTTAGGCTGTCTTTGAAGGAAATTATTTCTGTTTATGGATGCTTAATAGATAGTGATTTGTAATGTCCGCATATTGTTTACATTAATCTCATAACATGAAATATACATCGCTGTGTTATTTAATTCAGAAGTAGATTGCAGAAGGTGTCTCAATGTAATTTGGTTTGGAAAGACTTTTGTAAACTTACTGAGCTCCATCTGAGAGCCTTGCTGTGAATAGGAATTTCAACATGAAATTTATTTGTGACTCATATTCAGCCCTTTTGTTCTCATGTCAATATTGTTCTTTAGTTTAAATAGCTTTCCTGAGTCTCTGATGTTTGCCTTTTTTATACTCTTGCTCTTTCTTTGATGCATTTCAAGGCAGCACTTTGGAGTCTCCCTTCATCTCCTTGATAGCTCCATCTCCAGATAGTTTTTCTTGTATTGCCTGCCTTGCAAATCTGTCACTAGCCTCCCTCTCTATCTGTTGTAAAGTGTGGGGTTTGTTTTCTTAGATCTGGATGACAAGAGTAGATCATAGAATCACAAAATAGGTTGGGTTGGAAGGGACCTTAAAGATCATCTAGTTCAACTCACCCTGCCATGGGCAGGGACACCTCCCACTACATCAGGCTGCTCAAGGCCCCATCCAGCCTGGCCTTGAACAATTCCAGGGAGGGGACATCCACACCTTCCGTGGGTAACCAGTACCAGTGCNGGGCAAGAATTGCCTCCCTTGACCTGATGGCCATGCTTCTTTTGCTGCAGCCCAGGGTAATGTTGTCCTACTGGGCTGCAAGTGAGCATTACCAGCTCATGTTGATCTTCTCATCAGTCAAGGCCCCATCATGATCTTCACAGGCACAGAGGTGAGGCTAACAGGTCAGTGGTTCCTAGGGTCATCTTTTCTACCCTATTTAAAAATTGGCACAATGTTCCCCTCCTTCCAGTCACCAGGGACTTCTCCTGACTGCCATGGCTTTTCAAGTATCATAGAGAGTGGCTTGGTCACCACATCAGCCAGTTCTCTCAGGGCTCGAAGGTGGATCAAGTCAGGTCCCATAGACTTGCATATGTTCAAGGTCCTTAGGTGGTTACGAAGCTGGTCTTCCGCTTTGGTAGCTTCATTCCTGATACGGATCCTCAATGATATGTACCTTAGTAAAATAAATCTGTGCTTTTGTTTCCAACACTATCTACTGTCCTTTAATAATCACCGAAAGTATAGTGAATACTGAGTATGTCACAGAACATGATCTAGGCTAGTGATAACGACATTGTCTCTCACATAAACACTAGTTTGAAACTGGGAAGGATGAAGTAAATCCAGCTTATTAAACCTTCTGGCTCATTTCAAATTTTATGTATTAAGATGAATTTCAATTTTATTGGTGTCTGCCTACAACACTGTGGTGAGCAATTTGTTGCTATCTCTCTAGCATAGAAGGACCTTGAATCTTTAAGTTGGAAACTAATGCAATCACTCTGAGTAAATACAAAATAATTAAACCGTCAAAACTTGCAGAAGTTACTTTTGATTAAATTTCAAGTTTCAGATATGCAAAAACATGACCAATAGTGTAGTAAAATGGCATCAGGTCTTATTTCTGTCTGAGATCAATGTCATATTGTGAAGAACCATCTATAATATTTCAAATGGAGTACAGCTTGTCCGTTTATGAGAAATTCCTGTGTTATTAGGGTTTTTTCTTCACCTAAAGTCTTTCTTAGCAAACAGTAAGGAAGATGCTCCACATGAGTTTGGGAGTGATTTCTCCAAGCAGCTGGAATGCTGTTGTATTCAGCAGGTCTGTGACATTCCCCTGGCTGTGCTGTTGATGTTGCTATTGAAGATATTTTCTGGAAGAAAGGCTCCTTCCTGCTGTCATTTGCCATGATGCTGAGAAAACCATCCATTTGTGGTTGTGAACCCTGTTCCTGGGTAGCTGTCTTCTAAGAACTGAATTGATGCCTGCAGCTCGATCGCTAAATGGTCAGATACGTAACAGCTTTTTTCCCTATTATCTAGGCTTGCATTCTGAGTGACAAAGTGACATTTGTCTATCAAGGTGACCTGAATTGTCCTTACGAATGTATAAGCTAAGTCGTGTTTCTTGTAGTGTCTGTTGGTGTTTCTAGCTGGAAATTCAACAATTGCTAGGAAACCCAGATATACAGATGAACTTCAAGCTTAGGTTAGTTTTCCTTACACAATAATTACATTTTTTGCCTCCTGCACACACAAAATCATGGAAATAAAACTGTATGGTTGTTGCCTCTGTGAGGGAAGTGCTGGTGCTGGAGCAGGGAGAGGTGTGAGGAGGGAGGATTGGCCAGTGGGGACTGGGATAGGTGGATCCTAATCCCCATCCCCTCCCCTGTACCCTTTGCGGGGAGAGTGATTGAGAGTGAAGTGGTGAGGTTGGAAATAGGAAAGGGACAAGGACAAGAAGATGTTTTAGATTTCTACCTAATTTCCATCTAAATATGTTTTAATTGTCAAAAAATTGCCTTTTCTCCAAGTCAGCCTGGTTTGCCTGTGACAGTGACTGGTAAGCAATCTCCTTGTCTTTATCTTGACCCATAAGCTCTTTTACCCTTTTTAATTCTCTGGTCCTGTTGTGGAAGGAAGAGTGAGCAAGCATCTGGGTGGGCACCTGGCAGGTGATCAAGGTCAAGCCATCACAGATTTTCACTTCAATATCTGAAGATTCCTTTTCAAGTATTGCCTTTTTGGTAGGCTGTAATGCAATCCATGCAGTTCCTTGTAGACATTAATACTCAAAAATCTCTGCAAGAGCAGTAGATACTTCAGAAAGGCAAAAAATATGCTAGAATGATACAAGACAAGGGATGAAAATGAGACAATACATGTTTGCTTACAGGAAATTATTTGGGCTTTCTAGCTGTCACAGTGCATAGTTTTGGTACAGGA
>WAAB01025360.1:0-20404 GCA_013389865.1 Piaya cayana
GCACAGAGGTGAAGATGACAGATCAATAGTCCCCAGGGTCATCTTCTTTATCCTTTTTAAAAACTGGGACAATGATACCTTTCTTACAGTCACCAGGGACTTCATCTAACTGCCATGACTTTTCAAGTACCATGGAGAGTGGCTTGACAACCACATCAGCGCCTTCCCTCAGGACTCTGGGATGTATCCACTCAGCTCGAGGACACATATATATTTTTTTTAATCTTTAATCTATATGACATCTATCCTGCAGTGTTTTACCTCTATGAAAATTGAGATAAATTTTTCATAGTATCATAGTGGTCACAACTTATTCATGATGCACAGAAAAAACATAGATTTCCTGTCTAACCTGTGAACAACTGGAATTCAAAAGGATCTGTTCTGTGTCCTGTCTTGTTCTATAAAGTTTAGGGAAATTAACAGTTATTTTATTCTACTGCTTTCCTCCACAAAGTAACAATTGTAGATACCCCAACCTAGTTGTTTTTAATTTTGTGGTTCATGCTGACTTATAAAAGCAAGGTCAAAAATGTAGATACTCTGTTCAACAGTGCAAAATGCCCACTGCCTATGACTTCCAGAGAAAGTCCTCTAAGAAATCTCTGGATTTCTAAATAAAATATTGATACTGAAAGATCATGTGTCTGAGCATTCCTGAAGTATTTTACTCTCCAAAGCTTAGTACAAAGCAGTCAATAAGGACCTTATTTCAGCAAAACCAATTTATGAGTAGACTGAGTTTCTCTAATTTCCACCAAAGATCATTTACAACATGCTATCAATAAAATTATTTTAAAAGGGGGTTTATGTGTTTGTTCACCATGTACTTATTTTCCCTGTCAACATTATCTGACAAATTTCATGCTGTGTCTGAGCTTTATTGCCCACAGGATGTTTTATATACATTGAATATTGTTCCTTGCTGCAAACCTTAAGAATAAATCTGCCCATCTCCCAAGGCTGTATTCTTTTAATGATCGGTAATTGACCATATTATATTCACCCACTTTCAAGGAAGTTGCCATGATATATTCCTTTTTTTTTTTGGGTGTCTCCATTTCACCATCTAGTATTCTGTACAATGTCAGCAAAACTATCAGTCAGTCTTAAAGTGGGTCACACATTTCGGTTACTCTTTGGAGAATTTTAGTCTAAAGGTGGCTCCCTTGAGACACAAAAGGTTAAAAAATCCCTCAAAGTTCTGATAAAATCATAAAATCAGCCAAAACCTGTTCCAGGCTTATTGAAAATGAAAAGACTCAGAGGAGGGTGAGGAGGAGGCTGTATGTGCAAAACACAGATTATATTCTAATAAATGTTTGAACTAGATCAGGTAATGATGTTCATTGAATTGTAGATTTTGAAAAGAACAAAATGAAGAACTTTACCAAACCTTGAAAAAAGCATGCCTATTTTAAAAGACAGAAATATGGAGTTTCGTGTCACTGAAGTGACACTGAAAGAGAAATCTCTTCAGTCATTTTTTAAATATCAACCTGTTCAATGAGTCTTTCTGTGTAAGCTATCCTCTGTTAGTCCTGCAGGACTTCAAAGTCACAGAAGATCTATCGCTATCTTCTGAAAAAGACATGGTGACAGCCTGTCAAAAAAAAAATCAATTAGGTCCAGCCTTCCTTTAAACAAAATTATTATGATATTGAAGTACTGAAGTAGTTCAAAATATGCAAATATTGTCATGATGATATATTTCAAAATACATTTATTCCTAGAACCAAGAGTAGCTGCCACTTCAGAGCTAGGTGAGTCCACAGATACTGCATTCCTTACTGGATTTTTTGTACATTCAAAATACAAGCTAAATCAAGGCTGGTGGAATCTTTTTTTTGTTTTGTTTTGTCACCCCCTGCCAACTTAATTACACACAAAGAAGATATTCAGACATAGATTATGTGGTTTCCTACAACAAAATAGCATGTTTATATGGTAAATATATGCAAGTGTATGTTCAGTGGTATGAACATGCTGAGCTGGTGTAGCCATAGTAGCTGTTGCAACAATAAAAAGACTATCTTCTCCCAGCCAACTGGCTACTTACTTCCAAAGCTGTTACACTCCATTCACAAGATCCTGTACAATCAAAGTTACAGATTATATTTTTGTAATAAAACTATAAATAACTGCTGGCATGGGTTTGGGATTATTAACCGTCCTTTTATTTGATAAGCTGTAAAAACACATTGGACATTTTTATCTACCAGGTGGATTCAACCTGTTACAGAGGCTGTTGATGATAAAGCAGTTGTATAGGAAAAAGCATACGGAAGTCTTTAAATGTAACTTGACTCAATAAAAAAACCCCTTAATTTAGAAACCATACTTAGTCATAGAGATTTTTTGACAATTGCTTGTTGAAATTTACATATTTATGAAAGATTCAGAGGACTAAGTTTAAAGGCAACAACAAGCAGAAGCAAAGACAACAAAGACACAACATAAATATAGAAAATACAACTATAAATTGAGAGAATTTTGGAACTCTGCTTCCAGACTGGAACAGGAACTTGGTGCATTGCCATCAATACTGTATCCTGCTGAAGCTGCAGAAGCAAGACATTCTCAAGTCTTCTTTAAATGAAGGGGAAATGGATTAAAAAAAAAAAACAACAACAAACAAATAAAAAGCAAAGTGATTACATGAGACACTCAAATGACAGATAAATGTTTAATGTTCTGAATCAGCTCAAAGTGGCAGGTCAAAGGGCAGTCCCTGAAACTTTATTTATATCTTAAGTCCAATATGCAAAGTTGTGGCATTCCCAGCCTTAAGTCTAAATTATTTACAATTTCCTCATTTCAGCTAAAGGACTATGATGAATAGTCTTTATAAAAATAAAGGAAATTCGATAGTAAAACTAATAATAATGTTACATAACATTGTAGATGATAAAAATACTGTAAGAATGAGCGTAATAAAGCCCAAAGACCTATTTCATGAAAAGATTCCTTAAATTGAGAATAAGCATTTGTCAAACTGTTCTGCTTTAAAAGTCTGTGGAGATTGTATTTAACATTTTCTTTCAGTGAAAGTACAAGCTAGGTTACATATTAACATTCTACTGCAGACTGGGATTTTCTGTGATATTTAATACAAATCTCAAACTTTTATAATTATTTTAATTAGCTTTACCTTTTGTCCCACCTCATTTGACAGAGAGTGAAAAATGTTAAAAACAACCTAACATCTGTACATTATGCATGGAAATTGCAGTGAAAATGCTGTATACTGTTATCATTATTAGCAATGGTAATTCTGAGTCTGAACTGAAAAGGTAGATGAACTGTAGAATTACAGAAATATTTTCCTTGGAATTTGTATTTGTGCTGCATAAAAGTAGGAATAAGGAATGAACTGCAAGATACAAGATATTCAGGGTGCTAGACATAATACAGAAAGGTAAAATGAGCTCTCATGCTATTTCACCAAGTCATGGTCATGTCAACCATATCCTGGACTGCATCAAAAGAAGCATAGTCAGTAGGTCAAGGCAGGCGATTCCAACCCTCTACTCTGCTCTTGTGAGACCTTGCCTGGAGTATTGTGCCCATGTCTGGAATCCTCAGCTTAAGAAGGATATGGAGGTGTTGAAACAGGTCCAGAGAAGGGCCACAAAGATGATACTCTGCAATGAGGACTGGCTGGGATACTTGGGGCCACACAGGCTCAAGAAAAGGTTCCAAGGAGACCTTATAGTGACCTTCCAGAACCTGAAGGGGGCCTAAAAGAAAGCAGGGGAGGGGGGGTTTACAAAGGCATGTAGTAACAGGACTAGGGAGAATAACTATAAATTGAAGAGGTGAAGGTTTAGACTAGACATTAGGAAGATATTTCTCTGTATGAAGGTGGTGAGTCATTGGAACAGGTTGCCCAGGGAAGTTGTGCATGTGACCTCCCTGAAAGTGTTTAAAGTCAGGTTGGAAGGGGACTTGAACAGCCTGATCTAGTGGGAGTTGTCCCTGCCTATAGCAGAGGGGTTGGAATTAGATGGTCTTTAAGGTCCTTTCCAACCCACACCACTCTACAATTCTATGATTCCATGATTAAAGTAATGGACCAGTGGGCCAATATCCCAAGCAATGGAAACATGTCAGAACACTGTCAACAAAGAAGTAGTTGGTGAAATGAATGGTCATTAGAAAGGAAGATGGAACAGCAATGAAAATTAATGGTCTATTATTAAAATTAGGAAAATTATAAAAGCAAGTGTTTTCATAAGTCTTCTGTTTGCAGTTGCACTGAAACTGTTAACTATAACAAGTAACTGAGGCTACCAGCATGAGCTCTAGGCTGCCCTCTATACAGGGAGAGAAATTTCTCTTTTTCTTCAAGTGAAGAATCTGCAGATTCCAGAGACAGTCACTGAGGAAAAGTTCATCTTTTGACACAAAACATTAAGGTTGTCAGAACCAGTAACTACCAGAACTCAGAGGGTAAAATATTAAACTGTAATATAGATGGTATATGAAAAGACACCCTGTCAGTTTTCTAACTTCTTTTCAGGTGCTCACTTTCAGAGTTGGAGATATGCACGTATATGAAAGTTTGTACCATAAGCAACCTCATATATTCTGAAGTCTGTAAGGTAAACAGTTTTATCTTTCCATCTGTCTTAGAAAACATGGGTTCTACTGTTACTTCTCTTCATGTAGGACAGGTGTAAATCCTGACTTTAATTCTTTCTTTGCCTTGAACATTTTATCTGAAGGCTGGCCATTTATCCTCTTGTTTTGTGGCACAAATAGCAGAGAGGGTGCAGCAGCAGGTTTTCCCCAAAGACTGATCTTAAAATATCTCCTGAGGGCCTCATCTCTGGTACCAGGTTCAATGTGAAGGGAGGTGCAGGAGAAAGCACTGCTCCCTCTTGCCTGGTTGAGCTCATGGTCCTGAGCCAGCGGCTGTGGGGGGAGGAGGTTCAGCCATGTGTACTGCTCCCCTGCCCCCCCCACTCCCATCCAACTGTCCTGACTGGACCTTCCTGAAGGAGCTTCTGTGCTCATGTGGCAAAACCACCCCTCAGCTGGCATGGACTGGTCTTATAAAACAACTGGCAAGAAGCTGCATGGTGCAAGTGCCCATCACTCCAATTAGACCAGCCTGGACCATATGGCCCTGGAAGAAGCTACTGCTGAAGCAACCACATGTCCCAAGGAACCGTTGTTGCCCCATTGATGTGATGATTCTTTTCCCCTTCTCTATCTCTTTCTCTCCCTCTCTCTTTCTTTCTCTCTCCTTTACCTCACTGTTTCTTGACTGGTCGCGGTGTGTGTAGGATCAAATCTGAGAGACTTCGGCTGTTTTCAGGAATCAGATTGTGATTGGAACAGATTTAAATCTGTTTAACTGCAACTTGGGGAAGCTGCACCCCCATATTTTGGCTGTTCACCCAAGTATTTTGGTCTGCTTATTTTGGTTGAAGACAAAATAAATTTATCTTTGGATTTTCGCCCTGAGAGTGACCTTGTCAGCCTATGGATCGCCGCACAAATAAATGAACCACCTTCTTCAACTGTGCAGGTTGAAAGAAGTCCAAACATGAGTGTGTAGCTCCTGGACCCAGGGTAAGACAACAAGTTTTGTGATTAATAAGTTTGTTAGATAAGACAAAATGGATTCTTCCACTTGCTTAAGATGTACAATGGCTACAGTCAGAGGAACCATAATTTCTTGCCCATAGAAAAGAAAAAGTGTGGTTAGATGAGATCCCTCTTTGAAGTGCACTTATCATTACTTTGAAGTACACTTTGATCATTAAACTTATTTTTCATAACGGTGAAGTTCCGTTTTCAACATTAGTTGTCT
This sequence comes from Piaya cayana, assembly GCA_013389865.1. NCBI lineage: Eukaryota > Metazoa > Chordata > Aves > Cuculiformes > Coccyzidae > Piaya > Piaya cayana. The sequence continues at coordinate 5,822 of WAAB01025360.1, forward strand.
AATTTGCACTCCAGCATACTACAGGCGAGCCACTATTTTAAGGCATCAAAAATATAAAATACTGCTGTTATAGTGAAATCCAAAGATCAAAACTTATAATGAAGGAGTTCCATGTTACAGGAAGCTACGCAAGCAGGGCTTTTGCTCTCAGAAATCTTGGTAATATGATATGTAGAGCTAGTATGTTTAACTTAGTGGTATAGATACAAGCTATGTTTTCATGCTGTCTGCTTTGTTCCTTATTTCTCTCTAGGGTCTTAGTGCCTTAATAACCCCTATGCGTATATGCTTATTTGCCCTTGGTTTCCCCCGGAGTGAGCCATCTATTTCCTTCCAAAACAAAATCATGTCAAGTCTGACAGAATAGGTGCTCCACAGTTTGTCCCAAACACACAATATGAATGTATCATGCATGATTTCTTCCACCTGCCATAGTCCTTTACTACTATCTGAATATGACTTCAACATGCCCTCATGCTGTGCCCCAAGGCAACACATGCTGCTAGCATCCTCTGATCAAAAGCATCACTTTTTCATTATGCTAGGTGTTTTGAACTGTGAAAAACCAGCAACAATAAATCAACACCAAACACACGAAAAGTATGTCTCAGGAAACCTTAATTCAAATGCCACTGGATCTGTATTAGCTACCAGTCTGCTCCTGACTGGTCCACAAGGGAAATATAAACCAACATCTGCAGCTGCTTCTCCCAGAGTGCTCTCCTAGTGTTCAAAAATAGCCACAGCCATTTAATAATATCATTATGCTTAGGATCTTCCTAACACAAAATTTAGGAACAACAGGAGTTGTAACTTTATTGTTTCTAAAAAAAAAAGAGAAAAGATAGAAAAGGGACCTACCTTTAACATCTTTACCTAACAGTGAAGCACTTTGCTTTGCATACTTTTCTGTCTGAGAATATATTAATAAATGTCTTCCACCTTCCAGAAAAGCACCCTGTCAGTCAAGATTTATATATTAGTCTAAGTGATGTCATTCTTTACTGTCCATTTTGACTCTAAGCTGCAGCCCAGATAAAAGCTCTTATTCAGAAAAATGCTACTTTCATGTAATATTTCATAGCTGATATGTCATTATGACACAAGTATTAAAAGAGAAAGCTTAAAATCAAAAGCAAAAAAATTATTCAAAAGCAAAATAAAGACCAAAATACTCAAGTGCACAGCTAAGTTATGGGTATGCAACTTCCCAAAGCTGCTAAACAGATTTCAATCTGTTCAGATTGTAATCTGATCCCTGAACACAGCCCAGGTCACTCAAATTTGATCTGACACACACAAATACCAGTCAAGAAAACATAGTAAGGTAAAAGATAGAGATATATATATATGTAGAAAGAGAAAGAGAAGGGGAAAAAAAGAGTCATAATTTTAATGGGTGCCCAGTAGTTCCTTGGGAAAACATCGTCACTCCAGCAGTAGTTTTTTTCCAGGCTACATGGTCCAAACTGGTCCAATTGGAGTGATGGGTGTGTGCGCCATGTGGCTTCTTGCAAGTTGTGTTATACTGCCTGTCCATGCCCTGCTGCTGCACCTCCTCCCCACCATAGCAGCCAGCCCAGGGCTGTGAGCTTGGCCAGGTGAGGATTGAGGAGTGGGAGGGAAAGGTGTTTACTCCTGCACTACCCCTCCAATCAAACTTGGTGCCACAGACAAGGCCCTCAGACAATATAAATGTTTAAGACAGACAAAACAATGAAGTTGGTCTTTACACACCTGAAAAAAGTATGAGTAAACTGTTGTGAGTAGTTTTCTCCCTATGTGAGAAAAATCTTATTTATAAGGAGAAAAAAAAAACACCCAAAATCCTCACAGATTTGAACCTTTGAAACAGAAAAAAAATAATTCAAAATGTTCCAGATGAACAAAATGCCCAGAAGGAAGGAGTTCTAAAGCACCCTTGCAGCTGGAATGCTTACAGCAACTGATGCTTAACTATGACTAACAATTCTAACAATTTTTTCTAACAAATAGAAAGTCAGTCAAAAATGTCAGGAGGTCTCTATGGATCAAGAAGGATATCCTCACCAAACCTTTTTGCTAAGGTTTACAATATGTGACTGCCCAATAAAATTGTTATCTAATAAAGATAATAATGAAGTTACTTAGAAAATTCTTAACTGAAAAGTTATAATTTTTTTTCAGCTTTAGATCAAGCTAGAATACTATTGATGTATCCTTAAATCTTTGAAAGTCATTCACTGAAAACACTCATTCAATGGAATCTGTGTAGGATTACATTATTCTGATGGAAAACATTGTTATTTCATGAGCTGTCCAACATCCTGACATTGACTTTGGTTGTTTTGATGTTAATTGTCTTAGCTTGAACTAATTCCATTATTTTTGTATTTGGTCGGATATTTAAACTTTCCTTAGCCTAACAATGAAAGCAAATACATTACTCCCCATACAAGTGGCCCAGTAAATTTTCAGGACTCAAATTTCTTTCCTTTTTCCATCATTCTTAGACTGTTTCTCAATATTTTCCTTTTTCAAATGTTTAGGTGGCAAAAGTCATTCTCTTGTCATGAAAAGTCAATAAAGACTATAATGGAAATGAATTTATTTTCATGAATACTTCTTTGCAAGTTTCATTGTACAGCACCAGACATCCCTGATACGTATACTTGTATTATTTCCTCCAGTCAGAATTTCAATGAGCACCATCTGATACATCATTATTTATCACTTTCTCACACCTGTATAAACTTTCATTACAGCTGAATACAAATTATATGAGTGAATCATGCATACATGCAATTGTAATAACTATCAACATATCTAAACAAGCAATATGTAGGGTATTTCTGACACCTACTGAAAAAACTACTAAATTACTAAATTTACTAATTTACTAAAAAAGTAAGTGTCTCAATGTATCATTTTTCTATTACTTATTGTTCTATGTATATGATTCTTCTTTACTTGTATTTGTTGTGTCTTTTGTCGGGCTGCAGGGCTGCATGCACCTGAGGGGCTTTTCTGTGGCTACTGGTTAACAACTGTCTGGGCAGTCAGCTGTAGAGGAGAGGGGAGGAGATGTGACAGCAGGCACTGCCCACACCCCCATCCCTCCACCTCCACCTGACTGTGCATGTGCACCCAAAGGTTTCAAGCAGAGTTTATTCTGTAAAGGGTCATTACCAGTAACACTGAAGACCTCAGCTCAAGTTCAAAAACCTTTCTCAAGGTGCACACATGCCCCAGTGTCAGAACTTCCCCAAAGACCAAATGCACCTGCCTCAATTTGAGAACTTTTACAGCAAAACCACCTCTCACATCCTAATAGGGCATAGAATTGCCCTATAAAGAGTGTCTGCCAAGAAGGCATGAGGCACTTGCTCATGAAGAAGTGCTGCTGCCTGACTGGTCTGAAGAACTACTGGATCACGTGTTCCTGAAGAATTGCTGCTAGATGGACCACATTTTCATGAGGAAGCACATTTTCCTGAGGAACCACTGTGTCCCACTGGAGTGGTGATATTTTTTTCATTTTCCCCTGCTACTTATTTCTCTCTCCTTCTCTGATATGTTTTCCCATATTGTCTTTTTATTTGGCACTATGGTGTACTGGATCAAATACAGGTTGTGTTGTAATCTGTTTAGTGACTTTAGCTATGTTCAAAGTATCTGATTGTGATCTGAACAGATTTGGTTCTGGTTTTGTGTCTTTGTGAATCTGCAACTTGGAGTCAATGCAAGTATCTGTGTTGTGATTTTGGCAGTGCCCAAAATAAATACTGCATTTAAATTTACTGAGGGAGATTTGTCAATCTCCAATTTGCCATGAAGCAGAAGTTTAATATATTGCTACATTGAAGTACTGAAAAGAGAATTGACTTGTAATGCTTTTTAAAAATAATTTTGTTGAAAATTGCCTTTTGTAATGTAATAAATGTTTTAATAATATAGATCCATGTTATTTACTATAGTAGATCTTTACTCCAAACAACAGCCAATCAATGTGCATTCACTTCTGTCATATGTCTCACCACTGAAATTTAGATGTAGAGTTATGCTTCACACTTGCTCCACAGAGAGCTGTCTGCCAGAAAGGGTTGGCTGCAGAGACTTGGTCATGGAGTTGTCCCTTTCTGTTGGAGTGTGTCTCATGTTTTACATGGAACATGCTAGGACACAGGAGACCGAACTACTAGAAGTATCTTGGAAGTTTCAGTCAAATAGAAGAGAGTAGAAAAATATTTTCCTAAACCAATCTTCAAACAGGTCCCAATTTGCAATGATATTGACTCTGAAAGATATTAAAATTTTATTTATCTGTTTTAGGGAGTGAAAATCCACTAGAGTCTAAGATTTATGCTGAATAGTCTCATTTCACTCCAGATCAGAGGCTTTTTGGAAATACAATAATTCAGAAATCAAAGATGTTCTGGTTGGATTGACCTCCTTGTGAGATACTAATATGAGGGACAAAATGCTGACATGCTGATTTCTCCAATGAGAAGCTGTGTATCCTACATTACTACAGTAAACTTCCTTTGCATTTCAGTTATGTGAAAAATGAAACTTGTTTTTCCTTCTCTCTCAGTTATTTTTATATTTCAGTAGGAGCATCTGTGTTATTAAACAGATAAAAATATATAAGTATCCTCTAAGTTAAGAGGTTTGGACAAAGGAGGGAAAAAGATAACTTTGACTTCGTGCTCTGACTACAATGACGGCAGTTTCCCTTCAAAAAGAAGATGAAGCAAATTTTCTACAAAAGAAAAGTGTCTGTAACTGTTGCCAACTGCCTAGAAAAAAAAAATCCCTGCATTAATCTTTATTTTTGTTGATATGGTAAAGAAAGTTCAGAATGTGCCAACAGGGGAGTCATTTTGTATCTACTTTTGTTTTCTTGTCATGGTTTGGGGTTTCTTAATAATTTTTTTTTTCACTTTTTTTTTTCTTTTAAGCAAGCTTCTATTCATTTAGGTATGTTAGATATGTTGTAGACACTTCAGACATTTATATAACTCCTCTAGACTAATATGTATGTTTGTGATTATTTCCTGTAATAGAAAGAGACAGGGTAGACCTTTTTGAATTGTTAGAGTTAAAGTGATCAAGATTATTAACCTACAAGACCGCAAAAGGTCATGGAAGTAGCAAAAGCTATTTGAAAGTAAGAGATTAGAGTGAGTTCTACACTTCCTGCCCATTTGCTAATAATGACAGTGAAGTTGTGCCAGTAAGATTAAATTTATGCATAGCTTCATCTCCTACTGGCACTTAAAACATATAAGATAAGGGTAGAGTTGACCACTAAAAAACTCTATTTCTTTTCAGTTTATCCAAGGCATTTATATTGCCTTATTTAAAGGGATCTAAATGCCAGTTTATCTGACATTAATTTGAAGGAAAAGGAAGACTTTGTTATAATATTGTTCATTTTTTTGGGGTGACTGCTTCTAGTTTACTGATGAAGGTTCTGTATCCTAGTAACTTTTCTGACTAGACCCTGCCAAAAAAGAACCATAATATCCCTCTATTTAAACTTCAGAAATTACATCACAATATTATTTTTCTCTGTATTTTCATATTATAATGTAAATATCTTCATTTCATATCCCTAAGCTAGTTTGCTTTCTTGTCAGAATGTTTAGAATATGCACTAAATTCCAAGTTAATATTGGTTATATCTCAGCAGGTGAAAAGAGCAATCCCTGTACTTCTGCACATTATGACTTTAACAAGGTACTAAATAAAATATTGCACCGTATTTAGTAGAAAACATATAAGCAGCCTTAACTGCAAATACAAACTGGACATTAGCATTGTTAATAGGATATTGATTATTTTATCAATAATAGGAATTACCACAAATAGAGTGTAACATTATTTTCATTGTGATTGATATTACTTATATTTTCATTATTTTAAGTATAATGGTACAGCATATTTTTTTTACTTCCAAATGCTGGCGCAGACTGTCAGTTCAAAGGGATTAAATATCCTGATGCTGAGATACTACAGTTTGTGATCTACTGCCAAGCATGCTGCATTTGATGGTAAGCAATGTTCTGATGATTTTATTAATGAAAAGGAGTAATAAACAAAACTATAAAAATTGTACTCAGTTTTATCTGCAAATGATCAGAAGAAAAGTAAAAGGAAAAGATCTATTTTTAAAGGAACAAATTGAAAGAGTTCCAAATCCACTACAACTTCCACAAATGTAATCTCAAAGAAAAGAGGTGGCTCTTCTAAAAGTTTATGGGTTTCTTGTATTTCTCAAGAAATGCCAGAAGTGCCATTAAATAGAACCGTATCTTACTGTAAATTAAAATAACATTCATTTTGCTGAGATCAGCATTTTAAGTATATCAAGATGGCAGCGTTGCAGAATATTTCCAATTTGTTCAATTTCCTCTTAAACTTGTTTGGGTAATATACTCACAATTGTGAGTGCATCTCAAGGCTTGAACTAAATGTGGGCAAAATGTCATGTATTAGAGAAACCAACGCTTTCTACAACATTATAGAAAATCCATTATAGGAAAGCTATGCAAAATATGGATATTGATTTCAAAGGTACTGGCATGTTCTTTCTTACAGTAATTTTATATATTTTGTATTGGAAATAACTTTTACATGTAACAACTGAATCATGTTTACATTTGTTAAGTAGAGCTCCCAGCTTGTGTCCAGACAATCCACAGACTCACAGAAATAATGGCTGAAGCAGAAGTTCAGATCTGAAGCTGCAAGTGTTAAACAGTAAGTTTGGTCCACTCATACCTAGAGATGTTTTGGACAGGAGTTGTTAGCAATAAAGAATTAATGGACTTTTTGAGTGGTCAGTCTCAAATGCTTCTGAATCAATTGGGCACTTGCCTTGGCCCGTTCAAGGACTGCAATGACTGTGATATATGTAGGATTGGTATGCATGATCTAGTAATTCTCTGTGCAGGCATGATAAAACAGTTTCCTTATATGGACAATTCCCATGGTAGGAAAGGCTGTTAGCTCTTGAAAGAGCTGCTAGCTTCTGATAATCCTGATCGGGATAGGATTTTCAAACTAGTTGTTCTCTGGCGTTGAGGGGAGAAAGGAAGAAAGAGATAGAGAAAGAGAAAAGGGAATTTTACACTATTCACCACAAAACTTAAGGAGAGGTATAATTCTCTTCACTTTCACTTTCTCTCACACTCTTTCCTTCTTCCTAACACTTTCAGAGACTTATGCCATTAGTACGTAGTCTTTGCAATAAATTTCTTTAATTTGCTATTGGATAATATTCCAGTTTCTATTAGGTCCCTTTGTTAGTGAAATTCTTGGGGTTATGGGCTCTATTTAATGAAATTAAGAACTGTTACACATTTACAAAAGACTAACTGATGAGAATGTTGGTTTTTTTTTGTTCTCAGTTGAAACTCCATTTTACTAGCATGCATTTTTAAGGAACTCTGTAACAAAATTTATATGCCTGTACATTCATGATATTGAATGTCCTTTCTGCCAAACAAGAGTCTGAGTTTATGAATATGGTCATCTGTGTCTGTGTTTGTGTTTTTCAGAACTGGGACCTTAACTTTCATGTTTGCTGGTCTTGAGCTTAGAGATCTCAAATGCACAGTCATGTTTTAAACTAACTTCCCCAAATCAGTTTAATTTTCACTCTCTCTCTGATTATATATGTGGCTCTTAGTAACATGTCAAGGTTCTAAATATAACAAATTGGTGCTCGGTATGTTTGTAAATTTTTTTCAAGTAGAGGCAGTTGGTTTATCTAACCAAGCTGGGATGTGGAAGAGTTTACACTTTAAGAGGAAGTACGAGAGCGAAGGATCTAATAACACTAATTTTCGCATTCATACTGATGTCTCAAATGTCCCTCTAGTCTCATTTGTCATAGCTCTTATTTTCTTGTGTGATTCTTAGCCATGAGTCATCTTTTCCACACTGAAATGTTTAGTAGTTTTTCTTCAGATTTTTCTATTACCAGTAGTTCATTCTATTCTTATGCTTCTTTTACTCTCCTTTTTATTCTTATGAATTCTGAACTACTTTGTCCATTATTTTTTAGCCATGCCTAAATTTTTGCTTTCCCATTCTTCCTTTTTCATATCAACAAAGTTAATTTATACTGCACATCTTCTACTGTTAATCCTTCTCTATGTTTATGTCCTTTTTTGTATTGCCACAACAAAGTCTAGTAAACTCAGTCTTACTTGCCACAAAGGGCACTTAATTTCTGTACTTAATCCTGTTATGAAGGTTCTGTGAAGTACTGCTGTGTTGACTGGTTTGGATTTCATAATTAATCTGTTCTCCCCTTCATTTCTGATATATTTCGTGTCAAGCACCACTATGTCTACATTCAGGTTAACTCCAGCATCCACAGTTCTTGATGCCTGTTATCTAGTCATGTGGCATTTTTTGACTTTTCCATGAACTTAAGTATCACCATCTAACATTCATAATTTTCTTAGTGGTTAAGGGAACAAGCCATATATACATGAAGCCAGGAATTTTTTGTTAGAGTGATAAAAGTTTAATCAAAACACAAGAAACAGTTCTTCTTAGTCTAGTTACAGTAATGATAACACTTAGAAGTTCAAATTAATACAAAAGGTCTCATTAACAATAAGAACCTCAAAATTGTTACAGAAAAAAAATCATCCTAAGAGCTACTCTTTTGTTCCATGTAGTATTTATGCCTGTCCTTCCAAAATTTCTGTAAATTTCTTGATCAGTGACATCAGTCTTTCCCAAACAGAGAGGAGATGGGATGTCAGAAGGAGACTTCAATGTCCTGAGTAGGTAGTCAGTTGGTAGAAGTGATTCTTGTGGAAGCTGTCCCTTGCTCCTCAGTCTCAGAATTTTCCACCAACTCTGAATAAGATAAAAAATAATTACTTGTTATGAAGTCACTACTTGGGGTTGTCAAAATTTTACCATGTTTGATAGTCCCTAAGAATAACCTCAGACAAGACAATCAAGAATAACTTGGCCATTAGAAAGTTTTTAAAAGAAGGCAAAAACAGCTCTGACCAAAAGAAGCTCAGACAAGTATTGAGTCCTTGCACTGAGGGGTCAATGCAGCACTGTGGTTTTCTACTAGTAATGGCAAAATCATACATAGTGAAATACTCCAATGACTCTGGGTTTATATCATGTATAATGTTGATTTTACTTGCTTACCATAAGAGCCATTCTTGGAAGTCCAGAGTCTCTACATAATCACTCTGTGTGACATGTTTGTCGAACAAAGAAAAGGTATACTCTGTAACTATTGTGTAAGCAGAAAAAGATATGATCCAGCACAAATAGTGACAACCATACATGCTGATTGTGTGAATAACTTTGGATTTGGGGCAGAGGTGAGATAAGTCAATAATTAATGACTGCACTACTCACTTTATATTATGTCATCATCTTTACGTGAGGGCAGAATTTCAAATTAGACTTTCACAACCTCAGAAAGTAAATATTTCTTATTTATTCTAGGACAATAAACATTTTATGCCTGTATATTAGCAAAAGTATGAAGAGTTAGAATGCCTCCATCTTCTTCAATCTCCAGTGAATGTTTTCTTTTCTTCTAGTAGCTGTAATTCCCAGGATGGCATCCAAAAATAAATTTTAAAAAATGATTGAATAAAGCATAACTAAAATAAATTACTGTGCTCTTACTGCAAAATGGCAATCTTGGATACTTTAATTGTTTTATCTCATATTATAGGTCTCTTGAATTCAGCACTTTGTTTCTGATTATAAATGGTGTTTTCAGAGAGTAGTTTCCATAAGAATTATGTAAGGCAACCTAAAGAATATCATGCAAGTGACGTGATTAATATTGCAGTCCCAATAAAAGTATGTGAAGTCTCAGTTCTCTGATTAGAGCTATCAAAACCCAGTTACTTACCACTCTATTTACAAAAATTTGTATAGGCTGAAGAGTCAATGAAAACCTGATAAAGATGATTAAAGAGGCAAATCCCTAAACCTTTATTTATACTTAATTAACATAAACAGCATGTATGTTAAACATAAATTGCTTATTCTGACTTAACCACTAAGGGCTAAATAATTTTTGGAACTTGGCTAACGAAACATTAGACAGTGTTCCAGAAAAATCACAGGAAAACAGCTAGTAAGAAGTGGGACCATTTGCTTTTTACACATTTTTATCCAGTACCATTTGGAAGATACTAGTAAGGTGGTGATATTCTAAAGGATTATTTATAAAGTAAAAAATGGTGGTTAGGATATGACAAAGCAAAGAAAATATGTTCATTGTTATAATGTTTCATTCTATACACTTCTAGTTATTTTATAACACAATCCTATTGCAGAAAAATGCTATTATCTACTTCATTATTTCAAGCTCAGAGAAGTGACAGCACATCAAAATTCAGAATTGAGTGAAGATAGCAAGTTAAATTTTGATGAGAACTCTAACTCATGAATACTACCTGACAGAACTAAAAATGAATTCTTAATCAGGATAAAAAAAAATATACAAGAAACATTGTTTAGGCTTTAATAGGAAAAAAAAACCAAAGAGGGTGAAATGCAGCTTTCCTATTTACTTTAATTCTGTTGTAGTTAGTTTGTCTCCAATGTCATATTTTCCAAACATCCCCATTTAATAACTAGTTAAGAATATTTCTTACAAAGGTCTGAAAAACTTGTTTTATCTTTGATATAAGTTGTGTGATATTCGGGAAGCTTCTGCCTTAATTGCTTTCAGTTTGATTTAATTTACAGAAACAGTTGTTCAGTGTTGTATGAACAACAAAATGTGGCATGGATGAGCAGAGAAAAGAGATGATAGCGCAGTTCTTAGACAGTCCACATATCACTTTTGTCAATTTCTTATCACTGTAGCAGTTCAATTCAATGAATCAAGTAGAAATAGTTTTATCATTTACATACATAACAGAAATCTTTGGTATTTATGAAGCAAAGAAAGGAAAGTGTGATGGGTTTGATTTTTAGGCCCTCCTTAATAGCCAGGTTGTGGTTGAGAGAGAACTACATCTCCCAGTATTCCATGCGATTTTCTACGTAAATCTGGGGTGTAAATCAGCAAGGTCAGACACTCCTCTCTCTCCCTCTCTTCCGGGCGCCCAGGGAGCATGTGGTGCTGCTGTTGGTCTGCTGGTGTGTAGGAGTTGGGACCTTGTGGACTCTGAGCAACATAATGAAGTCCTGCTGTCTGAGGAGAGTAGTGATTTTCTCTTATTAGCTTTCTTGCTGTGTTTTTCGATTTTTAATTTCCCTTTGGGCAGGGGGCGGTTCTGGGGGTATCTTATTCTCTTATCCTGTGTATATGGTATTCTAGTTGCATATAAGTGTTAATACATGTGTATATAATCATACAGCGTTGGTTGGCTCGTTTTCAGCATTTTCAGTCTTTCTTTCTTCTGCCTTCCCTTGGGCTCATACAGGTGGGTGGAGGGGGAGAGACTACACAGTACTGTGGGTTTGGGTGGTCGGCAGGGGGGTTCCACTCAAACCTTCACAGAAAGATAACATAAACTGATTGCTTTAAGAAAACATAAAGTAAACCCAAGCGGCCCAAGACTGAAGAGAAAGAAATCCCTGCCATTAATATCATGCTCTTCTTGATTCAGGACTTGTGATTTTGAATTTTGAACATATTACAGATGTGTAATGAAGAAAAATATTTCCTGTGGGAAATGGCATTACTTTTTTTCTTGTCAAATATGTAATGAAGTAGTAAGGAGGGAGTTACAATCAAGAAAAGGCTCAGTCTCATAGTTAAGCCAGTTAAAGGGGATAAGGATGTCTAAAATTTTATGAAAGGGGTTTTATCACCTCTTGAAAAAAGAAAGCTGTTTAAGAAGGCTTCAATGGACAAAAAGGTCTCAGTGTCTGTGTTTCTGTGATTACCTCCCTGAAGAACTGAAAGAAATGCTTGGAATTCCTACCTGAATGCTATAAGGCCCCCCAAACAATATTTCAAACAGATACAGCTGTTAAGTATAAAGAAATATACACAAATATGTTTAATAGCCCTTATATACCAGTGTTTTGAGAGTGTTTATGAACAGAGTAGCTAGGATGCAAAATGTAACTGCTGGATAATAAGTAATTCAAATGATATAGAAATGTCAGTAAAATGATCAGAAAAGTCATTTTTTTAATCTATATCTGATGTCTGTGAGTTTCATGTTTTTTGAAGTTTGAAGCTCTTAAAAAAAGCATAATATGTTCATTTCTTCAATTTCCATTACAATATAATCTATAAGAAAATAATCAAGATTAATAATAAAAAAAACCCAAAAAATTCCTGGACATTCTCTTTTTCATGAGGAACTTAATATTGGTCAATTATCTGCATTTTATTTAACCCACAGAAAGACATTTCTCTCATTTCAAGTTTAAACCCCATACCTGAAATAAGGGGTTTGGTTCTTTGCTTAAGTAGGTTGGGATTTACTAGTACTTTAGGTAAATTAAAGATACCAATGACAGAGCAAATTTTAGAAGTCCTTATTGTGGTCTGCTCTATGTTAAAAATGAAATGAACACCAGCTTTTTTTTTTTTTTTCCAAAATAGAAGTACCAAACTGTGTGTATTCAAATATGCTGATGTGTCTCTTGCTGCTGCTGATAGAATCATGCTGTTGGCATATTTAAAATGAGCCATCAATCATACATACAGACAATAACAAGCACTTTACTGACAGTTTTCTGACCCAGATAATCTTAAAATGAAATATTAGAATATAGAGCAGAAAAATAGCATGATCCAATCTTTATACATATTAACATGACAGCTAATATATTGGCTAATCTGTATAACTAATGCAACACTGAGGATTAGGGGGGTTGTTGAAGATTGTTTGCTTTTTTCTTTCTTCTCAAAAAGTTATATTTCATTTTACTTTTTTCTTGGAAATTTAGACTTATTTTTGAGGTCTATAGTCAGAGATTGGCTATCTGATGAAGATTAAGAGTTGAGTTTAAATAAATACTGATCCTTGTATTCTTGTTCCTATGTTAGAATAAGCACTAAAGTTATTTATGATTTTCTGAAGTCTTGTAACATTGTTTTTCCCTTCCTTGAATGTGTTCATAGTAGGATTTTACGTCTTCCATTTCAAATGTTAGAGTATTATAAATAGGACATAATATTTCTGTATTCTACAGCCTAATGAAAAGGAAGTCAGTTTTTTATTTATGCATGTCCATAGAAGACATACAGTAGTCCTTTATCATATAGGCAACAAAGGAGAATCAAGGGAATGGACTTAACATTGTTAGCTTGATCTTGACAAAAAATTCTCTGTGAGGTGTAAATCTTGGCCAGCTTCTTGTCAAAATCAATGATTTGAAATTTAATCAAACAATTTAGGAAATGAGGCTACCAATTAAGAGATTAATAAACTCTTCTTTTGAGTGGCAGTAGCTTTACTTTTATGATTAAAACTCCAGGAAAAGCAAGAGTATGTATTTTTGTTTCCAACAATTATTTACTGGAACATGTGACAGGAGACATAAAACTAGACCTTTTCTCAATGTAAACTGACATCAAATGTTTGAAAAGTCCTGATAAATCTTCAGACAAGTCTTCAGGTAAGAAGAGTCCTGCATAATTCTGCTCAAATATCAATCAAATAGAGTAGCAGTGTTAAGCATGGAATGTATGGAACTGTTCCTGAAGATCATCAACTCAAATGCCATGCCTCAAGGTACACAAAGGCTGCTGATATGTTACATCAGGTAACCAACTTGCAAGAAACTATTATGGGGCTGTTCAGTATTAGAGCACCCAAGAGAGTGATAGATAGGTGGTTTCATAACCCTGTTTCCATAGCAGATACCACTGAGACTGATGTACATTGGATCCTAGCAACCCCAAAAAACAGGACTCCACTCTCTGCCCTACAACATTGTGTTGGGGTCCACACATTGATAGGTCACGATGTTCTTGATCAAGTCGGAGTGGTCCTCACGACAGAATCACCTTTTTAGCAGCGGCCACTGCTGATTGGGCTTTCCCGATACAGCTGAAATGGCTAACAGACCAGCTTGTCTGGATCAAGCAGTGGCCATTGAAAAGGGAAAGCCTTCAGCAAGCTCACCATCTTGTTCAAGAACAAGTGTCCTTAGGACACCTTAAACCATCTGTGATTCCGTGGAATACCCCTATTTTTGTGATTAAAAAGAAATCTGGAAAATATTGTTTACTGCATAATTTAAGGGCAGTCAATAAACAAATGCAGTCAATGGGGGCCCTACAGCCAGGTCTTCCAAACCCAGAAATGCTGCCAGAAGGATGGCATCTTTTAATAATAGACTTAAAGGACTGCTTTTTCACTATATCGCTTCACCCAAGTGATACGCAGCGTTTTACATTTACTTTACCCGCGATAAATAGAGAAGTGCCAGCACTGCGTTTTGAGTGGACTGTTTACCTCAGGGCATGAAAAATAGCCCTACAATTTGTCAGCTGTTTGTTGAAGTGGCATTAAAGACCGTTCGTGAGGCATGGCCCACTACATTGATTTATCATTGTATGGATGATATCCTGTTTGCTCAGAAGGACCCGTTTTCTACATCTCAGGAGTCCTTTTTGCA
>WAAB01025361.1:0-11073 GCA_013389865.1 Piaya cayana
ACAGCTTCCCTGGGCAGCCTGTAACACCCACCACCACTGGGCCCCACGCTGCCTCGAGTAGGATCCCCCTTTCTGCATGTCCTCATCAACAAAGAGCACAGACCCAAAACGTGGATTCACCACCACACTGCATCACATCTGGACAATCCTCAGGGTTCCTCCGAGTGCACGATGCTCTCTGGCTCAGCATTGAAAATGAGAATTGCTTCTCTTTTTACAGTACAAGAGACAACTCTTGAACTTTTTTTTTGGTATGAAGACATGAAATGCATTATGGTTAACTTTATTACAGGAACATAAACAGGTACAGTACTGCAACACTGCAATCCACAATCCCGTGATTTATCTAGACAGCACAAGACACGTGTGATAAACCGAACGCTCCCCAGAATCCACACTGCTCACCAAGGCCTGAACCGAGGCGAGTAGCTGCTAATCCTTCTACTCAGTCTACACCATCCTCAGCACTTGGCAGTGCTTTACAGACTAGTACAACTGCATTTACTACATGGCTGCCTGCAATCTATTCCTTCTCCATCCAACCACTTATTAAAAAAGAGTCAGTCACATCAGTTAATACAAAACACGCAACCCCTAGGCACTCGGAGGCTGAACAATATTTGCCTACGTTGCACAGACTGCTGTCAAAATAAAGACCGGCGTGCAAACCCTAGAGAGCAGATTAGGTTGCCGTAAAGAAAGACTGTGAGTGATTAACATACCCTTGGAGTATAAGCAAGCTTCACATACCACGGTTTCCAAAAGCAAAACCGTTTTCAAGTGTATTCAGTGAATATTAGTGATTTTAATTCAGTATATATAAATATGCATGTAAACAATAAATGTATATAATGAGGCAATAGCTTTTAGTAAGTGTAGACTTGTAATAAGTTCAATCTTGATATAAAACTATAAATGTGCGCTCTCCAGTGGTGTGATACCTTGGATGAATTTGGCAATGGAAAGGAGCATGCAGCTTATTTCTGACCAAGACCGTGACGTTATCTAAAAAAAGCCCCTCAAAACCCAAACCTGCCAGCCTATCAACACACTAAGTGAATTCATGTCTCCATTACGTTCTACTTCGTTTTTAAAAGAGTGAAGTAGTAGAAGGTGCATTTATTTGAACTAGTTATGGCTATTTCTCCTCCTCCTCCTTCAATTCTGCTCTCCCACAAAACGTGTGTCAGTTCACCACTGTGAAAAACTCATTACTTAAGAGATATTAAGAGAAAGTGATCCTCTGCTGATACAGAAATGAGGGATAATGATGATTTCCCCCTCATTAGTTTTCAGAAATGCTCCAAACCTATGGACAGAATCCAAATCCTAGAGAAGTAAGCAGCTTATAAAGAGAATTGAAATCCACTGCCATTCGAACACTGAAGCTTACTAGGTCTACTCAATTTCTAACATGAAAGCACACGCTAAATCTCTTATGGCAAGTAATTCCATACCCCTCTACACGCACGCATTTTCCATTGCTGAACCTGAGAGTGGCCACTGGAAGAATATCACCCATTGCCTCCCAGTTCCATAGTGTTTCCACGTTTAGCAGTAGCAATGCGGCTGTGTGCTCCGCACCATCTTCCCAGGAGGCTCAAGACACAAAAGCTGCTCAGATTTAGCATCAGATGTGGCCTGTGACCAAGACGACGGGAAAAGGCCTGAATGCTCCAAGCTGAGAAGCATCTGCGTAACATACCCAACCACACCAAGATCTATAGTTCTCGTGCTTTGTGCTGTGAAACCAACGCCAAGGAACAGACTTCCAAGACCGGTCTTTGCATTGCTGCACCAAAACACATGCTGATCTTTGTGCCCCTAACTAAAAGGCCACTTAGAGGCTGGTGAGAGAATAGCAACTAGCCTCATCTTCTTAAAGCAGTGACAAAAGCAGCTACCATTACTGTCATCTACAGCGTGTGCGGGTCAGAGGAGGACAGAGGAGTTCTACTGTTAAAATTAAGGCCTATCCCCTCCTCAGCGTTAGCGTAGATGCAGTTAAAAGCTTATGGTAACAAAAAGCAAAGCAGTTGAAGGAAGCTGGATTAGCAAAGCCAGTGAGTCTCTAAGAGATGGTTGTGCGTGTGGGATTCTTCTCTGCACACTGCTGGGATTTCCCACCACCGCTGGCTGTAGCTATCGGTGCTTCAGCTGTTATCTTGTTTGGATCTGCTCTGAGCAGCGCGATGGCGAGGTGGATTGTTGCCCTGATCCAGTTGCTGCTCATACATACAAAAAGTGAGGAAGCTTTACCTTCTTGCTCGCTAATTCACCTGCGGTGCAGGGTGGTGCCCGGGCCCAGCTGCTGCGCTCCTCTCACCTACTACACCACCCACTTTCTAGAAGATTTAAATCATGAAAGGGACAGCAGCTTTCCAGTGCCTTTCCTCCTGTCCACCTCACAAAAAGGGCAGACGCAGTCTCCTTCTATTCATGGAAAAGGATTTTCACGCTGCTCAGCTCAGTTCAGTACAAGAAACTACAGGGAACACCTCCAGAGGTTTCAGAAGCTCCCCATGACCCTACAGCACACAGGGGGACTTTGGAACAGCCCTCTGATGGCTCACCCCTAAGGAACTATTAGGAATGTTGGAAGTCAGTAAATTTCTCAGCACCTTGGGTTGTAGTAGCAGAGGCAGCAGGACCAGTGAAACCTCACTGGTGACAGGCAAAACTAGAGAGCAGAGCTATACGCTTAAGACTTAAGAGATTCAAGTCTGAGGTCCTCTCTTTAAGTACTCTCAGGCTGTAAGAAGAAATGTGAGGGGAAAGCTCTTCTTTGGGTGAAATTTAGAAGAAAAAAATTACTACTTGGGGTTTTTTTCCGCAATAAACCACGTTTGCTACAAATCCCTTCATGTAACTGGGCTTTCTGAAGTACGGCCTGTGAATGCTCATCTTTCAAAGAGAGTGAGAAGGACTGGATTTGAAACTGAAGCACTTGAGTTGGTACCATATCATCAGCTGTCTTACCATTAGTCCTGAGCCGAACACGCAGCAGTGCAGATGCCACAGCTATAGGTTCCTGGGCTCTCCCAGTAAATCTGCAAACCAGGACTGCAAAGCATCCACACGTGTTCACCTGACCAGAACGTCAAGGAGTGACAGCTTTCAGAATATTTGCCTATGTAGTAAAAACATTTAAAATCATCCTCACCCAGGGTAAGAAGAGACATTTTTATACTTAGAATCATAGATTCACAGAATGGTTGGGGATGGAAGGGACCTAAAGCCCATCCAGTCACACTCCCTGCCATGGGCAGGGACACCTCCCACTGGATCAGGTGGGCAACCTGGGCCGGGGCCTCCCCACTCTCATGGTGAAGGAATTTCTTGTTATGTCTAGTCTAAATCTGCCCCTCTCCAGTTTATGCCCATTTCCCCTTGTCCTATCACCAAGAGCCTTCATAAAAAGTCCCTCTCCAGCTCTCTTGTAGCCCCTTCAGGTACTGGGGGTACTTCAACTGAAAAAGAGCAAACCCCACATTTCTTACTCTCAACAACTGTTTCCAAATGACTTAGACTATAGAGGAATGGAGACAGAACTGCAGTTCAACTGAGGAAGGAAAGACTGTGCACAATCCAACAAAGGCAGAATAAGTTGTTATCAGCAAATTAATGACCAGCCTGTAAATCGCTTGAGCGGAAAACACATTCCTTTTTCTGCCAGTGTTAGTAGACAATTGCATGAGAAAGGGATAAGCAAGATGCAAGCTACATTACCAGAAGCAGGGGAAGGTACTACTCATCTTTTGTTTCACTTGTTCTTATTAATTGCCTCTGTAATCAACAGCTGCTGTGAGCAGCAGTTTATGACTGTAAGAGTGAGGTGAGTAGACTGACAGATCTGTTTAAGCAGAGTTTAAATCCAGAGCTTTGGGATGTGCCTTCTTGGATGCCAGCTCCGACAACTTCTTCAGGCGTTTCTTCAGCTCCAAGGGGAATTTCTCATAGCACTTCTTGCATACAGGCTTCATGTCAAACTCCACAAACTTATTCCTTTAATACAAAGGACAGTGAGCTATTAAATCTCTATACATGCTGTTGTCTCTGTTCTACTGCATGTATAAAACCATTAACTTTCTTGTCTGGTCACGTAAATACAGAGATTGGGCTCTTATCAGGGAACCAAGGTCTTTAGATTTGCTACTTCAACAAGGAGCAGGACTTTGCTATATATTTTTATTTAACAGTCTAGAATTTGTTGTTCTGCTAGAATGGAAGGGTCACTTCAAAGGTCCTCTTCAAAGTTCCTCCATATACAAGGCCAGTGGGGCCAACCCAGCACAGGAGGACAAACGTTTGAATATGAGAAAGGAAAACGTAGGATTGCTTTGTTTTCTTTCCCTATTGTATGTATTTAATGTAAGTACCTTAACAATGCTTTTCAAACTAAATATTGCCATTGAGGGGAGCATCCAGACTAAGGAGACAGGGAGGCTGCAGGCATTTCAGGACAGGCAGGTACTGCAAGTTTAAAGCCTTCCCTCTGTACTGCTGAATGAGTTCTCCCCTTATCCAGCCTTCTTATAGAAACTTAGAATGGTCTGAGTTGGAAGGGACCTTAAAGATGATCCAGTCCCACCCTCTGCCACGGGCAGGAACACCTCCCACTGGATCAGGTGCCCAGGGCCCATCCAGCCTGGCTTTGAACCCCTCCAGGGATGGGGCAGCCACAGCTTCCCTGGGAAACCTGGGCCAGGGCCTCACCACCCTTGTAGTGAAGAAATTCCTCCTTTTGTCCAGTCTAACTCTGCCCCTCTCCAATTTAATGCCATTTCCCTTCATCCTATCACTCCAAGCCCTTGTGAACAGTCCCTCCCCAGCTTTCTTGGAGCCCCTTTGAGTACTGGAAGGTCACTATAAGGTCTCTTCAGAGCCTTCTCTTCTCCAAGCTGAACAAATCCAACTCTCCCAGCCTGTACTCACACAGGAGGTTCTCCAGCCCTTGGATCATCCTTGTAGCCTCCTCTGGGCCCATTCCAACAGCTCCATCTCCTTCTTATGTTGAGAATTCCAGAACTGGACACAATGTTCCAGATAGGGTCTCACAAGAGCTGAACAGAGGGGCAGAATCCCCTCCCTCACCCTGCCAGCCACACTGCTCTGGATGCAGCCCAGGACATAATTGGTGTTCTGGGCTGTGAGTGCACGTTGCCAGCTGATGTCGAGCTTATTATTACAGAACAGGCGACTGAAGGAAAATACACCAGGGACGAAGCTGAGTCCCAGCTCCCTTCTAGTTCTGAAACCAGGGGAAGTATAAGCACCTGCTCCCAAGAAGAAAATGTCTACTGCTGCTCAGAGAGACACTGGCTCATGGCTCCCCAAGGCTGATAACCCTTGCCTTAAGGGCAAATGTCTTGTACAGTCCAAAATATAAACACCAACTTACTTCAGCGTAAGCTTGATGTTGCAGGTGGAGCAGGAGAAGCAATTCACACACCAGGCTTTGTTAAGGGCCGATACCACTGTAGAAGGAAAAGCACAAAATTAAAGGAAACTGCCTAATTATTTGAATTCAGATTTGTATCCAAATTCAAATGAGGCCAGATGTGAAAAGAAACACTGGTGCCTTGCAACTGTGGGACTGCAACAGCTGCACTAACAAATGGAGCAGGGACAGCAACCCAAACCAAGGAGAGAACAAATCTTACCGTCTCCCTCGATCACGTGGCTGCAGTTGTAGCAAACATCTCCAAAGAGCTGCACACCAAAAGAAATGAGAACAGGAACTCATGTTACTGCCTACTCGGGCTCCCCAAATTACACAGCTGGTGTGGAACACGAGATGCTAACAATGAAAGTATTCCCAGACGTCGCAGTAGTCCCCGAATATACCGATTTAAATCTTCTGAATAACTTCTCATACACTTGCCAAACGGTCTATGTTCCTTTGGATCTCACACCACTAAATACTACAAAACCTTTTTTGTCGATGCCTCACACTCTACCACTGTTATGGGATATTAAAGTCCTGTACATGAGGCAATTTGGAGAAAAGAGGATGGGTAGAGTATGATGCTTACTGGAGACAAACGTCTCCTGATGCTGAACTATCAACATTAAAATAAAGCCTAGAGCTACTTCCAAAACAGTAACGATATCTCTTATGTAAGAGACTCAGGAATTGGCAGAAGACAATACCAAACTCATAGCTGTTCTCTAGAGTCACACAGAAAATTCAAGTTGCGATTAGCTTTTTCTTATGTTTTAGACAGTACAACTTTTATCTTAGGCCCATGGGAGCAAATAATCATCAAATAAGTTCACACCAATAATCCTGGAGCAGAATTGCAGGTATTTTAATCAAGACTCATGGTAGATGGCTTCATTTCTATTCTGTTCTAAGCATCGCTTTGCACATCCATCAATAAAAAACTTTTCCTGCTAAATTCCACTAGTTTCTTTATATCACATTGCCTCTACTAATTCTTATTACGCAAAATCTGCATAGCTTTGCATACAAGAAATGCAAAAAAGCAGTCAGAGCAAATACCTACAATACAGATGACAGAATGTACCTGGTTATAGTGAGTTTCGCAGTAAGCTAGTCCTTTTTTCTCATAGTGTCGGTGCCCCAAGAACGGCTTCTCACACTTGGCACAAACAAAATGCTGTGAAAGGCAAAAAGGAGGTTCAGTAGCAGGCTAAATGCCTTTTCCATCACCAGGGAAAAACTTGCGTGGCTACAAATCATGGCTCAATATGAGAATCTCAGAAAGGTTTGGGTTACCCTCACAGGAAAACATTTCTTCCTAAGATCTCATATCTATCTCCCCTCTTTCAGCTTAAAATCTTTACGCCTTAATGAAACTCAGAGGGGAAAAACTATATGGAAATAAAAGAAAAGAGGAAATATTTAGTCTAGTAGAGTATTTATGTGTTGTATTAGAGATAGGCAAAAGACCTGCTGAAAAGGCAATCATCTTGGGTCTAGAGTGATAGACTTGTGGATTATTATCTTGCTTGTTTCAGAGAAGAGAAACAAGGACACCAAATGTGTCTGGTACGAATGCCCTTCAGATGAGCAGCAGCATCTCTCAGTTCAAGCCTTAGCAGGCTAAATCACTAAATTCATAAATTGCTGAAAAACTTCAGAGTGAGTTGTGATGACTCAGCCAAAAGTTACAGAAAGAATGAGCTGGAAAGGCTTAAAAAGCAAGAACTGCGCTGGCTCTGCCTACGTTACAAGGTTTTGCCTGAATTCATACGTTACACATCACAACTTCCAACCAGCACCAGTCCTCTACCAAAACAGCTCCAAAAAGGAGCAAAAGGGACTTTCAGACTCAGCGAGGTCTCACCTCAACGTGCCACTGCTTTCCCAGAGCATTGACCACTCGTCCCTCAATGGGCCTGCGGCAGGCTCCGCAGATGGGGATCCCCATCTTGTCATGGCAGGGCAGGCAGTACAGTTCTCCCTTCAGTTCCCGGGCCTCAGCAGTCAGCTCCTTCCTGAAAACACAAACACGTCCCTGCAGTAAGAAACCTGTGCCCAGTGTGCCCAGGTGGCCAAGAAGGCCAATGGCATCTTGGCTTGGATCAGAAACGGTGTGACCAGCAGGGCCAGGGAGGTTCTTCTCCCTCTGTGCTTGGCACTGGTCAGACTGCTCCTCAAATCCTGGGGTCAGTTGTGGGCCCCTCAGCACAAGAAGGATGTTGAGGCTGTGGAGCGAGTGCAGAGAAGAGCAACGAAGCTGGGGAAGGGGCTGGAGAAGAAGAGGAGCGGCTGAGAGAGCTGGGGGTGTTTATCCTGGAGAAGAGGAGGCTGAGGGGAGACCTCATTGCTCTCTATAACCACCTGAGAGGAGGTTGTGGAGAGGAGGGAGCTGGGCTCTTCTCCCAAGGGACAGGACGAGAGGGAATGGCCTCAAGCTCCACCAGGGGAGGGTCAGGCTGGACATTAGGAAAAAAATTTTTCACAGAAAGGGTTACTGGTCATTGGTCATGTGAATGCAACAAAGTTGAAGCCTTGGAAAGGAGCATCTCTTCTGTTATCAGAGTTTAGAATACGAGGACTTACCCACAGTGGGTGCAATTGAAGTGATCTGGGTGGTAGGAATCATTCCTAAACATCAGAGGCTGCTCATCAATTATCAGGTGGCACTTCTGACAGATGTACTTGCCCAGTCCCTTCGCTTTTTCACGGTTATGGCACGGCCTGCACAGGTGCCTGGTTGAAGAAGGAAAACATTAAGAAATTCTTTCTCCTGAAAGAACATAAATCGCATGCTGTAAGAAGTACTTTGTTTAAAAGAGTTGTCTCCTGAGCTCAGATTAAATGTCGTTTAGTTTAGTGTCCTGTCTTTCACACCAGCTGCACAAACAAGCACATGTGGACAGAGCAGTCAGAGTTGTATTTCCTTCGAATACTCCTCCAGCATTCACTGATTTGTATCCTATCAGTAATATCACCCTGTCATTCCTCTGGGTGTCGTTTCCAGTTCTTCTGGATCCGTTTTGAGAGGTGGACAAGGAAAGGTGGCAACACCCTCCCTCCATAAAAAACCGTGGGATCCAGCCATAAGAGAGGCATTACAGCATAGAGCAGGGGGAGTCGAGGACAGAGAATAAAAGCTATTAAACCAAAGCACATTGCTCAAATGCCTTTACCATGGCTGGATTCCTTAGCTTTCAATGGCTAGGACAAAGTTAAAAAAAATAAAGAACTGTGTGATTTTGCACTTTTATGTGGTAAAAGTAACTTTACCTAAAGGTAACTCCTATCACACAGATTCATAAAATCTCCTGAGTTGGAAGGGACCCATAAGGATCATCAAGTCTAACTCACTGCTCCTCACAGGACTGCCTAAAGCTAAACCATACGACTTTTTCTAGAACACATTACAAGTACAGTCCTAAGCAGGCAGAAAAGACAAATTACGGGTAGAAAAACTTGCCCAAAGGTATAAAAAACTTCTCAAAATGCTAAAGAAATCCAGTTTTATGCCAATATTTAGGAGCTCTGAGGAGAAACTGTCCAGTTTGCTTGCGTGTTGCCTCCCCCTCTAGCTGAAGTGCTGCAGGCTGGGGAGAACCGATAATAAACCAAAAATGACAGAGGAATGACTTCTGTGGGTTTCCTCATCACAGACCAGACAAGCCTGCTGCAATCCTTTCACCACACTGCTATGTGAAACACTTGCAGAGACTCACAGGTCATTCTCAAAAGACACCACAGAAAGGGAAAGATCAAATGGAAAGGGTAGATTTATGGCTGGAGCGGTGGGTTCTTTGCAGGGGCCCTTCCAAAATTCTGCTGCGATGAATCACTTGCCCTCAGAGCTGTGAAATGGGGGTAAGAATACAACACAGATGTTGTTGAGAGACCTCAAACATTTATGACCTTCAGTGGGCAGGCGCCCGTCTAAGTGCTAAGTATCATTATTATTCTCTCCAAATCTGAGTCCTCCTGTCAGCAAGTGTCTCTCTCCAGGGCTGGAACTACTGCCTGCCCAGACGGGGTCCAGAAAAAGCAGACAGCACCCTATTATAAGGAAACACGCAGCTGTGCTCATCTCAGCATAAAGGCATCAATTTTATTCGGCACTGTCAAACGCAAAGTAATTATACGGGGCAGGACACGGGGACCCTGAAGCGAGTGTCCTGAAAGAGACCCCTCTCATTAGGTTGAATGAGATGCCTTCAGTGCCACTTGCACTGATAAACTATTATCAACCCCTCCCCGCTCCCAAGCCCTCTCTGCCATCCCATAGACCCTCCTCTATTGCGAGCAAAGGGAAGTGTTGGACAGGCTAAGCTGTTACCATGGCAGCCGCCCCACTCCTTTCCCCCCTCCCCACTCCCACCACTATGGAATTATCCCATTCTGAAATGTCCTGTTGTGTCTATTAATACCAGGCCTCCCCCAAACAATACTTCTCTCCACCCTCCTAAAATAATCAGGGGACTCCAAGAAGTCTGTGTTCACGGCTGGGAGTTCAGTCGCAGCCTTCAGTAAGCACCACGAACACTGGAATATTCATACAGCATATTCATATCTGCAACAGCAGCAGCAACGCCCGTGCCAAGCGCTCAGCTGGGATGAAGCCTGCTCTTCACTGCTGGGGCGTCCTCTCCCCGGCTCTGTTGCATGACTGAGCTGATAATGCGCTATCAGAGCGTGAGGGACACTATATAGAGGGGCTCCCCCTCTCCTCTCAGCAACTCTCTGCTCATTCCGGATCATCTTGGTTTCACTGTTGCTGCTTCTACTTGGCTTGCTGTCACTAGAAGTTCTTTGAGTTTTATCCCCAAAGGACCCTACACTCCGCCCACAGGACCACACTGCAAAGAGGTAAGAGACAAACTTCTGTTAGCAGAATAATGAAGGAGCTTTCCTAGAGGCATTTGCTTTAGCTACTGCCGGTGAGGTGGAAAGACACCGCACAGAGGTGGATGAACATAATGGAAGTGCCTGAAACTAAGAGCAGGCAGCATTTTCTGAACTTTAAAGAAAAATTTTCCTACTCTTCTTTATGTTACTCCTCCAAAACATAATAATTTTTAAACTTCTGTACCTAATGTACATCCACTTGAGCCAAGAAAACTGGGTGCATCCAGTGCCTTCCGACACTGCTTTGATGGTCACAAGAAACAAGGATTCCAGCTGAAGGGTGGGAGGCTCAGCAGGGGATGATTCTCAGGAGAGTAATTTCAGTAAGAACTGGATTATTTCTAATGAAAAGTGCTTTCAGCAAGGGACAGGAGATGCTCCTGTTCAACATGACACTACAACTATAACCATAAAATCTCACAAATCCCAAACAAGAAACTGCTCTGGCCGGGAGCAAGAACAAGAATTTCTGAAACCCATCACACTCTCTACCATATACTTCAAAGTTATCTGCAATATAACGAAACCTCCGAAGCAGCCAGTTAACTAACTTAGCGATGAGCTATTTCTTCTGCTTATTAATTGTTTCGTTAGTAACAGGTAGAGCATCCACTGAAAGGGCAATCAGGTTGTTTCTATACTGACAGCCTTGTGGATTGTTGCCTTGCTTGTTGCTGAGCAGAAGAGAATCAGGGCATAAAATATGGTCAGCGTGCACGTATTTCAAC
>WAAB01025361.1:11995-30417 GCA_013389865.1 Piaya cayana
AGCAAAGGGAAGTGTTGGACAGGCTAAGCTGTTACCATGGCAGCCGCCCCTCTCCTTTTCCCCCTCCCCACTCCCACCACTATGGAATTATCCCATTCTGAAATGTCCTGTTGTGTCTATTAATACCAGGCCTCCCCCAAACAATGCTTCTCTCCACCCTCCTAAAATAATCAGGGGACTCCAAGAAGTCTGTGTTCACGGCTGGGAGTTCAGTCGCAGCCTTCAGTAAGCACCACGAACACTGGAATATTCATACAGCATATTCATATCTGCAACAGCAGCAGCAACCCCTGTGCCAAGCGCTCAGCTGGGATGAAGCCTGCTCTTCACGGCTGGGGCGTCCTCTCCCCGGCTCTGTTGCATGACTGAGCTGATAATGCGCTATCAGAGCGTGAGGGACACTATATAGAGGGGCTCCCCCTCTCCTCTCAGCAACTCTCTGCTCATTCCGGATCATCTTGGTTTCACTGTTGCTGCTTCTACTTGGCTTGCTGTCACTAGAAGGAGTTCTTTGAGTTTTATCCCCAAAGGACCCTACACTCCGCCCACAGGACCACACTGCAAAGAGGTAAGAGACAAACTTCTGTTAGCAGAATAATGAAGGAGCTTTCCTAGAGGCATTTGCTTTAGCTACTGCCGGTGAGGTGGAAAGACACCGCACAGAGGTGGATGAACATAATGGAAGTGCCTGAAACTAAGAGCAGGTAGCATTTTCCGAACTTTAAAGAAAAAAATTCCTACTCTTCTTTACGTTACTCCTCCAAAACATAATAATTTTTAAACTTCTGTACCTAATGTACATCCACTTGAGCCAAGAAAACTGGGTGCATCCAGTGCCCTCCGACACTGCTTTGATGGCCACAAGAAACAAGGATTCCAGCTGAAGGGTGGGAGGCTCAGCAAGGGATGATTCTCAGGAGAGTAATTTCAGTAAGAACTGGATTATTTCTAATGAAAAGTACTTTCAGCAAGGGACGGCAGATGCTCCCGTTCAACACGACGCTACAACTATAACCATAAAACCTCACAAACCCCAAACAAGAAACTGCTCTAGCTGGGAGCAAGAACAAGAATTTCTGAAATCCATCACACTCTCTACCATATACTTCAAAGTTATCTGCAATATAACGAAACCTCCGAAGCAGCCAGTTAACTAACTTAGCGATGAGCTATTTCTTCTGCTTATTAATTGTTTCGTTAGTAACAGGTAGAGCATCCACTGAAAGGGCAATCAGGTTGTTTCTATACTGACAGCCTTGTGGATTGTTGCCTTGCTTGTTGCTGAGCAGAAGAGAATCAGGGCATAAAATATGGTCAGCGTGCACGTATTTCAACTGAGCAGCGACACCCCTGTTACAGCTCAGCCCTGGGAGGCCCAGGACAGCGGCTCCTTCCAGAATAGGGCTCTGTTTAGCAATACGTAAATCACAAAATATTCGCACACCAAGAGCGCAATCCAAGCGGAAATTATTGGACAATGAGCCAGACTCCTAAAGGAGTTTTGTGTCTGTGGAGTCAAAGCCTCTGGCACCATATAGCTGAGCACAAACTACACATTCTAGGTCGTTTGGGAAGGTTTCTAGTTCGCGCTCAGCATTCCCACAGGCTGGCACAATAAGCTTTCTAGGACTCTGAAGGCTTTTTTGTAAGCATAACAAAGCAAAAACAATTAAAAACTAGAAATTAAATGCATTTCATTTAAATAAAAAGCCAGGCAAAACAGAAGTGGAACTGTCAATAACAGCAAAGGGCTTTCCACGCTGTCTACAATCACAAATATATCTCGAACTATTACTTTTGTAAAGTTGTGGCATTTTGTTGAAAATATCCATTCTAAAAATAAGCTCAGCAATTAGCTCTTGCAACACATCAGGTCTTTCCCTAACCTACTCAGGTGCCATGCCAGTCTTCATGGAAACAAACAGAATTGTAAAGACAATAAAAAACCCGATTAAAAAACCCTTTCTAATTTAAAACCTAAGCTGAATTAGAAAGAGACTCACATCTCTTTTCTATGATCTCTGACTAGGCCATGAAAAATACCTCCCTTCACTTTCCTTTAAGAAGTAAATTAGGTAACAGCAGCTCTTCTGTGAGGGTTCTCCTGTGAAAAGACTGAATTTATTTCCATTTTACCATTAGCTCTAACCTTCCTCCTTCTTGACACTGACCTATTGGGCCTTTAGAGAGCTCTGACATTCTTCTTTTTACTCCATCCCACACTACTTTGCAGTGAAGGCATGTCCAGATAGAAATCAATAGCAGAGATGATGAGGACAAAACTCTCAGGTTTTAATTCTCGGTTATTCCTGGCACTGATACACAGCTCAACCTCAATCCCAAAGATTCTCCTTAGGAAATCAGCATCAAGAGCCATGCTGCAAAACCCCTAGCTTGTAAACAGGTTAAAATTCTGCTTACAGTTTTGCTTCCTGAACTGATTGAAATCATTGTCATTAAGACAAGAGACAGCTCTACCTGTTCCATGCCAGCCCTTGCAGCTGGCCCCAGCAGCATTTACTGCTTTCACTGGCATCACTTCCAGTAATTCCAAGGTGATAACTTAGAATCATAGAATCANCCTACCTGATCCATGCCAGCCCTTGCAGCTGTCCCCTGTCCCTTGGGAGAAGAGCCCAGCTCCCTCCTCTCCACAACCTCCTTTCAGGTAGTTGGAGAGAGCAATGAGGTCTCCCCTCAGCTTCCTCTTGCTGCTACCAGGGCTATGAAGAAGCACGGGGCTGGCAGCAGGCAGTGAGCACCCACACACTCACACCTGGAGTCCTTTCTGCCCCAGAAACTTGCCAGGAACGTAGGCAGCGCCTGGAGTAAGAAGGCCCCTCTGTGGTCACATGTAGAATTCTCATTTTCTGGATTTCAGTCTCCCTTCTGTTGATTTTTGTCTCTTCAATTGTGCTCTAATCAGAGGCGCTCCAGCACCTTCACCTCTAGCTATTGTAGTTCTCTTTCTGACCAAAAGCAACAGAAGCCAAAAGATGGCAAATACCTTGGAATGTTTATAGCATTTTCCAAATTATTGGGCTGTTTTCTATCCCATTTCAGTTTGTTGATTAGACACCAATGTTTTTAGACTTCGGAATAATCAGTTCTGTTGAAAAGCTCAGTGCACTGCATAAAGCCTTGGATCAGTGGATTCACTGGCAGAGGCTGCCCAGGGAGGTGATGGAGTCACCATCCCTAGAGGTATTTGAAAGATGGGTAGATGAGGTACTTAAGGATACAGTTCAGTGGCAGACAGGGATGGTCGGACTCGATCATCTCTGAGGTCTTTTCCAACCTGCTGATTCTATGANGATTTTTATTGCATTTTCCAATACATTGGGCTGTTCTCGATCCCATTTCAGTTTCTTGATTAGACACTGATGTTCTTAGACATCAGAATAATCAGTTCTGTTGGAAAGCTTGATGCATTGCAGAAAGCCTTGGACCAGTGGATTCACTGGCAGAGGCCCAGGGAGGTGGTGGAGTCACCATCCCTAGAGATATTTAAAAGATGGGTAGATGAGGTACTTAAGGATACAGTTCAGTGGCAGACAGGGATGGTTGGACTCGATGATCTCCGAGGTCTTTTCCAACCTGCTGATTCTATGATCAACTATCTAACGAGGTAAGATTTCAACACACAGCGCAGATTCTGCCCAAGACTAAAAATTATCTCTAACAATGTCAGCAACCATGTTAAAAGGTTAAACTTTAGAGCAAAACGGAAGAAAGCTGTGGGGAAGGATGACGTGCTGACAAGTCACCAACAGCAAAGGCATCCCTAATAATCTTTTTCAAGTCAACTCAGTGCTTTTTGCTGTTCAGATGAGATGCTGCTACCCATCTGAAAAGCTTCCTCCTATATTGGAACTTGATGGATTTGCCCTAAGTACAGGACAGTGGGAATTAATTCAGACTGACCCGTTGGATTTAATACCAATATTAGCAAATAGGAGACATCACTGATTTCCATGTGTGGGTTTCTGGGGGTTTGTTAGGGATTTTTCTTCTCAAAACCAGGCTCTTTTGTAATAATCTGTCTCAATTCTTTCAGGTTTTTGAGGTTTTTTTCTTCAAAACTGTGGTGAAAAATGAATGGCCCAGTAGATTCCTCAAGCCTACTCTTCAACTGCTCAAGTCAACCAAACTTCTCTTTGGAAACGTCAGAGCAATGTGGCAAAGAAACACATCTCGAGAACATCCTTTTTGCCACTTTCTACTTCCTGGACTTCATCCTGGCTTTTGTTGGCAATGCCCTGGCTCTTTGGCTCTTCATCCGAGACCAGAAGTCAGGCACACCCGCCAACGTTTTCCTGATGCACCTCGCTGTGGCCGACCTGTGCTTCGTGCTGGTCCTTCCCACCAGGCTGGTGTACCACTTTTCTGGAAATCACTGGCCGTTTGGCGAGATCCCATGCCGGCTCACTGGCTTCCTTTTTTACCTCAACATGTATGCCAGTATCTACTTCCTCATGTGCATCAGCGTCGACCGCTTCCTAGCCATCGTGCACCCCGTGAAGTCCATCAAGCTCCGCAGGTCCCTTTATGCCCACGTGGCGTGTGGCTTCCTGTGGGTCGTAGTCGGGGTTGCGATGGCACCTCTGCTGCTCAGCGTCCAGACAGTTGAGATGAACAACACAACCGTCTGCCTGCAGCTCTACCGAGAAAAGGCCTCGCGTCACGCCCTCGTGTCCTTAGCAGTGGCGTTCACCTTCCCGTTTGTTACCACAGTGACGTGCTACTTATTAATCATCCGAAGCCTGAAGAGCGGGAACAGAGTTGAGAAACACCTGAAGGAAAAGGCTATCAAAATGATCATCATGGTCCTGATGATCTTTCTGATTTGCTTTGTACCTTATCACGTCAATCGCTACATTTATATTCTCCACTACAACGGGACCAAAACTTCCTGCGAGACGCAGCGTGCTCTTGCCCTCAGCAACCGCATCGCTTCCTGCCTCACGAGTCTAAACGGCGCCTTTGACCCCGTCATGTATTTTTTTGTAGCTGAGAAATTCCGCGAAGCTTTGTGCAATCTGTTTTGCGTTAGAAAGACCGTGATGTTGTCTCAAACGTATGAGGGCAAGACAAACGAAAGCTCTCTAAGTGCTAAATCTGAACTGTGAACGTAAGTCTTGCCGCTGCTTCAGCTTAAGAATTCTGTTCCACCCAGATCAGCTGAGAGGACAAATATGCAGGGAGGTAGCGCATCCAGAGTCAAACTCACCACTGAGGAGGGAAGTTCTGTTATTTCTACGGGACTGCCATGAGCAGGAATCCCTCTGACAACAGAAATCACATGTTCTTGTCTTAGTGAAACTGCAAACAGTGCAGTTCTCCTGATTCCTGAGATGCACAACTGAGGGCTGAACGCTTGGGAATAGGGAAGTAAGCAACGCGGCTGTTAAAGTGACTTCTTTTTTAAAACAACAACTTAATTCCCAAAGCATTCAGTCATGAGCCTTCCTCTGCTCAACGCACACAGCCTACTGGACAATTTTATATTGAGCCAGACCTGCCTGATGGCAAGACAGCACACCTGCGCAGCCTGTTCACATCTCCCAGTTCCACGTGTTCATACATAGTAGGCAGAAAACAGTGTCAAGAAATAAAAAAAAAGACCAAAATGCTGCAATGCACCCAACCTGGACTAGAATTAAGACAGAACTTGCAATTTTCTTACTTCTTCCCAGCATTCAGAGCTGGAGATGAGCCCTAAATCTCATGTTCCCTTTTCTATCTGCCCTCTGCCACTGTCTCAAAGCTGCAGACAGAGGCTGGACAATATTTTTTCTACGCTGCCTTTTTCAAGTAGTTCCCTGCAAAACATCAGTTATCCCAGTAACTTTCAACCTAAAGAAAAGGACTGTTTAAGAATACAGTATTCATCTTTACTACATTCCAAATCATAAAAATATGAACCCAGTAACAAAAGTGAAGTATTGTAAGCATAGGAAGTGACATCTACACTGCCCAGAAAAGATTCCTGACTTTAAGGAGTTTTACAATTATTCTTTGTGACTTATCGCAAGATTATTTCTTCAGTAAGAAGAAAGTAGGGATTATCTTAACTGCTCTCAGTGCTAAAAACTGCATCCAGTGGAATAATATGTCTGGAAATGACAGGCAGAACAGGGAAGCCCAAGTATAATGAGAAGCTGGGAAAAAGAAACCAAGAATTTCCAGTAATATTTGTCAGGAACCTACTTCTACATCATGGAGATAAATCATGCGACAGGTGAATTCTATTTTTCACATCCAGATACACACACACAAACACACACGCATCCCTTTCCAATGCTTTTGCGAATGAGCTCCTCACTATCTTCGATTTGATCAATGAATTATGGAAATCAAAGACTTTATCTTGCTCAAATTGCTTCGATCCTGACTGCCCTCCCAAAACACCCAGGTGATATCACAGCAGCACATTCTAACAAGCTTAGGAGTCAAAAGAAAATCAATCAGCCCAGCTCCAAAAACTAAAGCACAGAACTTGCATAGAGGATGGAAAAGAAGAGAGAGTAGAGAGGAACGCCTGCTGGACAGGATGCAAATACATAACCTTTCCTTCCCTTCTTCACCGTTCCATTAGTGAGAATATAAACTCTAGAAAACTGCTAGGCTTTGCTTCAAAACATAGGAAAGGCTGAAATTACCTATGAACTGTGCAACACGCTGCTAACTGCTAGATCTCTTTCTTTTTTTATTATTCTGTGCTTTTGTACAAGTCCCCTTTGATGTTTTTATTTCTTACTTGTTAATTAAATGCATTAATAAACCTTTAGGATTCATTTTTATATTTCTGTATATAAAAATAATGATTTCCGAAGAGAAGGGGGATTCACCTGTCAAACGAGCTTTAGTGTAATCCTCATGTTGTTCTTTTGGCCTTTTGCTGCGCTCAGAAGCTCACTTGATCAAGAGCCTGCCCAGGATCACATGTTCCTTTTACTCACTTCCTATTCAACTTTTGCCTAAGATCCTTTTCTTTTCCAGAACTCACCCGCTAGCTACTAAAATTTGAGTTTCTGCTTTCCACATGTTTCACTGGATGAAGGTCACTGTTCTTTATTCCATTTTCCATCCCCTAACAGGCTGATCTTTAAAGACTCTTCTGTGTCAGCTTTACCTTTCAGTGTTGAACTAACTGATCACTCCTGCCATCTCGCTACTGTATCAGTAACGTGCTCATCAAACCTTCTGAGCTCCTGCTCCATCTTACCTGCCAGCATTCTTCACAAAACCCAGGTCAGCAAGGGCCACATCACAGAGCTCACAGCGGAAACATTCCGGGTGCCAGTTATTGTTCATTGCCTTGATCACACGCCCAATAATGAACTCTCCTGCAGGAAGGAAGCGACACCTTGAGATGCATGTCAAGACAATCTGATCAAAAATCTACTGCCCTTCATAATCATAGAATGGTTTGGGTTGGAAGGGACCTTAAAGCCCATCCCTGTCATGGGCAGGGGCATCTCCCACTGGATCAGGCTGCCCAGGGCCCATCCAAGCTGGCCTTGAACCCCTCCAGGGATGGGGCAGCCACAGCTTCCCTCCTGCTCCTTAAAATGACCTCAACAATCCCAGCGTGGGTTTGGATGTTCCGTGGTAGTGGGAGGCTGTCACAATCCAGTATCTGTTACCCCACGGTGTTGACATGCTGGTATCTTACCACATTCCCCACAGCACGGAGCAAACAGCATCTGAAAGTCATGCTCACAGTACTTCCGACCTTCGAACTGGCAACAAAACAAAAGAGAAAGGGCCCTTGTGAATAACTGAGCTACTCTTAGGTTCTGATATGTCAGCATGGTTTTCCATTGAAATAACCCATTAGCCAAGTTCAGACCAGTTTGCTGCTCACCTGCTTTTCTGAGCCCCCTCACCTGCTTTTAAACTCCCAAGGATTTTTCCTAAAGCTTCAGCCCCAGAGTGAATTTGCATCACAGACATTTAAATCAATAAAAATCTGAAGGTGTCCAAGGCCCTTTTCCTATAGTTGGCTTTCACTTCATTTTTGCTTTAGCTTTTTCACTCGTATAATTCAGAACCTCCTACACGAGACTAAAACTCATGGCAAATGAGAAGTGTGTTTAAAGCAATGTATTATTCAAAATATGAACACACACGCAGTAAAAATATTTCAACCTCATTTTATTTCAACCTCAATTTCAGTTGCCCAACTAGAAAAGTTTGGTACAAAATATTTAAAGACAAAAAATCACTTATGTCTAATGAAATATTAAGAAACAATGTCTGCTTTCTTTTTGATATGCCTTTTACCCAGACAGCAAGCACACGGTTTTTGCCATTACTGATGTAAAGAAGGATGTCAGAGAGAAAAATGGAAACCCCTCAATAAAATAGCACCAAAGGTTTAGGGCTAAGAAATTAAACGGGCAAGACAGATGGAAATTCTTGTTTCTGCAAGAATTTTCATCTAGTTCCTTGCCTCTTCATCGACATTTATCTTCTCTTATGCACAGTATGGGACCTCACCTCATAAAAAAGCCCCTCTGGGAACTGACGAAAACACTGAGCGCAGACAAAGCAGTTTTCATGATACAGCTCCCCATTGCTGTTGACAATCCTCTCAGCGGGATCGAATCGAGTCTGGCAGCGTTCACATACTGCATTCGCCAGAGCATCAGACATATTACTGGAATAAAGACAAGAGCGAGAACATGAGCAATGTCACAGCTAATCACATGAGCCTACAGGTATCATCCAACCTTCTCCCACATATATGAACACAACATTTCCACTACTTCAAACTCCCTTTTCCATGAGGAAAGAAAGACCAGGGAGTCACTTCAGCACCGACATCAGCCAGAAATAATGTTCTTGCAGCTCACACATGGCACAAGTGACCTTGTGGAGCAGACTTATCTATTGCAGACTTTTGCACTTACCTTGCTACAGCCTCCTCTCAGGCAGTTGTGGACAGTGGTAAGGTCTCCCCTCAGCCTCCTTCTCTCCAGGCTAAACAAGCCCAGGTCCCTCGGCCGTTCCTCATAACACTTGTCCTCCAGACCCCTCCTGAGCTCTGTTCCCTTCACTGGTCACACTTCAACCCCTCAGCGTCTTTCTTGTAGCGAAAGGCCCAAAACTGAACCCAGAATTCAAAGTGCATCCTCACCAGTGCCAATTCCAGGGGCACGATCGCTTTCCTGGTCCTGCTGGTTGTGCTGTTTCTGATCCAAGCCAGGAAGCCATTGGCCTTCTTGGCTAATTACACTTGGGTCACTGCTGGCTCAGGCACATCCACTGCCGACCAACACCCCCAGGTCCTTCTCTGCCAGGCAGCTTTCCAGCCACTCTCCCCCAGCCTGGAGCTGCACGGGGTTGTTGTGTCCCTAACGCAGCACTCGGCACTTGAACCTCATCCCGTTGGTCTCAGCCCATGGATCCAGCCTGTCCAGGTTCTTCCGCAGAGCCTCCCTGCCCTCAAGGAGATCAACACTCCCTCCCAGCTCCATGTCATCCACAACCTTACTAAGGTTCACTCAAATCCTTCATCCAGATCCTTGATAAAGACGTTAAACAGGACTAGACCCGGCACTGAGCCCTGGGGACGCCACTAGTGACCGACTGCCAACTGGACTTACATCCATTCACCACCACTATCAATTCAGTAGTACATTCCAGCAGCAAAAGATTCTCTTTCCCCTGGTGAGAGACACCTCTACAAAAACACACAACTGCCTGTATTCCAGAGCTTTGTGCTCTGTGTGTGGCTCGAAGGAGCAGGCACCAGCCTCAGGCTCTTGAGGCAACACCACCACCACCACTTGGGTTCTTCAATCTGGCCGAGCGGAGCCTGTATGAACACCTGCAGCCTGCACCAACACACCTCGCTGTGACCTGAAGTGACAATAAAATACACTTTCTACTCGCCACCACAATTCCAAGGGTGGCAAAGACAAAGGGAGCTGGGAATCATTTCAAGAACGAAGTACTGACTTAGCAGAAATTCATTAGAACTTGTTTCCTGATTGCAGCTTTAAAACAAACTAGACACTGACCGGAACTATGGACAAGCAGGAAATCCTGTAATTTCATAAACTGGAGATCACAGGTTAAGGAAACATTTTTATCCTGACAGAGCTCTAAAGAAATAGGTGAACGCAAAACGATCAGTGCCTGCAGCAAAGCTGAGAGACCTCATCAGCTTTGTTTTCAATCACCACTTTCAGTTAAATCACACAAACGTCTACCAGGACTTGAAAATATCATGTCGCCATCAAGTATTTTTTCCCTCTTGAAGACTCTGAATTCCAAGGCTCCAGCTCACCAAGAGCCACGATTAAGAAAGCCTCACATCAACATCAGTTAAAAAGCTTCTGTGGAGCAAAACAGTTCCAGCGGGTCAAATCATTTCCAGCAAGCATCACACCCTACACACTAACAACAAAACGTGATCTCAGGTTGTGCTTGTTTGGTTTTTTTTTCCATTTATAAACCTGAAATCTATATTTAAAACATCCTGATTTTTCTTTCTCCAAATGGACTCTCACTGAACAGCATCACAGTGCAAGTTCACAGCAAACGTTACCAAATACGCTTACTCCTAGAGAGATTCAGACACACTGGCTGTGTTGGCAAGAAAGATAAGAAAGATGTATGGCCTCACTCAAGGCTTTCAGGAGCCTCCAGCCTGAAATCAGCCTTTGAGGGCTGCCCAGACAGCGTAACACCACAGAAACCCTAACTTCTAAACAATATAAAATCAAAATTCCTAGTGGAAGTCAAATGCACTATTGTTCTGTGTTCTCACTGTCATCCCTTAGTATGAAGTACAACTTTGGATTTAATTTAACCCTCAAAACATTTAACTTCTAGCTACACAGTTTTGCTCAAGATATTCCAATACTGTTTCAACCACAGAATATGACACGCAGCAAAAAAATCATTAATGATTTTGCAAAAATAGCGCAGAGCAAGCACTTCAATGACTTGGAAAACATAAATGAAAAATTCAAAATGTTTGAGCTAGAAGAACTTCGTTGATGCTGACAAGAGTTCCTTAAAGGCAGAAGAGAGATGACTGTAATGCAGCCCAAGCTGTCCAAGAAGGGCCATCACCCAAATGAGCCAATGATTGTGGTTTATTACTTGGATATGAGGGAAACTTATTTTATTTTTTCTCATCTAATAAAGAATCTATAACCCAAATCACACAGTTCTCTGCCTCAACTACAACCCACTTGGAATTTGTTGGGAAGAGCCTTCCAGGAGACAATTAAATAGCACATCAGCTCCTGACCAACACATCTCCTGTAACACAAACCAGAAGCTGTGACTGGTAATTGTAGCTCACGTTTCACCTCTCTCCCTTCATTCGTAACTTTGCATCCATTTTTAGTTAAGATGTTTTATTCTTTTACACTCAAGCTAAAATTTGTAACTTCAGCATTGACCTAAAGGTGCGACTTCACATTTGTTCACAACTTACTTCCGTATATGCCAGAGTTTCATAATCCCTTCACTACACACTTGTGTGAACTCTCTTCCCTGTGCAAAAATAAGCATTTATTCAACTAGCTCAAGATTTAAAAGTAACCAAGACTGAAGGGAGAGGGAGGACAGTCCTAATTAAGAGGAGTTTTATGGTTCCGTTTACTCCATTGTTGCAAAAATACTTCTACCAGCAGCATGGGGAGAGGAAAAGCAACACCAAGGCCCATCCTTGAGATGGTGGTGCCAAGAGTGACCACAAACGTTTGGCTGTGTCAGTCGTAAGACATTTAGATCTGAGTCTTCCCCACAAAGGACAGAGCCCAGCATGGAGATCTTCTCGTATTCCGTTTGCTCGCTGATTTTTGGCAATTGGGTAAAACACAGAATCTTCCTCTGTTTTAACAATAACGTGGTGACACAAAGACAGGAAAGGCTGTTAGAACAAGATCGGCTCAACATCCTGAAGTTACCCTGGCCTGTGCAACCCCAAAAATACCAGTGCTTAAATAATGCTTTTTCCAATCTCTCACCATTGTGTGACATATCTTTAACAAATTATCTCTGTCAAAGTATCTAATTTATAGAAATTAGTTATTTACCATTATAATTAGGTGTGGGTTTCTCATGCTTTGACTTCTCCTAAGTATCTACTATAAAGGATCATCTCTCAAATTGGGAAAAAAAAACTCAAAACAAAATCAAATTCCTTCTTTCTAAGTGGAACTTCTTTGGGAAACACATTCTGGGTCACTGGTGCAGGTGCCACAGAAAGGTCTGAAACCATTTACTCTTCTTGTATCACTAAAGTCAGTATGAATCTATCTTCCAAAATCAGCAGTTTCATAGATATTCAGGCAGCAAACATCTTATTTGTATACCATATTCTCATAAAGATTCAGGAAATTCAGACTATATTACTACAGAAAGAAAAAAGGCTGGACTCAAACACCAAGAAAAGCTGGCTAAAACGCTCATTATCTATACTGTTACCTCCTTTTTTCAGGATTTCTACAGAAACATCTAGCACTGGTGACAGGTTGAGGGGAGAATAATCAAACCTAATACTTGTAATGCTAAGAGACTACAAACAGAACCCCCAGCCTTCACATTAGTAGAATTCACTGTCTTAAACAAAGTGATCCAGACAACAAGCCAGCCTCAGGCTCTAACCAGTCCAAGTTTTCTTTAACTGGCCTCCNTGCTTAAATAATGCTTTTTCCAATCTCTCACCATTGTGTGACATATCTTTAACAAATTATCTCTGTCAAAGTATCTAATTTATAGAAATTAGTTATTTACCATTATAATTAGGTGTGGGTTTCTCATGCTTTGACTTCTCCTAAGTATCTACTATAAAGGATCATCTCTCAAATTGGGAAAAAAAAACTCAAAACAAAATCAAATTCCTTCTTTCTAAGTGGAACTTCTTTGGGAAACACATTCTGGGTCACTGGTGCAGGTGCCACAGAAAGGTCTGAAACCATTTACTCTTCTTGTATCACTAAAGTCAATATGAATTGATCTTCCAAAATCCGCAGTTTCATAGATATTCGGGCAGAAAACATCATATTTTTATACCATATTCTAATAAAGATTCAGGAAATTTGGACTGTATTACTACAGAAAGAAAAAAGGTTGGACTCAAACACCAAGAAAGCTGGCTAAAATGCTCAACTTCTATACTGTTACCTCCTTTTTTCAGGATTTCTACAGAAACATCTAGCACTGGTGACAGGTTGAGGGGAGAATA
Organism: Piaya cayana; assembly: GCA_013389865.1. Taxonomy (NCBI): domain Eukaryota; kingdom Metazoa; phylum Chordata; class Aves; order Cuculiformes; family Coccyzidae; genus Piaya; species Piaya cayana. Next base: position 25,212 of record WAAB01025361.1, read on the forward strand.
ATCAAACCTAATACTTGTAATGCTAAGAGACTACAAACAGAACCCCCAGCCTTCACATTAGTAGAATTCACTGTCTTAAACAAAGTGATCCAGACAACAAGCCAGCCTCAGGCTCTAACCAGTCCAAGTTTTCTTTAACTGGCCTCCAAAGTGGTTTGGTTTTAGTGACACGGAGAGTTCTCTTTCATCACAATGCTGAATGAAGAATTACTTTAATACAGATTCTACATAAAAAAAAACCACTACCACATTTCAAGCTACCAGATCCAGGGCATTCTTCAAACCTCAGCAGAGCGGCACCTACCAACAGGGAATCCTAGGAAGCTCAGCTCACTCAGGTCTACCCGTAGAAGTTGGTGTATACAGAGGATCTGACAGTATGAGAACATTTCCATAGTAATTTCCAGTACGCATGCACAGATGCCGAGGGTAGTGAAAAGACAAGCCTAGAAAGCTGTCACCACCTTTGTATATCACAGATGCCAGCAGCCAAAGTAAAAACCACAGCTCTCCAGAAAGGCTCTTTCCCACCCCCAGAGCATGGTTGAGGATTTGTGGCTTTAAACCCCTAATGTTGACAAAGACAACAAAAAATATTTGCTAGGACAGTAGCAGACTTTAAGATTAATTTCACAGACAATGAGTAATACAAAGAAAGAAGAAAGAGGAAGGGTGTCTGCTCGTGAACTCCTGTTGAAAACCAGCCCTAAGCTACCCTTATCGCACTTCTAAGGTCTCCTCACTACAATTGATTTTTATCTGGACAACTTTCCCAAACTGGCTGAACTTCTTTAAGGTTATTATTAAACTTGTCATAAAATATTGGAGAAAAAAAAAACAAATCCCCATTTGTTCATCGTATGATTTTTTTTGTGCCTTTGATAAAACTACACGCACAGCTTAACATTTTCAGCATTTCTCCTTCTGCACGCAATGACTTTTCAGTTCACTTTCTGTTTAAATATTTTTTCAGCTGGTTCAATAAGGAATGAACAGTGCTTCCCTCAGAATACCTTCTACGACCATGTAGTCCTCAGTCTCTCAGTGAAATAAACACTATTTGTTCTTTTTTTACTACACAGGGATAGCCAACACGAAGAAAAATATGTATATGGTCACAATATAGAAAAAAATCTTTACAGCTCCTCATTTCTCCTTAGCCTACCAGGCAGTAATTTGCTATACATAGAAGAAAAAACCCCGATCCATCACACATTTCAGCTGAGAACAAAATACAAGGTCTGTATTGCTGCTCTGCAGGGGAAAGAACCACAAGACAGACCCTTGAGGGCAGCAGCAGCAATGAAGTCTGTAGGTATTCGCATAGACAAATCCCTATGCTGCATCCCTCTCAAAGCAACACAACACTTACCTCCAGTAAATCACAACCAATCGCTTTAAAAGACACACTTGTAGTTCACTCGGTCCAGGGAAACATCAACAACACAAAGAAACACACAGAATCATACAACAGTTTGGGTTGGAAGGGACCTTAAAGATCATCTAGTTCTAAGCCTCCTGCCACGAGCAGGGACATCCCACTAGACCAGGCATGTTTTAAACAGACTGTACCTCTTACCAAGGAAAATAACCTTTTAATTATCAAGTGTGTACCACTTCACCCACTATGTCTAATTGATAAGCAACTTAGAATCATAGAATCACCAGGCTGGAAGAGACCCATCGGATCATCGAGTCCAACCATTCCTGTCAAACACTAACCCATGTCCCTCAGGACCTCGTCTACCCGTGCCTTAAACCCCTCCAGGGAAGGTGAATCAACCCCCTCCCTGGGCAGCCTCGCCAGTGCCCAATGACCCTTTCCATGAAAAACTTCCTTCTAATCTCCAACTTCTTACACACCTTCAGTCTTTCTCTGAATTCCATCACCTCAAATGGGATAAAGCACATCATTCCCAGAAGTGTTCATCAAGCACCATCAAGCAGAAGCAACACTGCTTTGGGATTACTCTCATTTGCCTGAATCACAAAACGATTTATGTCAGAAGGGACCTTAAGGCCCATCCAGTTCCACCTGCGGCCATGGGCAGGGACACCTCCCACTGACTCAGGTTGCCCAAGGCCCATCCAACCTGGCCTTGAACCTCTCCAGGAATGGGTTAGCCACAGTTTCCCTGGGCAGCCTGGGCCTCCAGAATGAACACAAACTATCAGAATCTATCAGGAGAGAGAAGCAAAAACTACTGGTAGCTCCAAAACTGTGGATAAAATACAAATAATAATCCAAGCAAGGAAAGGAATTGCCTGGAGATATTTAAGAAGCCTTGTTTGAAGAGTTCTGAATAATCTAGTGTACCAGCTATGCTCGAAGCTTCAGTTTCTGCTCAACTGGAGTTATATACAAAACCAACATCAACTAGCTTGCTGTTAACAGTATTGGTGAAGAAAAGGACCACAGAGCCCTACAGTGAAAGAACAGTAGAATTTTATCAGCATTTTCAAACATGACTGCATTTCACCATTTCCTTATCCCAATGTTACCCAAACACTTCATCATTTACAACATGAGCGACGATGTTGGTTCTGAACAGTGTAGTACAGTACTTCAAAACGGGAAAGGTTCTCCATTCTTGTTTTCCTGTTATTGTTAAAAACTGGAAGCTTCTTATCAGGAAAGTCCTTTCCTTTGTAATCTTTGGAAATGAAAATAAACAGACTTCATCCCCTCTGGCTGCGTGCAGACAATTCCTGCTTTAAGTAAAAAAGCTGCCCCCCCTCAAAACCAAACCACCTATTAGCTACTGGAAGACGCTTTGGCAGTGCCATTCCCTCCATCTCGGAGACGTACCCACGGATCCCAGCTGCTGTGTCTGTCCTGCTGCTCAGGAGTGACCCTGTGCCGCTGAGCCGATCCTGCCGGCGCTGATAAAGCCTGGAGGATGCCAGCCCCCGAAGCCTCAGGCTGGCCATGGCACCCAACGCCACTGCAAGGGGGAATGCAGAGAGACAACTGGAGCGAACGCCAGCGACGCTGACATTCAGTGAGTCACCTTCCTCTGGGAGTTGCCCTTACATTTCAGAAGAGCTGAAGCAGGATGCATGGACCCCAGCTCCAGCGTTGTTTCTTGCTATTGTCTGCCATTCTGCTGCCGTCTTAAGAGACCAGACAACCCCTTTCCTGTGCTTCACCAGGAATTCCCTCGGCAAGCCAGCGCCCTAGCAGTCTGCATCAACAAATCGTTCCATGGGACTCACGTGATGTATAAATTTCATAGGTGAGTAGTGGTTAAGAGCACAATGTCCAGATGGAGATCTGTGACAAGCAGTGCCCCTCAGGGGTCCGTACTGGGACCAGAGCTTTTAATATCTTCATCAATTAAATGAACTGCGAAACCAAGGGCAACCTCAGCAAGTTTGGAGGTGACACCAAGCTGAGAGGTGCCGTTGCCACACCAGAGGGACCTGGACAGGTTGGAGAAGTAGAGCTGGGAGAACCTTATGAGGTTCAACAGGGCCAAATGCAAGGTCCTACACCTGGGTCAGGGCAATCCCTGATTTTAATACATGATGAGGGATGATGTGATTGAGAGCAGCCCTGTGGAGAGGGACTTGGGGTGCCGGTTGATGAGAAGCCCAATATGAGCCGGCAACACGTGCTCACAGCCCAGAAACCAACCATATCTCGGGCTGCATCCAAAGCAGCGTGGCCAGCAGGGTGAGGGAGGGGATTCTGCCCCTCTGCTCTACTCTCGTGAGACCTCATCTGGAGTATTGTGTCCAGTTCTGGAATCCTCAACAGAAGAAGGAGATGGAACTGTTGGAATGGGTCCAGAGGAGGCTACAAGGATGATCTGAGGGCTGGTGCACNCACCATGAGGGTAGTGAGGCCCTGGCCCAGGTTGCCCAGGGAAGCCGTGGCTGCCCCATCCCTGGAGGGGTTCAAGGCCAGGCTGGATGGGCCTTGGAGCCCCTGATCCAGTGGGAGGTGTCCCTGCTTGTGGCAGGGGGGGTTGGAACTATATGACTACAATCCCAAGCTATCCTATGATTCTATGATCAAAAAGGAAATCCTGAATCTTCACATAATTAGCTCATTTAATTCAAGGCAACTCTCTGATCAAAGCAATAGAGAGATACAGAAAACCAAAGCAGATTACTTGATCTCTTGACAATGGGCACTTTACTGCGGATCAACCTCTGACCCTGGTATCTTCGAGGTGGTTCCCTACAGAGCCTTAAGGATACTGCAAACAGAACTGTTCCTTCCATTTGGAGAAGGCATATTTCACGAAACAAAACCATGAAGGCATTTGCTCTCCAGAGACACTCCAGCCTGCAGAAGAGACCCGCAGTGGTGGGTCAGGAAGCAAGGAGAGAGAACATACTTGGCATTCCAGCCTCCAGAGCTCTGCTGGGAACTGAGCAGGGCACTGAAACAGGAGTTCAGCCTTTCCACCACTCCCCCTCTCCACCCACCCCTGGCAGAGAGGAAGGGGATCGCACAGCACAAATGGCTCCGTTGAAGGAGTAACAGTTTGACAATACAGAAACCAGTTTTAAAGAGAATAAAGGGAAAGAACTGAAGGACGGGATCATCTGAGTCAGTGTCATTTGATCAGCATCGCCACAAAAAACATCTCGAGAGTCATGACCAATGAAGTGGGTTTTAGTAAATTATAAATAATGAGGATTTTTGCAGCATGAGAGTGAATATATCCCATTACTCCAGCCTGGCAAGCTATAGAGGAAAAAAAAAATAAGAGAAGTAGAAGTGATGACTTCATAAGTACTAAATGAGAATGAACCAGCAGAGATCCCAAGAATGGAAGGGTTTACTAGGACCTAGCAGAACAGCAACAAATAAAGAACATCACACTTTCAAAACAAGAAATCAGCAACCTCAACACCTACAATTCACTGTGCATCTCACTGTGAGCCTCAGGCTCCTGATCTCTGGCAGCAATCTGCCTCCACTATCTCTTTTGGGTTGCACGTGCGCTTTATCCACCTCTACATCATGATGTAAACGGACCAGAAGAAGAAAAATGCCCTCCGAACTGGGTGTTTGTACTCACCTTGTAAATTTTAGAGCAACAAAATAGTTGTAAAATGTAATATTATGTCACCTTTTTGCTTGTAGCACAAAGCAAAATACTAAATTACCACACCATTCATCTCCCTTAACCTTAGGCAATCTGGCTGAGGATCTCCTCTCTCAATTACCTGGGCTTTTACCCTCCTGACT
>WAAB01025361.1:37119-57435 GCA_013389865.1 Piaya cayana
TACGTTCCTAAGTTTTCTTCCAAACGGGTTTTTTTCCAGGCGCTGTTCGTTCTTCGGAGATGAAAGCATCCTGTGTTCATCTTCCAGATGTCCCTGCTGGAATCCCCTCGGTTTGGAGCCCTTCCCTGCCTCAAAGGCGAGGGCAGGCAGAGCTGGAGACAGCTCCAAATCAGCAAGTTTTGACTGCTGTGAGGTTCATCATAACTTCAGAAACCAACCATGTCCTGGGCTGCATCAAAAGCAGCGTGGCCAGCAGGGCCCCCCAATGAGAGCCCATCTAAGTGAAATTTCATAAAATCCATTTTTATAGAATCATAGAACCATTTGGTTGGAAAAGACCTTTGAGTCTTTTCAAGTCCAACTGTACCTGTCCACTATTGAACCATATCCCTATCCACCTTATCTGCCCATCTTTTAAATACTTCCCAGGCTGGTGACTCCACCGCCTCCCTGGAAGCCTCTGCCAGTGCCTGATGACCCTTCCAGTAAATAAATTTTTCTTGAGATCCAATCTAAACCTCACCTGGTGCAACTTGAGGCCATTTCCATTGGTTAGTTAGTTAGAAGAGTCCAACACCCACATCGCTACAGCCTCCTTTCAGGCAATTGCAGAAAGTGATGAGGACCCCAAGTCCCTTGGCTGCATCTTGTAGACTTGCTCTCCAGCCCTTCTCCAGCTCTGTTCCCTTCTCTGGATGTGCTCCAGTGCTTCAGTGTCCTCATACCTGAGGGGTTCAAAACCAAATCCAGGATTCGAGGTGCCACCTCACCAGCGCTGAGACCAGGGGGGTGATCCCTGTCCTGCTCCTGCTGGCCACCCCATGGCTGATCCAAGCCAGGATGTCACTGGCCTTCTTGGCCACCTGGGCTGCTGCTGGCTCATGTTCAGCCACTGTCAACCAGCATCCCAAGGTCCTTCTCTGCCAGGCAGCTTCCCAGCCACTCTTCCCCCAGCTTGAAATGTTTCATAGAGCTGTGGTGACCCAGGTGCAATACCCCTGACTCTTGCCCGTAACTGGACTTTTCCTGAGCGCTCAGAGTTCTGTGTTCTCTGACATGCATCAATGTACCGATGCCAAAGTGATCCACCAAGATGGACAGGGAGCTTCTGCTTCTCTAGTTGCACTTTCTCAGGCAGCCTGGTATGATGTGACTCACCGTTGCTACAGGTACTGTGACAAGCTTGGGACTTGTGATGGAAACTCTCTGCTTTCTGTATTTCCTGGTGTCCAAACATCTTGATTTTCAGCCCTGCAGTGAACCTGCAACCACACAGGTTAGATGACTTATTTAAACCAGGGTGAAGAACCAAGTGACATGTTTTTACTCTGGTTTAAGGGTTGGAAGAGGAAGGGGTAAGGAGGTAACCTCAGTAACCAACAGCCCTCCTCCCCCCTCCCTCCCATCCCATTCCTCTCTTTGCCCCTTCCCTATCCCTCACTCCCTCCCATCCCATTCCTCTTCCCTCCCTCACACCATCTTCCCATCCCATCCCAACCCTCCTGCACCGCCTCCTCCCATCCCATCTCACTCCCACCTCGTCACTCCCTTACTTCTTTCCCATCCTATCCATCTCCTCCCATTGCAACCCATCGCATCCCATCCCATGCCATCTTGCCCCTACCTCATTCCTCCCTTCCTTCCCTCCCATTGCATCCCATCCCTCCTACCCTTCTCGTCCTGCTCCCATCCCTCTCATTCACATCTCACTCGATCCCATCCCTATCACAACCCATCCTTCCCTATCCTCTTCCATCCCTCCCATCCCACCTCATCCCTCCCTTCTCTGCCTTGCCTCCGCTCCCCGCCCCTCTCCAAGATGGCCGCCCCTCCCCTTCCGCCTCCGCCCCTCCCCAAGATGGCCGCTGGGTAGCGCGGCGCCATGGCGGACCTGGGCCGGCAGCTGCACGAGTACTTGTCACGATCCAAGGCCGCGGCCCCCGCTCCGCCGCCGGAGCCGCCGCCGCAGCCGGCCCCGAGGGAGGAGGAGGCGGAGGTGGAGGGGCTGTGCCCGCGGTGGGGCCGCTGGGAGCGGCTGGCGGGGGCGGCGCTGTGCCTGGCGCTGGCCGCGCTGTGCCTGACTCTGGCCGCGCTGTCGGCGCCGCTGCTGCCCATCCGCGCGCGCCGCTTCGCACTGCTCTGGTCGCTGGGCTCGCTCTGCGCCCTGGGCGCCGTCGCGCTGCTCCGCGGGACCCTCCGCGCCCCCGGCCCCGCCGGCCTCCTCTACCTCGGCGCCCTGCTCGCCACCCTGGCCGCCGCCATGGGGCCGCGCAGCGCCCTCCTCGCCGCCGCCGGCGCCGCCGTGCAGCTCGTCGCCGCCGCAGCCCTCCTGCGGGACAGCCTGCCCGGGGGCGCCGCCGCCCTGCGCCGCCTCGGAGCCCTGCTAAGGAGAGCGGCCATGGCCCGAGGAGGGTCGGGAGGGCTGCCCCTGTGAGGGGAGAGAGCTGCCTCTCTGAGGGGAGAGAGGCAGGGAGGGGAGAGAGCTGCCTCTGTGAGGGGGAAAGGGGGCAAAGACAAACCCTGAGAGAGGAGGGAGCTGCCCCTCTGAAGGGAGAAAGGGACAAAGCGACCCCCTGAGAGGGGAGACACCTGCCTTTTGGAGGGGGGAAAGGGGCAAAACGATCCCTTGAGAGGGGAGGGTGCTTCCCCTGAGAGGGGAGAAAGAGCTGCCCCTGGGAGAGGAAACCAGGACAAAGCGCTGCCAATCTGAGGGGTGAAAGCGCTGCCCCTGTGAAGAGGGAAAGAGGGGGTGAAGTGCTGCCCCTTGGAAGGAGGGAAAGGGGCAAATGGCTGCCCCTCAGAGGGGGGAAAGAGGGGCAAAGCGCTGCCCCGGTGAGCAGCTGCTGCCTATGTCAGGGAGCCTCATGGTCAAGCGTGGCCAGCTGGAGCGAGCCCCTAGTGAAGCACCGCACATGTGATTCACCTTCCATGAGAAATGTGGCCAGTGGGAGCGAGCCTGGCATCGCCTCCTGTGTGAAGCTTTACCTGTGGAAGTGAGCTGCACATCACCTCCCATGGTTTTGAGCCCCACAGGCCGTCAGGACTCAGATAAGGACTGAGGAGGACCTGCAGAACAAGACGACGGCTCTCGGAGACCAGGACGGAGAGGGCACCTTCGCACGCCACTTCCCCCCATTACCTCCACGTTCCTGCTGTGTTTTCATGGCCGTTTTGTGACCAGAGAACGGCCCTGGTGACTTTGAACTCGTCCTGCTGCGTTTGGGTGCAGCAATGTGGGTGCCGGCCTGCCGAGCCACCCCCAGCATAGGTTTTGCCTTATTGCAAAGTTGTCTCGGCAGCACTGGTCCAGATTCTCTCCAGCCCTGGTGGCAGCATCCCCCATCCTCACCTTCAGTATGGGACCACGCGGCTGTGCAGCCTGCTTCGAAATGTGTGTGAGACAACAGCTGATGAAATGTAATTCTTCACTTGCCTCTCGGGTGGAAAGTCTTACAGCTGTAGGGCTGGCTGGTGTTGGAACACGGAGGAGATCCAGCAAAACCCTGCGAAGCGTGGGGGTGAACATTCAAAACCAGTTAACTGCTGTTAACTTGGGTTTGTGGTGACCACTCTGAGCGCGTTCTTCTGTCACTGTGAGCTGCAGTCATCGACCACCTCGGACCAGCGGAGAACATGAGTAACGTGCCCACTGAACTGCTTTTCTCTCTAAAAAACGTCTGTAAAGTACCATCCAGTAAGTGCAGCAAACGTCCCTGGGTCTGTGGGTCACAAGGGCTGCCTCTCATTGTAAGGGGAGTCTCGCATGATGACGGGACGAGGTGCTAATCTTGTACTTTGCCTCTGCAGGTACTGCTGCCTTACAGCTGCTGTAAGCTAGCATGTACTTGGATTCTAAAACAATAGCTTTCACCTCCTAGAACTTGATTTTTGTACGTTTACATATTTTTTATCCTCCCAACATGGGCAGGAATTGCCGACCTGTCACAGCGTGACCTTCAAAACTAGGATTTGCTAGTAACTGGAGCCTGTTTCCGCTCGCGCAGCTCCCTGGCAATGCAGAAACCAAGCAGCCTTGGGAAAGCGCTGGATTTGGGCTGCTGGTCCCTGCTGAGAGCTCGGTGCTTCGCTCTGTGTTGTGCACGCTGCTGCAGCTGAAACAGGCCTGCTCAGAGCCCAAGGGAAGATCTCACTGAGCGTATGTATTTCATATGCAAAATAAAGCCAAACGCTGCGTTATTTAACTACTCTCACTATTAGGGTTTAGCGTATATGCCTAATTCTTTCTCTGAATTAAACTGAAATTGTTAACTGGGGTACTTAAATGTACATAAATTGTTTTAATAAAACTTATTTGTCTACCAGATGTCAGTAGAGACATTCCACTATGGTCAATTTATTTTTCCCCCCTTCAAAATGTAGAGCAGCACTATCTGAATAGCATTAAATTAGTTCATTTTTACAACTTCTAAGCCAAACCATGTAAAATTAATGTTATGCCTAACAGCAGTATAAAATTAAATCTTAGAGAAAGTGAAGCTGGAAAGTAGAGCCTGAGGATTCTACCTATGAAAAAGGCAAGCCTACTCGACCTGGAGAGAATAGAAGTACGTTCCCATCATTTTATCCATTTTCAGTCTCTCTGTCCTGGACTGGGGAGCTGCTTCTGTCTCTCCTCGGATTTTGTACAAAAGCAAGCTAATACTCCAGGTTTTAGGACTTTTCGTGCAAATTCCATGATTGCAGAATATTTCACATCTTAATTAGAAAAGCTGCCCCTTGATGAAGACTCTTATTTAACACTAAGTACCATAGCGGTTTAAGGAATTAACCATCAGAGAGAAAACAAGCAGCTCCCTCTAGTCTAGAGACAGAAGCCAGGGTTTCCTGTTATCAGGTGCACTCTAACTTGTTTTGGGAGGGAACTGTACTTTAATTAAGGACTAAACCTCCAAATCACATATTGTAACCATTAGACAGTCACTTGCAGCCCCTTAAAAATATATAGGACTCGTTTAAAAAAAATGAAAAAGGCAAGCCTTGCCCTTTAATAACAATTCAATTGTAGGTACTTTATCACTGAAGCTTCAGGATGGGTCCTGCGCATCCCAAAAGTGGCCAAACCCCTCTTCAGATTCAGGTAAAAAGCAATTTACCCCCCCTGCTTCCAAAGGAGAAACTTTCATACCAGGCGCATCCCAGCTATTTAATTCCTGAAGGACCATCCTGTCTGACGAGCACCTCACGATAAGGATTTTATAGACCAGTAATCAGAGTTAATGACTATAATTCTCAAATGCAGTTTTACACGTTATGAATTAAAAACTAAGACGAGCCCCCCAACTTGTGACTGCCTGGAGAGAGGGAATGGCAGGGAAGCATCCGTGCTTCCGCGGGGTCAGCAGGGCTTTAGCATGTTTGATTCCAGAAGTTGAGCTGAAAGAGCTGCTACACGAGGCTGTGTTATTGCACAGCCCCGGTCAGCAGCAGAGCTGCTTTGCTGTATTATCAGAACATGAAATTTGTGGCCTGGCAGTGACGTTTTTCATTGTTCGCTACGTCTTGTGCTTTTAAGGTAGAACCTTCCTGAGAGGTGGCTTTATAACAGGTACTTACGTGACAAAGTTTTCACCCAGGCTTTATTTANCTTTATCTTAATGGGTGAGTAAAGAATCACACGCTCTCTTCGTTTTTTGTTAATTTTTGAGCAAATTACATTCTGTATTCATACAAAACCAAGGTAAGTTCTGACAAACTGTACATATAGAAACAAGTTTGTGTCTGAAGGTGAACTGAAATCGGTGGAGGTGCTCCATGTCTCACAACACTTAAAAAAAATTCCAGCTCTTCACAAAACAAAGTAGGTAAAAAGTGAGGGAAGCAGGGGCCGAGAGGACAAACCAGAACACTAGCTATGATGTTGCAGCTAGTCTCTGCTGACTGATCTAGGAAAAGACCCTTGTTAGGAACTAATGCACATTCAGTTATCCCAGTAAAGAATCCAGGTTTGTGTTGTTGCAGGGTTACTTTCTTTATCCGAGTCCAGAGTAGCAGTCCATTTAAATATTGTCAAGCAAGGACTGGGGGTGACCCAGTCAAGGCCTCTTCTATCGGCCTCTTCCGCCACCCCTAGATCCTCCTCTCCTCGACTGACCAGAGTTCATGTTATTTCCTCTTCCCCAGTTGCTTCCGCTCCTTCCTCCTCGAGAAGGGTTATTGCCTCCTGCGTGGCCTCCGCCAAAAGCTTCATCCCTGTGGAATCCGTCGTGATGGTCTCCATCTAAAGAACCCGACCTCCCAGATTTTGACGCTCTCTGCGATCCTGAATTTCCTCGTCCTAAAAAGGAAGCACAGTCAGTTACTGACACGGAACTCTCAGCCAAGCCTCTTCTCTGACATACCACGTATTTGTCATCAACCACACACCAAATCTAGTCAAGACCTGTCATTTTATGTCTCCTCCCCCTAGATATGATGGTTCTTACATGGATTTAGCATCTCCATTACAAAAGAGGGACAGCAGCCAAGCAGTTCCTNCGAATTTCCTCGTCCTAAAAGGGAAGCACAAGTCAGTTAGTGACACAGAACTCTCAGCCAAACCTCTTCTCTGACATACCACCTATTTGTCATCATCCACACACCAAATCTACTCGAGACCTGTCATTTTATGTCTCCTCCCCCTAGATACGATGGTTCTTACATGGATTTAGCATCTCCATTACAAAAGAGGGACAGCAGCCAAGCAGTTCCTTGGGAATTAAAGGAGACTCTGTGTGATGCAGTCAGCGATCGCTTAAACGAAGTTAAGTTAGGGCAGTGATCATCACAGCGTCCCCCAAACTGCCTGGCAGACCCGACTCTTGCGCTTTAACACCATCTGTGGTTTGCTTGATATTTTATTGCAAAATACTATTATTTTCCTAAATGACAACATTGCACTGATAGATCCGTTGAGGTTGGCGGTGAAGATAATGAGTAACATCACTTTTTGCTAGAAAGAATGGAAAATGCTCTGTTTACTACTAACTGGGAACATAAATGATATAAGCTCTTATTGCCAGGAACAGGATTTTCTACTTCTCGCAGATCTTTTTAGTACCAATATGTAAATTAACATTAAAAGCCAAAGCCATTAGCTTAAAGTAACAAGCCATATTTTTAATATGTAAATTAATAGTAACAGGACATGTGCTACAGCTAAAGGAGGATGCTAAACTAGTGAATTTTTTGTTGACTCTACTTGCTTCTGTGTAAAACAGAGACCAAACTGTTTCACCGAGTTTATAATTAATGAAGTTTTAATCTTCAAATAGCTTCACCAATACAACTGAAGGTGTCACAGCCAAGTGAAGCGTGGTAGCTACCAACTGTTTCGACTTCAGTAAAGAATCTGAGAGTTATCACAAATTATTATGGAAGCTGGAAGAGGAATCCTGACAGATTTGATAATATGCTGGCTTAATGAGAGACACAACATGCAGTTCTGGAAGCAAAAATGATACAGAAGTAGTTCACCAGCAGAGTTTTACGAGTTGAAACTAAATGATCTTCAGGTCAACAACAGGAGAAGTGAAATCAAATCCAGAGGCATCAAAGATGGAGTTTTAGCAACACAAAAAAATCAACTACAGGCTGGCAGTTCAATATCTGGAAGCAGCGAGAAGGGTCTTTGTCACTGATCAAGGCAACGGTGATCCTGAGATTTATAAGAAGAAAAAGGGTCAAGAACTGGTGCAAGGCTAAGAGGATGGTGGTGGAAATGGCACATGTGCTAAGAGGCTTGGAGCCAGCTAACAGCTCTAAACGAATGTATTTTGTAGGTTACAGTTGCCGTGGGGCTGTTTAGGAGTCAGTTAAAGAGCGAACCACAACATCTACTGGGTAAGCATGGAGAAAACAGAACACAACCAAGTGAACTGCAGAAATCTGTGGTTAAACCACATCTTAGACAGTGTGTGCGGTTCCTAATTACCCTGTTGGATACATTAAAACTGATAATAGTATCGACAGGTAACAAGGATGGTAAAAGATATGGGACAGCTTCCCAGAGAGAACAGCTGAACGGATCAGAGCTGACTTGGGTTAGAGCCAGTTCAGGTGGGAAATAGCAGAGTTCAGTGGAATCAGAGGCAGCCCCAGAAATAACAGGGAGCAACTTCCCAACCAAAACACGAAACACCATCAAATGAAACTGGTGAACGACAAGCTGAAAACAAAAGAGCAATTTCATTTTCTTTTAAAGCATAATCTAATGCAGTTAAGTTTTAGGGTTGTGTCCATGGATGTTAGGAATGTAAGAAGTTTAATTGCTTTAAGAATCATATAGAGAAAACCACAAAAGGTAATGTCAAAAGCCCTTAAATATAAAAATAGTATTTACTTAAGTCACTCAACTACATATTTTCATAGGTTTAAGGAGCATTTCAGGGGCCTAAACAGGCCCTGTCCTGTCCTTCTTGCTGAAAACAAGACCCTGAGCCCTATGGACTCTGGGTCTGATCCTGGGCGGCCGTGCTTACATTCTCACAAGTAGAGAACTCATAAGGAAAGACTTAAAGAGAAGACAGGGTTCATTACATCAAACAGAGTGAAGGTTGAGATAGGAAAGATATTTCAGTTAAAAGACGTTAGCACAGAATGAATATTAAAAATAATTAGTCTGAAAATTAGAAAAGAAAAATTTGCTAACATGAGTTTTCCAGCTGGACTAACAGGGAGCAAAAACGCAGCTGCTTTTGAGCAGGCCATAAAGACGACTGTTACATGATGCCAGAGAGATTATTTCATGTCCCAGGAAAATCCCTCTGCTCTTATGTTCCTGTAAGATGTGTCTGCAGCTTCGCAGCTGCTAAGATCAAATATTCAGCAGTTCAGCTTCATCCTCTCTGAAGAGATGAGGAATTCTGGATAAGCTCGCTGCCGCAAAACGAGCCAGCGTTAGAGGTTTGCAGTAGAAAGGGCTTTTTACCTTTGCTCCTCTCCTCTGGAGGTCCGCCTGGAGCGTCCATTTCTCTGTGGTCGGAGGTCCCTGGTCCATCGTGCCAGGGACGCTTACGTGGTGGCAGCGAGGCCATGTCCATGCCCTGGAGCGAGGAACGTTCCCTGTTAGCTGGGGAATGCCTGTCATGAGGGTGATCCGGACGAGGACCTGAGCACGAAGAAAGAGAACAGGGTCCTAAGTACCATCCATCTGGACGTTATTCCTCATTTTTAAAGGCAGTCATGTAGGTTCAGACACTTTCCACGCTATTCGGCACATGATTTGAAGTTAAAATGACACAAAGCTTCCCCTGCATCCCAAGGGGCAAACAAGAAAACATTGGATGAGCAGATTTTAAGAAAGCTAAATGTAAAACAGGTTTAAAAGATGATGGGGAAGAAAGAAGCAACAGATAAGAGTGTTCTTTTCATAAAATACTTGTATGTATTTTAGAGACAATCACATCTTCATCGTTATTGATCCACGTGTCATTTGTGCTCATTTTCCCCCTCACATTCTAAAACTCGGTTCTGCCCCCAACAGAGTTTCCATTAGTAGCACAAATGCGAACACCAGCTCGCTGTTAGCTGAAAACACTGGGTTTGCAAACAGCAGCAAAAGGTTCCTACTGGCATCAGGCATCTCAACAAAACCCCACAAGACACGCTTCACCCATCCAGGGGGGACAGAAACAACAGGCAGCCCTGCGCTGCGTAAAAGTTCAACTTAAAAATCAAGACTTCGAGGTGACAGTCATTTTCTGTTCAGCGAGACAGCTTTGTTTAGAGCCAGTTAAGTTTTGTAGAGTTATTTCTTCCTAAAGTTGGAAGTCTAAAGAACTAAGTTCTGCTTTTCTCATGGTAAAAGACTGCTAAAGAGCATACTAGGTACAGGAAAAATAAACATTTTTTAATTATTTTGTATTTGGTAAGCGGTTATATTATAGAACTCTGTTATCTCAAACAAGCCTCCCCAATTTTTTTACCTGGTTCTCTGTTTCCATCCCAGGATTCTGGTTTCCGCCCTCCCTCAAAGCGCGGCAATTCATCTGGGGTAGGAAGTAAACCCTTCCGGCCTCCTAGGCAGCAAGAGATGCAGGGACAGCAGTGAGAAGAGACATCATGTTCCATTTGACCAAGGAATGTCTTTGCCTCCTTATCCTTGTATTTCAGCGGAAGGAGGTTCCCCTCACCTCTAGGAGCACCGCGACCTCGTGACCGAACACCATGGTCCCTTCCTCTTGAGTTTTCATCTGAAGAGTCGAAAGCATCATCCGGCCCAAAATCTTCAGGGCCCGGAAAGCCGTCTCTCCCCCTTGGTCCCCGGCCCTCGTGCCTCGAGGGTCCTCCTCTTCGGAAGCTACAAGAAAGAACACAGTACAAACGTGGTTTTTAGGCACAATTTAGGTTAATAAACTTGAGTCAGCTTCACTTCAATAATCCACTTGTTTCTGAACCGTTCTACTTAATGCACATACAGACTAGAGTAGGATTTGTAGGTGGAAAAGCACCCATTTTCCGCTTTTGAGCACTTGGATTATTCATTTTTTTTACACTTTCCCCTCACATTTCCTTCCCTTTGTTGTGTTGATTTTTCATAAAAGAAAAATATTGTCAAATCTACTGTGTGAAATGAAAAGAGGGGAAGAAACAGTCAGTGAGCGATGACAGAAATAGGCAAGGCAAGGTAAGGTATAAGTGAATCTTGAACTCTGGGGGGGGTCTCGCTTTCCGCTTCCCTCTTAGCCCTTCCCTTGGAGCGATAGAAACACACAGAGGAAGTACAGGCACTGACAGCCACGGCTATAACAAAGCATTCCAGCATCTTGTTCCTAGCAATATGGGGTCCTTCAGCTAGAAAATTCTCTGTTCTGTTTCAGTGTAAGTTTACAATTTCAGCAAATGTATCTAGGCAGCACTTGGCCCTGCAGGGGTGATGATTGTGGATTCTACAACCTGAAGAGCAGTTTATCCAACTGCAACAACGAAGAATGATTCAAACCAAACTGTACAAACGCTTGTACTGGCAAAACATCATTACGACACCAAAGTTGGTCGTTTCCGTCTAGTAAAGACCACGGCATCTTCAGTAATTTGGTACGACTGGGTTCTGCGTCTCATCTTAATGAGCACAGCACCTCCAGCCCCACGCGGGGGCCTTACAGAGATCCTCAGGGTTCTGAAGGAACCACCAGTGCCGCTTCAGGTAAGCCTGGAGACGGCTGCACGAATACGAGGAGTCTGGGGTTCGACACGACCAGTTTAAACACTTGGAGCGTGTCTCAGAGCACGTAGGGGTGCTGTGCGTTACCGCAGCTCCACAAGCGCCGCCAGCCCCAGCGAGAGGCCTGGATCGGCTCGCAGCCCGGCTCCTGTGTCAACCCAGGAGGGATGTCAGGAGGTGCAGGCGCTGCTCTGGGAGTCCTCACCGTGCGAGCCGCCCGCCTTGGGCCATGGCGCTCGCTGCCCCTCGCACTGACGCCTCCCGCCTCCCCGCTCGCCAAACCGGAACCTCCGGGATATTTGGACGGTCTCGGCTTTGTGCAGCATCCCCTTTCCCAGCTCATTAACGACACGGTGCATCCTATTACAAGCAAAACTTTAGATACTTTTATTTAGAATTTTAACAACATTAACCTTTTAATTACAAATTTAAATATTTTAACAGTAGTCATAACACAATACAATATTTTTAAACTTTTACATTTGTTTTTTAATTAAAAACAATAGGTCTGTCTCCACCTCCCAGAAAACAAACACGATACAGAGAGGAGGCTGCCGTGCCTGTACAGGTACAACAGGGGGCGGAGGGAGTGCTGCGCATGGACAATGAACCATTTCACATTAACCTGGATGATTTGGGGAAACAAACCGAACAGTTTCAGGTACAAATGGTTCAAATAACCACATGGCAATATCGGTTAGCCTTAAACAGCACAGTCCCCTCCATGTTTCTGAGAGGGCCTCCCAGTTTAATACTGACATGGTGCGATTCTGCTTCGCTCGTAAGTGACCAAGGTTCTCAAACTGAGGCCCCCCAGCTAGCGGGAACAGGGCCCTTCCTTTTGTCCCCAGGCAACACGGTTTGGGTTTGAAATCTAATCACCCCTACACCTGACATAACCACAGCTCCTAATATTGTGTTATGTTTATCTCTTATCAGTCAAGCGTAAAGCCCTGCCTGGCACGGGGCTGGGTTCCTGTCTGCTCTCAGATCGCCTCCCTCGAGGCCTAGGCCCTCACTGTACAGAACTAGACACTGTGCACGTTAGCGAGCAGCAAGAGGCAGGTCTCTGCGGGAGAAGCTTCGTGTCGATACGCACAGGTAGAGCGAGAACAGGACAGGGATGAAAAGGATGGGAAATCAGAGAAAAACACACATACACACACTTCCCCCTCGTGCTCAATCAAGCCAGATACAATCCACATTGCAAACCACGTCAGCTAAAAGAGCAGTCGGGATTCTTAAATTCATCTCAGCGTCTGCAGTAAATGGCACCTTGATTCATCCTCACTCAAATGAATTCATTAAGTTTGCAGCACAAAAAGCCTTTTGCAGCCCTGCAGCAATTCCTTTTAAACCAAACTGCGTACAAACACTTGGACTCTGACAAACAGGCTCCTCTCAGGTTAGAAGCCACAGCAACAGGTCCCAGCGTTCTCAGACTCTCCCTGGAATCTTTTTAAATAACCTTTTTTTTTAAATATCAGGATCATAGTAAAATACTTTCCAGTCCCTAAGCATTCGTGACATAAGATTTGAAAATCTCTACTGAGCTTCCAAGAGTCACGTCTGCTGGGTCTTTTAGAATTATACGATGCAGACCATTCAGCTTGGATTCTCTCTATTTTGACTTTCTTAAAATGGCTTTAATTGTTACCTTCTTTTAGTTACTGTTCATTTCTTTTCATACTCTTCACACAAAAGGAACATCTTTTACAGAGCTAGGTAGAAAATAGCTAAAAGAGGAGCTGTATAGATGCAAAGTAAAAGGAATGTAAGAAAATGATTAAAAAAGGCAACTAAAACACACAGAATTCACATTATGTGGAGACCACAATATATTTGTACAAGTACACGTTCTTATACACGTGGAGGCGGGGGTCAGCCAGAGGCCTGACCTCGGAGGCCCAGTTCGACTCAGTTAAACCAGCATAAATCTGAAGCAATTCCCATGATCGTTAATCTGACTGAGCGCAATTCCTCCTCATTTGCATTGATACCTAGAAGCAAACTCATCCCTTTGCGATTTCTTTGGAAACCGTGAGCAATGACACAGACATTGCTGCAAATCAGATTCTTTTTGAGTTTTTCGCTCGGCATTAAGAGACAAGTCAGAGAAATAAAATTCCTATGAGCAAAACCATGAGAAAATAGTCTCAACAGTCCAACAGATGCGGTAGCTCTGCCCCTCGGCTTTGATGCTGGGTCACTGCTCCTGATCCTCAAGTCTAGCACAGCTCATCCTACAGTCTCTACGGTCACATGGTACTTTGTGACCGGAGACAAAAGGCTCAAAATCCACTTCTAGCGTTCAAAAGTTTGTCACTTTAACCTTCAAGTTTCCTCAAAACGGTCTCAAATCTTCATCCTGTGCCACTGGGTCTTCTCTACAAATTTCCTCCCTTCTCTTTACTTACTGTTTACAGACACGAAAGCTGCTGTGTACAATGACCGTTTTTCAAGTTTCCTTCTATTACTGAATGATTTTTTATGGACTCTACACTCGAGGATATTAGATTTTTCATTTCCTTATTGGTTTCCAGTTTATAAATCTGAAACAGACAGACTCCTTAATGAAAAGGAAACCAGGAAGAAAGAGTGCCCTCCATTTACCCTTTAACCCAAAAGAAGAGTAGATTTATTCTTACCTCTCGTCTCGTCTTCCCCGGAACCGTGCGTCCTCAGGATCCCGCGGGTATCTATCATCCGAAGGTCTCCGTCCTTCCCAAGCACCGGGAGGCCCACGGTTTGAACCCCCTCCTTCAAAATCCCTGTGATCGGGAGGAAAGGGAGGCCCGGGTCCTCCTCGTCTCCATTTTTCATCTTGCAGTGGCGGGCCTCCTCTCCCCTCAAATTCCCGTAAGCGATGGCCAAATCTCTTATCTGGATGGAAGTCATCACGGAAGTCATCTGGTCGATCAAAGTCATCATGGAAATCTGGGTGAGGTCCTCGTCTATCTGGCATGCCCCTGCTGTCTCTACCATCACCCCACTCCTGGCCACCTCGAAACAACCCTCTCTCAGGCCCGTGGTCAGGACCACCACTGTTCTGGTCGTGCCTTCTATCTGAGAGAGGGCCCATGTGATGGTTTGGTGGACCACGGGAGTCACCTTGAGGGGAAAAAATAGCAGATTTCTGTGATGTTTTCTAAAAACACTCCAGGACGCTCTAGCTCGTCCGGTTCTACAAAGCACACACCATACATATCACATTTGATTACTGTTTGGGGAAAACTTTTCCTCTATGTATCCAGCCCAAGCCTAGGGAAGCTTTCCTCTCCACCACAGCCCTGCGCTCTGCTCTAGCCTCTTCCATCTCCAGAAGAACAGAGAACGTATTTAATTACCTTTACTAAGCCCAGGTCCTTGGTTGTGAGGGCCAAGACGACCTTGTCCTCCTTGCTGCCCCAGTCCCGGTATCAGAGGCGGAGGACCTGGGTTCTGTCCGTCCTATGAGCATGGAATAAGAAAAGCCACATGAATTGCCACGCGGGGTTAACTTTTGCTTTTAAGCATTTTTTTCTAAGGGGAAAAACAGATTTCTTGACATCAAGACTGCATCCTCGCAGATCTTACAACAGGAACAGCTGCTTTTCCCACACTTTCAGCCGAGTTTCTCAGACATTCCCATCAGTAACGCTTTTCAGTCACTATGGGAGAAGAAGGCATAGTTCGATAGGAAACTTAAGTGTTTTGAGGACTGATATTTTACTGATAGCAACCAAGTATGATAAACCTCACATCCCAGCTGCCTGTTAGAGTCTAAGATGAGGGAACTGGGTATATTGGTTTGAAAACCATCAAGTACTGGTTTATATGCGGTTCAAGAGCTGCATAGACCAAAAGTTCCTTGGGAAATGAACAAAACAACAAAGAAATGATGAAAAAATAAAAATATCAGTGTCAGGACAGGAGGGACAACACCAGGGACAGAGGAGAACCTTTCCTTGGCACAGAATCACTAGGGTGGAAAAGACCTCCAGGATCATCAAGTCCAACCATTCTTATAAACCATTAACCCATGTCCCTCAGCACCTCGTCCACCTGCACCTTAAACCCTCCAGGGATGGGGACTCAACCCCCTCCCTGGGCAGCCTCTGCCAGTGCCCTGTGTCAACTCTTAACATGGAGGTTTTTTACCTGCTGGCAAGGTCTGGTTTTCCTAATTCTAAACCTAGGATCGAAAGAAAGCGCTAATGTTTGGCTCAGCTCCGAGACCAGCTGGTAACAGGCTGCTCGGCGAGGACGGGGCTCAAGCCGAAGCTGCACCTGGCTGCTTCCCTCAAACAGAAAGGAGAGTGGGGAGAGCCTTGTGGAATTTGAGGATCCCAAAGGAAAAAGATTATGTTGTTTTCTCTCTCTTTGTGAATTTTAAAGGATTAAAAAAAACCCCATGTTCTGTAATTCAGCTCCTGTCACAGACCCATGACAGATTTCTCCTGGTACGTTTACGCAGGACCCACCATGATAACAAGAGTTGGGAAAGAAAGCAGCCGACCTGCCCGATTCTGCCTTTAAACAGTGACAGCCAGAGAAAAAGCATCATCTGCGGCTTGTACCGACTGGAATTAACAGGACCACGTATAGAACTGACCACGCAATGAGTCCCAACAATACAAATCTACCCCTGCGAATGAGACAGAGTGGAAACTTGCAGGACTGCTACCCCAAAACCCAAAGAATCCTCCCCAACCCCAGAGCAGAAAACCTTAAACCCATGATATTTTTCTCCCAGACACGTTGGCCAGGCTGGAGGGGCCTTGGGCAGCCTGATCCAGTGGGAGGTGTCCCTGCCCAGGGCAGGGGGGGGTGGAACTGGATGGGCTTTAAGGTCCCTTCCAACCCAAACTGTTCTATGATTCTGCATCTAATATGCAAGAGGTTTAGATTTGCCCTTCACATGGTTTGTAAAAACCCCTCCCAACTGCAGGCAGCTTGTCAACACTCAAGCCCCTTCCCCATGGCTGCGCTCAGACTTGTGCTGCCTCATCTCTCTAGCAAGCACAGGTAAATCATTTTGACATTTTTATATTTATTTTTGAGGAAAGCTGCCTTTCTTTCAGCAGCAAGTTCGTTTGTGTATCTGGAAATACTGGTTTTAAATTAAATGTACATCATTTATACTGCAGTCAAATATAAATACAAAAAGGCACATGAATACAACTCCAAATACACTCATTTCCATTGAGTGATTTTGTAAAGGTTTTGAAAAAGAAGCAAAAAAGGCCTGGTCCAACACCTCTGGAAAAGACTAAAAAATAATTTCCTAGTGACTGGATGTTGACTGGAGTCCAGAACAAATAAATTCCCTGACTAGGAAAGCTCCAGCTATCACAGTGCTCCCACCATCCCAACTAAAACCTTGCTGGAGTTCCAAGATTTCGTGTATATTTAGCACATGCTTACAATAAACTTCTGTAGAATCACAGATTGGTTTGGGTTAGAAGGGACCTCAAAGCCCATCCATTTGGCCTGAAATATTTGCATCTCACTTAACCAACTTGTCTATCCAAAAAGAACACGACAAGATCGAACCTACAGCAGCAAGAGCAAAAGAGCTCAGAATTACTACTGCTAACTGAGGAATATTCCATTTATCCATCTGCATTTCCATATCAACGTGCCCAGCTCCAGAATAAGCCTGTAACAATCGTCTCAGCCAATTTCCTCCTCACAGACAGCTCCCTACTCCATTTCACGCCTGCAGACCCAAGGACAGGGGCTCCTCAGACGGAGAAGAACCTTCACGAGCTGTAAATGTCACAATCCCCAGATCAAGCACATACCTATTTGGACTCTCCTGCTACCGACAAGGAAGGCAAGTGATTTCATAGAATCGTAGAATGGGTTGGGTTGGAAGGGACTTTAAAGATCATCCAGTTTCAACCCCAACTCACACAAGTTTACAGAAGGAAAATGTCAAATCTGGAAATAAACCCAAGCTAAAGGCTGTTGTTGAAGAGGTGCCACGTTACAAAGAAGGACAGTGAATGAAAACATGACACAGACATTTCACAATCTGTTCCTCTTTCAAGGCCATCACCACACCGGGGCCGTGCGAGGAGGTGAAAATGCTCAAATACTCCTTGCTCTGTGTTTTTTTAACATGTGTAAAAGACCTCAGGATCATGGTTTTCATTGAAAAGAGCCAACCACCTGCCACAAGCAACTTGGAGACTCATGTTCCGTGTTCACAGCAGGGTGAGAGGGCACAGCCCCCCTGGAGGAGCAAACACCCCCCAGCTGTAACACACACACGCTTGGGAAGGATCTTCCATCCAGAAAAGTTCACCTCCCTCACCACTGTGCTGTGAGGCAGCGGTGGAACAGGCTCTCTGAACAGAGGCTTTTGCAGTCTCAGCAGCAGAGTCACATTAACAGACCTGGGAGGGAATGATTGTCGATTTTAAAGGAAAAAATAGTTAACTAAAATCACAAATCGCAGGCGAGACTGCCTCAATCTAAAATGGAATCACTGAGCTGAGGTTCACTTCGAGGTACTGGAACACAATGAAGGACTCCGCACACCTGCCTAAAGCTTCAACCTTGAGCGCAAGGCTAGAAGAGCTGCTTGTTTAAAAAAAACCCACGTTTTTTATAACTGCATAAGCAGAATATCTTTCTAATCCCCTCCTTCAAAATTTACCTTAAAACCAAAGAAAATCAAGAGAAATTTTAAGTACAGAATCTGTCAGAGAGGACCTTGTGGGAGGTAAGGGACACCGAGAGCTCTGCCTGATCTGGGGGGACCAGAAGGGGGAACAAAGCCTGTTGTGGAGACGCTGAGGAGCGCAGAGGAGGCTGCACCTGGTACAGAACTGGACTCAATCAACGCCTGAACTGGTTTGCTGCAGTTAACCAGCGCGTCTCCAGGCGATGCTCTCCAGTATTCCAGGTCAGCTGAGAACAAGCACATCCCTGTGCTGGCCGATTCCTGGTTCTCGGGAAATGGGGCACAATACCAACCTCTGAACTGGTGCCCCGGGAGGGACGAGAGGTGGTGAGCGATTTCCGCAGCAAGGCAGGTAGCAGGAGAGCTGCGCTCCCAAGGGCTTAACTCCCAACTCCAACCAGAGCTGAGCCAATTCCAGCTGTGCCTGTGTCAACTCATCCTGCAGGTTGGATTAACTACTCTGGGACACTGGATGTTGGCAGGAACTTGCTTTAATCCACATGCAGGAGCTTCCTTATGGTCAGTCTGCTGAAATTCAGTTTTTCTCGGTGCTTACCTACACCCAGCAAACTCTCCATTTAAGACTGTTCAGCATCTTTCAAGTAAAAAGATCAGGGTCTCCCTCAAGGCCCCGCAGTTTCCCAGCAGACACTGGTTTCTGTACCGGTATTCCCAACAATCCCAAGTTTTCTACAGCCTCCTTTGATGTTCCCATATCATACAACTCTGTTATTTAGGTTTTCCTGAGGCCTCACTCCTGTAAGTGCATCGAACCCTCAGCCTCTCAGCCCCCGCTCTGCATTTCTACTGCGTAACATCATGGTTCTGCTGCGGGTAACTCTCCTCCTGGAATACCGACCAACACGTACCTGGTTAAACGAGGGGCGAGGCCCATCGCCCAGCAGAGGCGTTTTCTGCTGCTGGAAAGGCAGAGGGCCCTGGGAAGGATGTGGCCCCCTGGAAGGGTTCGGTTGTCCCTGAGGTCCTTGCATGTTTCCTTGAGGCCCTACTAAAGAGCCTTGTGGAGGTCCCTGCTGGCCTTGCGGACCTGGCGGCCCACGCAATTCCTGTGGCGGTCCTAGCATCGAGCCTTGAGGCGGGGGTCCCTGGAGGCCCCTCATCTCCTGAGGACCGTGTCCTAGTAAACCACTTTGCATATGAGGACCTCTCATTTCTTGCGGATGACCCATCATCATCCCTTGTGGAGCAGGTCCCTGGTTATCTCTGGGTCCCGGTGGACCCTGCATCCCTCTTGGATTAAGTCCCATCAGAGGCCCTTGCGATATAGGGCCCTGCATCCCTTGAGATCCTGGGCCTCCTTGCATGCCGTGAGGAAGAGGTCCTTGCATTCCTCGGGGACCGGGCGGCCCTTGCATTCCTTGACCGCCAGGAGGACCTTGAGGACCCAGGTGACCTTGCGGGCCAGGTGGACCCTGTGGTCCTAAATGAGTCTGAGAGCCAGGCAGACCCTGAGGTCCTAAGTGGCCTTGGGGGCCGCCGCTGCCCTGCGGACCTGGTGGCCCCATTGGCCCGTGAGGACCGGGATGTCTCTGCATTCCTTGATGTCCGTGTAAATCCTGAGGCCGTGGCATTCCTTGCGGAGGTCCTTGGGGGCCCGGAGGTCCTTGTGGTCCCATGAACCCTTGCGGACCTGCAGGACCTTGGTGTAACGGAGGACCTTGAGGTCCCATTTGTCCTTGGGGTCCCGAAGGTCTGAACTGTCCTTGTGGGCCAGGAGGTCCCATCTGAGGCATATTCATTGGCATCTGCTGAGGTGGGAGGGGCTGCTGAAATCCTTGAGGCATCTGTGACATTGGGCCTTGCCCTGGAAAAGGCCCGGGTCCATGCAGAGAGCCTCCCGGCGGCGGCTGCACCTGCTCAGCTTGCTTTTGGGCAAGTCTCTCAATCTTCAATTGCTGTCCAAAAAAAGAAGAAAAAAAAAGAGACACGGAAAAATCAACCAAGTGCAGAAATATATGTAACAACTAAAAATCAGAAGCAACCATCTCATTTCTCAAGAGTTTAGAAGCTTTGCTGCTTTTCTCTCGATTAACAGAAACAGTTACAAAGCTCCACAGACCGGTATAAGCTACCCCAGATGTGGGGACCTTGCTGAAGGTACCACAGGATCGGGCATTAAGCCCAATGCCTTGTTAAAGCAAATATTTAGTTTTTGAAAGAAAACGGCACTGGAAAAGAGCGCTACATCGTTTAGTGTTGAGGCCCAAATATATTGCAGAGCACTAAACCGCATTGAATCTTCAACATAAGGAGGAGGTGGAGCTGTTGGAGCGAGTCCAGAGGAGGCTACAAGGATGATCCGAGGGCTGGAGCACCTCTCATACGAGGACAGGCTGAGAGAGTTGGGGTTGTTCAGCCTGGAGAAAAGAAGGCTCTGGGCAGACCTCAGAGCAGCTTCCAGTGCTTGAAGGAGCTACAGAAAATCAGGGGAAGGACTTCTTACAAAGGCCTGGAGTGACAG
>WAAB01025361.1:58031-70250 GCA_013389865.1 Piaya cayana
CCAAGGGACAGGGGACAGGACGAGAGGGAATGGCCTCAAGCTCCACCAGGGGAGGGTCAGGCTGGACATTAGGAAGAAGTTTTTCACGGAAAGCGTTACTGGGCACTGTCAGAGGCTGCCCAGGGAGGGGGTTGATTCACCTTCGCTGGGGGGGTTTAAGGGATGGGTGGATGAGGTGCTGAGGGACGTGGGTTAGTGTTTGGACTCGATGATCTGGTGAGTCTCTTCCAACCTAGTTCTATGATTCTATGACATCAAAGAGCCGATAATGGAAATCCAAACCATTTCAACAGCCACATACATTTGGGAAGCTAGAAAAACATTTCCGGGATTCAAGTACTTACCTGCTGAAACTGTGCTGGTATTGGTTTTGCATAGGGCACTTTTTTCTGCGGCACCTTCTTTTGGTCCTTTTGCATGACTTCCTCCATTCCCCAGTCCAGTCCCGGGATTGTCATTTCAATGTCGTTGGACTCGTCTTTCCCTGCAGCACCGAGGAGACACAATCAGAGCAAGGCAGCTTTAGGGAGGAATCCAGACAAACCCAAAGAGGTTTTTCAACTCTTCCTTCCTTACACGGGATATAGGCACGACATGGAACTTGAGAAAAGAGGGTCCGCGCTACCAAACTATATGGAAGGAACGGAAGAGAAATCGCTCAGGATTCAGAGGGGTCAGGAAAACTCTTCCCCACAACTGCTACTCACCCATCTGTTCTTGTTCCATGGCTATTTTTAACTGTTCAGGTATTCCCATCCCAGGAATTACTGACAAGCTGTTGGGTTCCAGATCATCTAGAGACAACGAAGAAATATTTACACTTGGAACATTTTTCTTTCCATTCTCACAGCATCACTTTGGAGTCTCCCACACTTTTACCACTGGGATCATTCCACATTTCACAACTGGCAGGAGGCTTTTTAAGCCCACAAATGAATTACAGGATATTCAAAGACCTGCCAGTTCAGATCCATAAATACATCCCAGAAGGTCAGAAGCTACGGCTTCCCAGGAAGGTCTTTGTTTAGCACAGAAGCCCAGAAAAGGAGACAACCCACACCCACTCCCTTTTGGGTGATAACAAATCTATTAATCCAATTTCAACTTTAAGAGATAAGTGCTGCATTTCAATTAACATTCCTAAACACAGAAGAGCAACTAATCAAAAGTGTGAAGAAACAGATTGGACCCCAGAGCTGAAAAGGTGGCAAAGGCAGGTGCCATAGAGCTGGGCAGCTCTGCACAGCCTCAAATTACCACGATAAACCCTTAAGAGGGGGGTAAAGTTTTAAGATTTTACGCAAGTTCAATGCAAAAGGTTTTCCTGCTGCAGTTCAGGACTGTAGGAAGTCTTGAAGTCACATGAAGCTTTCAGGAAGAGAAGTAAACTGGAGCTATTGCCAAAGGGAGAGAGGAACCTCCCCCCTGTGATTGCCAGAGCAGGGCTTACCTCCAGGAGCTGTGGAAAGAAAAGAAAAGCCATTGTTGGAGTGGTAATTGCTGATAACAGAGGGAGTAAGATTATTCTTGTAAAAACCAATCCCTCTATCGAGGCAGCCACCAGGGCTGTCGTATTGTTTCACCCTCTTACCCAGAAGCTGCGCTCTCACACCAGCTATAACACAGAACAGTTTGGGTTGGAAGGGACCTTAAAGATCATCCAGTTCCACCCCTGCCATGGGCAGGGGCACCTCCCACTGGATCAGGGGCTCCAAGGCCCATCCAACCTGGCCTTGAACCCCTCCAGGGATGGGGCAGCCACAGCTTCCCTGGGCAACCTGGGCCAGGGCCTCACCACCCTCATCATGAAGAAATCCCTCATTATGTCTAGTCTAACTCTGCCCCTCTCCAGTTTATCCCCATTCCCCCTCGTCCTATCACCACAAGCCGTTGTGAACAGTCCCTCCTCAGCTTTCTTGTAGCCCCTTCAGGTACCAGAAGGTCACTCTAAGGAGCCTTCTCTCCTCCAGGCCCCCGGCTTGGTCCTCATCCCCAACCCTGTCTCTTCCACACTGAGGGAAATTGCCTCACCGTACTCCACACCATCCTCTGACATCCCAGGCAGCAGATTCAAGTTGTAACGATCTCGCATCTTATCTCCAGGCCGATTTCGAGTCCAAAACTTGCTGTCAAAAGGATGTTATATGATCTCAATAAAGGGTCGAGAGAATGAACTACTTATAAGCTAATTAGTTCTTTACATTTTAGCACAATATCTTAATCATATAAGGATTCAACTCCCAGTAATTCAAGTTCAGCACCAGATCTGAACGTTAGGCATGAGGTTCAAACCAAAACTAAAAACCGAATCGTATTGAATTGTACGGTTACAATTCAGAAGATGATACAAAGCGTAAGCGAAGCAAGTACCAGGCATCAAAGACCAGATCCTGAACAGCTCTATTTCTAGTCCATTCCAAAACCTTCTCAATCAATTCAAATACATTCAAGCACAACTAAACTTGTCAATGCACACATCCGCACACACAAACGGATTCCATTTACACGCTCCGTGTTTACAGCACACTCAGTCTAAAGGATTCAAAGCACAAACTATAATCCTCCAAACATGACTGCAGTGTGCAAAGAGAGACACGACCAGCACAGGAGCTGCGGGAACAAACACCATGGAAATAAGAATATTTCCTCAGCAAGAAATTACAACAATTCTTTTCTACAAACGTCTTCAGAGATTTCAAAGCTCTTTTTTCTCTCTGCTTTGCCCACTGGCTGCGTATCACAGCCGTCCCAATCTCTTCCTTGTTGACTGATGCCACGCGCCTTTCTAGTTTCTAAAAGTACATAAATTCCCTCAGATCTTTTCTTCAAACACTTGGCAATACCTGGTGTGATCGTTTGAGCCCGAACAGAGAATGTGTCCAAGGGGGTGCCAGGCCAGACTCCAGATCATTCCCTCATGGGCCATTTCCATCCCACCAACCTCCTTCTCAACCCTGATGCATCAAAAGAAAAATCAGTCATCACACAGGTGAATGAATATCTGCTACAGACACAAGCGTTTGCTGGTGAGACGTTCCTCTTCCTCTATTGCTTATTTTGCTAAACTTAAGCCTGTGCTATTTTTCTATCGGGTGAATTCATTGTTCCCAGTTGTTCTTAACAGGGAGTTCAGTAGCATAAGGATTTTTTAACCATACATTTAAAAGCAAAATAATCACAACATCTCAGGAGAAGCTCTAAGAAATCAGGAGCTTCAAATATTCATCACCCTCTCAACAAAGGACTATTTTCCGTGCAAGCAATCGCATCCTTTAAAATCCAGCTGCACGGGAAAACACCTTCAAAAATGAAGCACATCCACAAACTTCCTCTGGTACAGAGGAAAACACCATAAAACATGGACATTAAATTCAGAGTTAAATATATGTTATGTGTGACTTATATAATTGACCAGCATCTTTTGAACTTGCTGATGAGAATGTCGCTTACCCAACGTGCCAGAACAATAAGGAGCCGTCAGATCCTCCACTGGCGAACAGCCCTTCGTGGACAGGATGCCAGGCCACAGCTGAAATACAAAATAAATCATCATCAGAAAGTGTAAAATAGGATTTCTGATGAATGGAAACCAGGATCTCAAAAACTTGTATTTTCAATCCCAACGTTCATAAAGAAACCCACACAATATAAGAAATTCTGACCTGTGGCCTCCTTCTTATGACCCCTGAAGACCTGAAGTTCTTCTTTCAGGTTACGAATGTCAAAGAGCTTGCAGAGATGGTCACGAGAAGCTGTCAGCAGCCAGTTGCCATTCAGGTTCAGTTTCACCTCCATCACTGTGTTTTTATGAGCGTGCCTGCAGAGACAGACTGATCGTTTATCCAGACACTCAGGCACAAATGAAGATGTGGTAATTTACCAGTCCCAAATATTCAGGTCAATAACAAAGTAGTCGAGGCTACTAAACCAGAATACTGAGGCTTTCTGTGCAAGGGCCTTAACCTGTTCTTTTATGCTTCAGAGCAACTGGTACTGCTCGCTGCAACAGGATAGTTACTGCACACTTCTCTACTTCAACATCTCATCTCAGCTTGGAGAAGACTCCAAGGAGACCTTATCGTGGCCTTTCAATACTTAAAGGGGGCTGATAAGAAAGATGGGGAAATAGTTTTTAGCAGGGTCTGTAGCAATAGGACAAGGGGCGATGGTTTTAAACTAAAGAGACGTTTAGACTAGATATTAGGAAGAAATTTTTCACATTGAGGGTGGCAAAACACTGGCTCAAGTTGTTCAGAGAGGTGGTAGATGCCCCATGCCTGGAAACATTTCAAAGCCAGGTTGGAGGGGCAACCTGATGGAGATGAAGATGCCCCTGCCCATGGCAGAGGCTGGAACTGGATGACCTTCACGGTCCCTTCCAACCCAAACCATTCTGTTATTCTATGATTCGCGTTTCCATATCTCAATTCTGCTTCCCAAATGAGAATTGTATGACTAAAAGGTCTATAGAGAAGGACAAAGTCAATTTAAATAGGAATATTAAAGTCACAATTTTCCAAACGTAGACTTGACTTCATCTAACCTCAAGATTTTCCAGCACAGCTAATGCATTAGCTTTATATTTAGAATCATAGAATAACCAGGTTGGAAGAGACCCATCGGATCATTGAGTCCAACCCTTGCTATCAAACATGAACCCATGTCCCTCAGGACCTCGTCTACTCGCGCCTTAAAAGCAACTCGTGCTTTGAAGCAATTATGTGTGACTGAAAAGATAGGAGGAAATGTTGAAGACAAATCAAGGTCTGTGGGCAAGAACTTACAGCGTGGCAAGGCTCTGGCCAGTCTTTGGATCCCAGAACTTGATGGGCTGCTGGCTGTCTTTGCTTCCCGATACAACTAATCCCTTTGTTGGATGCCAGTCAACACATTTCACATCTGCTCCGTGTCCTGTTAAGAAAATTAACATTGTTCATGTTGAGATTTCACAAATGCTGAAAAGACGCTGAAAAGACACTGAAAAAAGAGCACACACCTCACAGCTGTGATGTGAAACTGGATGAGAAACATTGCAGAGCACAGGTCACTGAACAAATCAAACTAAACAAAAACTCTCCTGGGTTGTTTTGGTTGCATTCCTTCCCATTAATCACTCGGAGCATCTTCTCCTCGGATTATGTCCTCAAACCGTGCTCACTTCACCAACTTAAACAAGTTTCTGCTCAAAATTTTCTGAGATGTACCCTCTCCTCAGGTCAGAGGGATTTCAGGTTTTCCTAACGCTCTAGAGTTATCACGAGGGTTTTTCTCTCCTATCACTTCATTTTAAACAGCCTGACTTGACCTTGACAGAGAATCAATGCTGCTCAGATAAGCTAAAATCCATCCAGAAGAAAAGCCCGATTCTGCTAAACACAAAACAAGGTTTCAGAGCTGGACTACAGGGATTTAGAGAAGAAATAAAGACCGAGAACTTCTCTCTCCACACCAGCCCACGTCAAGGGAAAGACAACGGTAACAGTCAGTGCCAGAAAATGAGGCTGCGTGCAGGAACTGAACAAAAAAGGGAGATGAGAAAGGAAGGGCCGCCTGCAACACAAAGGCACAGAAGGTGCAAAGCGGGAAGCACGTTCCACCAAAGACCAAGGGGCCCCGTCAAAGTCAGACACTTTGCTACACGGTGGAACACCCCAAGGAGCACAAGCTGTCCTAACACAGGCCTTGATTCAATCATAGAATCACAGAATCACAAGGTTGGAAGCGACCCACAGGATCATCAAGTCCAACCATTCCCACCAATCTCTAACCCATGTCCCTCAGCACCTCGTCCACCCACACCTTAAACTCCTCCAGGGAAGGCGAATCAACCCCCTCCCTGGGCAGCCTGTTCCAGTGCCCAATAAGATGTTAAAAATCAGTATCAGTTGAAGTTTTCCTGAGGCCACGGAAGAATCAAATGAGAATAAGCAATAGACTTCTATCTTAAAATAAAAGCAAGGTGTTACCTCGTAGAGCACTCCCTCCATCAAGCAAACAACTTTCCTCCTCTTCAGAGGAAAGGAGAGACAGGGAAGAGATTCTCAACTGAAGAAGGAAGGAATACAGCTTTGGTTAAGTATCTGGGGAACGATTTTTAAGGACTGATTGAGGACACAGATGAAGGAAGCCAACTCTCCTCCCCCAGCCATAGCAGGTAGAACAGCTCCTGGAATATACAGGGTCTCAGGTAAAAGCAGTATCTTCAGGTTGCAAAGATGATAAAAGTGCTCGGGTGGCCTGTCCAACCACCCAAGGGGCACTTGGAGGTGCATCATTTCCCTTCTTTGTGGCTCTTTTGATGGAGAAAGAAATGAAAGGCACTGTGTGCCTGGATTTGCTCTCGCTAAATCTCTCTATCTCAACTAAAACGTGAAGATGAACGCTCAGCAAACCTTCCTCCCGAGTGTTCATTTGGAAGGAACGATCTGTCCACTAGTAAGAGAGAAAGTGCTCTTCCTTTGTTGAGGAATTAACGCTCACGGATTTTCAACTGATAGTGTTCTGTAGGTACCTGCTATCCTGCAGCCTCACCAGGATTTTAATTCAATAGCAACAACAGGTCCTTAGAGAGAAACAGCCCATTACAGTTAATAATTGCTCAAATTGTATGAAAATGTATTCAGACTGGAATATTTGTGTACTATCAGGAATACAAATGCAACAAAGCACAGCAAACCCATAGAAATCGCTACCCACACCAACCGGAAATGTACCGGCCTTGTTGCTGCTGAAATAGACAATTTGTAAAGGAAAAGTGCTGAGAGAAAAAGCGCTACTCTGGTCAGTGACATTCCATCTGGAAAATGAGTTCTGCTGCTGGAAGGCCCATACTCTCCCTTCAGAAAGATGCAATGGTGATGGGACAGCACTGGACCCATGGGATCCTCAGAAGGCAGGTTTGGGAGTCACCACCCACCAGCTCCAGACCACAAAAGCGGTAAAAGATGCCACAGAAGCTGTAGCCAGAGCAGCTAAATCATTAGGTCCTTATCAACAGGCTTTTGACCACCATCAGCACATTAAAAGTGACCACAGAGATCAGAAGAAATTCACCAAATTTAAAGCCAGATCCATTATGAAGAGAGATAACTGGAATTGTCTACGCAAAGCAATCTTTCAGTCAGCATGCTCTGGGCTAAAAGCAACAGTGGGGAGACACCGGGACCCTCTTTTGCAATCGAATCAAAAGAGATTGAGTTGAAAGAGATCGAATCCCTCAAGAGAGGCATCTGCAACAAAATCCTGCACTAAAGGGCATCAGCGCACACGAGCTAGAGGTTCCTAACGCAATTAAGCTTTCTTGGGAGAAAATTAATTCTTTTCTACAACAAATATGCTTTAAATAAACTACTCCCAAGAGATCAGAGAATGGTTTGGGTTGGAAGGGACCTTAAAGCCCATCCAGTCCCACTCTGGCCACGGGCAGGGACACCTCCCACTGGATCAGGTGCCCAAGAACCATCCAGCCTGGCCCTGAACCCCTCCAGGGATGGGAGGTGAACTAACTCAGAGGAGTTACATAAACACCAGATAACTGAACAGCACCATTTCATCAGTCCTTTTTTATTTTATTTTATTTTCTCCTCTATTTTCTTTTTTTTTCAATTGAAACAATCAGCACTATTCCTTTTCCGTCCCTCTGCTGGCAGATGTATCTACGACTATCTGTAGCAAGACAGATAATGCAGAAAATACACATAAATAAAACTCCATTTTTTACTTTGTAGTCATTTTCAGCTCCTGCTTCTAGGCTACCACACATGGATCAGCCTCTCCTCTGGTACAGAACCACTGCCACCAAGCACAAGCTCAGAAAACCTTAATTCATGCAAATCTCTCTAGTTCATATTCCTCTTTTGGTGACTCTAAATAGCTTTTTGCTTGATAACTTCAAGTCACACAGATGTCTCTGATCGAGGAGAGCAGGATGGGGATTCCTCTCCAAACAGGGCTGGCACCTTCCTGCCCTCTAAGCCCCTCATGTTGTGCGGTTTTCCTGTCTCATACGGATGCTTTAGGGATGAATTAA
This sequence comes from Piaya cayana, assembly GCA_013389865.1. NCBI lineage: Eukaryota > Metazoa > Chordata > Aves > Cuculiformes > Coccyzidae > Piaya > Piaya cayana. The sequence goes on from WAAB01025361.1 coordinate 66,061, forward strand.
TTGAACTGTGTCAATTATGGCCTATAAACAAACTGAAATCAAAGAAAGTAAAGACTCCTGAAAAGCTGAACTCATTTAAAATAACGAGCTAATAGCTGATCACGGAACACCGCACTAGTGCTTGTCTTTTTTACTCAGTCCAGCTTATTAAAATCTTTTAAAAACCAGCAGGAAAAAAAAAGTTAAAGCCCCAAACCCACGCAGACTCTTTAGAAAAGTTCTGATACAAAAGCATTTCTCTAATAATACTTCTCTTACACATAATAAACTTCTGAATGGAGTGACTGTAGTCACAACGCAGTTAATTACAACGCTGATTGTTAAGGCTCGTAGCCAACTGATGTGAAGGGCTGTTCTTTAAAAGAGAAATGAAGAGAAATGCCAGCTGGTGAGGGGCATAACGAGCCGTAACAAAATGATGGGGAATGCTGTTTGACCAAACCCTGCGTGTCATGAGGCTGGAAAAACTACCCAAATTAAGGATTTTATTTTTCCCCTCTCGCTCTACGTAACAGTGAATGTAATATATGCTGTAAGAAAGTTGTTTGGGATAATTGTTTTTCTTGCAGTCTAACATCTCTCTCTCTTTTAGAATGCGGTTGTGTATAAACGATCAATTATAAATACATCAGGTTAATTGCTGAAGCTATTTTTTTTTCATATTATAGCTTTTCCTCCATGCTGAAGGCACTTAAATTCCTCTGAGCAATTATTTGGATGTATAAACACACACTGCGATGACATCCTTCATGCATTTTGTACTCTTTTTATACTCACATCCCAAAGAAAATGGATATCTGTAATTATATATATATTTTTTTTTAAAGAACAATCATTTAAGTGCGACAATACTGCCTGTTGCTCCTTTACAGAGAATTCTATTTGCTTGGATTTTTCTTTTTAAGACACGTGGTTTTCCTACGCTGTTTTAAACGGGGATTAAATAGAGTTGTGTCTCTCCACTTGAATTGGCCAGACTTGAAGCCTTTTCACCACCTTCTTGGAATGTCTATCCCCAAAATAACAGAGCAGGTGCCTCCAAATCCCTGTTTCCAAGGGATTTGCAAAGAGACGTTGGGTCTCACCACCAGCCAGATAAAGTTCTCCACCCCAAAAGGGAAGAAAACAAAGACCTGCAAGTCAAAGATAATGGAAAACCACCATGTTAGCAGAAGGATGTTCAAAGTGTCCTACCTAATCCCCTTAGACTTTGTTAGTTGCTTCCAGCCTCCGAGGCAAATTGGATTATTCTGCCTGTTCCATTTTTATGGAAGGCTTTAAAAATGTTATCCGACAGCTACCGTCCCTCTAGCGATTCCCTGCTTCTCCATAAAGCTCACTTAGTAACCATCTCCTGTCTACAAGGACCTAGGTTTGATAACACTGATCAGGGCAATAAGGGTAAGAAGAGATTTTAATTCCAGAAATTTAATGTTCTTCGCCCGCATCACATTACGCAACCTGTATTCCTCTCGAAAGCTGCTCTACAAGCTCTTTCCCTTCTCCACTCCAAGAATGACTGCACGGAAACCCCTCGCTCTACAGATACACAGCGCGACTTTTCTTTTTAGCATAATGTGGGAGGCTGGTGAATCAAGGGAAAAGCTCCTTTCAGTCTTGAGTGGATTACGAACAATGCCTCCCACCATCCTTTCAGTGTCCCATACACTCAAGTTTTGTTTTCCTCAGTTTGCTCTCTGCTAATTTATCAGACATGCTTATCTGTTAAACCTAGGAGCAAGGGTGACTGCTAGAGCTTTAATCTACCTAAAAAAGGTCTTGGAACAGTTTGTTGAAATCAGGTAAAAATAATTATTATCAGTGAACACCAACAGTTGTGGGTAAACTAATGAGTTTTCCTAAGATTACCTGGAACGGGTAACCAGCCCCTCAAATTAGTTTCCATAAATGAGTTTAGGATTTGTATATGCTGGTCCCGGCCAGACCCTGATCATGCAGCAAACAACCTGAATTCTACAAAACACTAAAAAAAGGTTTGGGTTTCACGCTGGTTTTGTGCTTGCGCAGCTTGCGGAACGGCAAAGGCACTGCTGAGGAGCACGAAAAAATGGTGCTAGAGAGCATGTAATTACCCATAACGGCACGTGGGGATCAGGATTCTTTACATCTGCTGAAACACAGGGACAGGGTTTACCTGCAAGGCTGGCAGCGAGGGGAGGAAACCAGTGGGGTCCCAGGGCCTGAGGCAGGCAAGGGCTCGCTCTCTACCTAAGCGGGTTACTCACGTGTTAAAGTGAGCGTTTAAACGCTCCACGGGACGGAAGGAAGAATGCTGAGCAGCTTCCAAAGCTGAAACGCATTGTTTTGAACAGAAACAAGAATTACATAATTGAAAACGTCTACTTGTTTAGATTCAGGGTGTCAGGGGTTTGTTATTTTTCTCAATCACTGAGTATGCTTACGACAGAGCCTACAAGCACTACAGACACCTTTCCATGTAGGCAATATTGGCTTTCCCCAAACTCCCAGGTTGATTTTTGAGTGTTATCACTACCTCCACCCAGTCAGGACATCCCCTGGGTATGTAATAAAGCAGACAGAGGCAAATCGAGCTTGGCAACAGGTTGTGTGCATCAGCACAATAAGAGAAACAGCATCTGTGACACGTGGAAAGCTGTTTACAATCTCTTGGAAGTGAGAGCTATACGAAAAAAAATCAATTCAATATGCAAGTCACACGATTTCTGAGACACATCTAGGCTGATCGCAGATCGTGGTTAACAAAAGGTTATTTTAGCGTGTACAAGTATTAGAAAATTTCACTAATTTTGCTTCTACAGCGTCTAGATTTTCTAACCTAACACCACTTTACCCACTTAAAAAAACCCACACAAAACATTAAGTGTCACAGAGCTCACCTATGTGATGATGCTCTAAATAATGCATAATGCTTAGTGCAACACAGCGCTCATTATTTCTAATTAAGAAGTCACCGTTAATCTTTAACAGAAAGGCACCAGGAAGCTCAGAGCTAGCTCAAGAGAAATGACAGGAAAAACAGGGCAGAAAGTGTAAAAGGGGAAGTTACATCAAATTAAAATCATCAGACACCTTCTTAAATACGTATCTGCCATGCTTAGCAGCAACGGCAGCTGAATTCAAGGACAAAGGCAGGTTTGCACTACAGTTAAATCATTTATAAAAAGCAGACTGGATTCTACTTCGTGCTTAAGCACAGTTACCTATTAAAATTTTCGTGTCATATTATCCTTTTTTCAGAGAATGAAGAGGGTTTTTTTAAATTGCAAGAGGTAGAACCACCACCTTTTTTTTTTGCTGGATACGTTATCTGTGAAGTAGGTGGGACTAGATAATCTTTTCCATTCAAAAATTAGCCAGCCTACTTTGAAAGCAGCGACACACGCGCTTTTCATTGATAGAAAATATTTATTTAACAACGGTATTTACATTCAATTATATTAAAAAGAAACGTGGTACAAGAAACATTAGAAATGAACAGCAGTTTTAAGAAAAAATTCTCATGCCTCATAACAGAAACCGCTAAAAGGAGCCAGAAAGAAAAAAACACTCTCTCAGAGAGAAACTGTCCCACAATTTTCTGTTGCTTGTTCAAGTACCTGGTATCAGTCAGGAGATGGGAAGAAGATTCTAAGGAGTTTGCTGTCCTAAGCCATCAGACAAGCCTGATGTCCAGAGCCATGTTGAATGGCAGTTCCTACATAAAGCCATGCAGGGAAGGGGGAAGGAGGCGAGGGCTGGGACACAACAACTCACTGTACCTCAAGGGGTGAAAGAACGAGAACTGGAAAGTTGAGAAAATCAATGATTTTGTCAATCACTAGCCTGTGGTTCCCACAGATTTGTAGGTACTGAATCAGACTGCTGGGCAGCTTCGTTTCTTTGTAAAAACAGAACAGAAAACATCCTCCAAAAGTCTGAGTTCGCACATTAAAAGATGCCCAGTCAAGTCACAGAATCATAGAATCACCAGGCTGGAAGAGACCTAGCGGATCATCTAGTTCAACCATTCCTATCAAACACTAAACCATGTCCCTCAGCACCTCGTCCACCCGTCCCTTAAACACCTCCAGGGAAGGTGAATCAACCACCTCCCTGGGCAGCCTCTGACAGTGCCCAATGACCCTTTCCGTAAAAAACTTCCTCCTAATCTCTAGCCTATATCTCCCCTGGTGGAGCTTGAGGCCATT
>WAAB01025362.1:0-28995 GCA_013389865.1 Piaya cayana
AATGTAGCACCAGACTATTTTATTTCAACAAATCAGCAACCTCATCCTCTTAGTTCGGAAACTAAACTGCAATATTTGTCACATCAGACAATATTGGCAGCCTGGGCTCAAGTGAGACATAAAATATTAGTGAGTACAACTCTCCTTCGACTCAGTCTTTAGACCAGTCAGTCAAATAAATTGCTGTATGATGAAAACAGCAGTAAGAGAAGTTCAGGCTGTAATGCACACATGCTTTTGTTGGGAGCTGTCTCTGCATCACGTTCAGCTGCTCCACTTACCTCTCATCATCATTCTGCTACTTCAGTGTGTGCCAAATTCATACCAGGGTATAAGTAAAAACAAGCAGAGAAAGACTGTTTACACAAGTGAGAAGAAGGAAGGTCAGGGGGGATCATTTACCTGTGCTTGTTTCCATTTTTAACCAGGTCTTCAATATCCATGATCGGTTCAATCAGTTCTTTCTCTGTACTCTTTTCTGTGAAGAATTAAATTACATCCACAAGGTAAAGGCATCACACGAAGATTTGTTGCTACCCTGATCATCACACTCATCCACTTCTTAACATCTCTTCAAAGACATTAACACAGAGCAAAACAATACACGTGCACAGACTCTGCCAACTCCTTCAAACCCATCTAGCAAATTTCTCCCTCTCCAAAAGCCAGGGCTTCACTTTCACAGCCAAACTCACCTTCCACATTGTTATAGAAGTGACAAGCACGACCCATCACCTTCATCCGGCACATGTAGATCTGTAAAACACAGTATATTTTAGCCAGGAGTAACACAGCTCATCAAGCACTGAAAAGCACGTTAAGGGGTGAAGAGCCCTTTGTTTTCCATAACTCCAGCTATAGAGTAATTGCTCATCAGTTCTTTGGTATTAAAATCCTGTGTCCTTCTCTCCCTCTCAAAAGTCAGGCTTATTTATGCAGCACAGAACACACAGATGCTCAGAGGCAATTTTGTTCTATTTTGCCAGTAGTACTTTCCAAAAGACTAATTTTTGAAGTTATTTGTAAAACTAACAGGAAAACCAGTCACTATTTTGACATGATCGCTGCTCCTGAAAAACACTCGCGTGGCAAATTAGAAATTAAACTACTAACTCTCATGTTCTACACAACTACATGGATGTAAAACTACATTTTCTGGATGGAAAATGTTACCAGAGACTCAATGAAATCTTTCACTCACAAAACTAGAAACTAGAAGTTCCTCCACACAGGTTCAGAGCTTTGATCTTTCCCTGCAGCCTCCAGCAGTTATACAATATCCGAGTTCAGAAATACACACCTACACCAAACCAAACCCGCTACATTCTCACTGTGCGTGTGCCACCCATGCTGCCTTCTCACCTGCATGTGGCTGCTCTCCTGCCGCTTCACTTCAGGATGGATGCAAAGCTGCTCTCTGGAACCCAACACACACACCTTTGGCCTGTTCAAACAGAGCACACAAGACCGATGTTAAAAATAAGGCAAGAAAGAAGCTGCAAACGCCTAGGTTGGGTATAATGTATCAAAAGTGATCGGGTTATGACAAGAACAAATGCACCACAAACATCCACAANAATAACTAAACAAGACGGATTCCTCCACCTTTTATTTGAACAGAAGAAGCCATATTTACCTGTAGACGGTGTTCTTTAATTCATTAATCACCTGCGTGAGTTGTGAGTGAGTTCTGGAGGCATAAATTATTTTGGGAATGTCACTGTAATAAGCTGCCAAACAGAGCAGAAAAAAAAGCAGAAACCCAGTATTAGCACAGCAAAAAACTCCTTTCCAGCTGGCACTATATGAACAGTTTGCCTTGTAGAAACAGGAAGAATCACAGAATCACCGGGTTGGAAGAGACCCATCGGATCATCGAGTCCAATCACTCCCACCAAACACTAAACCATGTCCCTCAGGACCTCATCTACTTGTAACTTAAACACCTCCAGGGAAGGCGAATCAACCACCTCCCTGGGCAGCATATTCCAGTGCCTAAAAGAAGTTATGTCATATAACTATTCCCACACACACAGAGGGCTCAGTGAGGTTCTGATGTTCTAGGAAAACATAAAAATACATAAACCACCTTTAAAATCCATGAAACTGTTACTTCAGCTGCCAAACAACAGCTCCACGGTTTTTACACCTACATCGTTATCATAAAGGACAGAAGTCCCGGTGCATACCTGGGATATCAGCATCTGTGGTAGCATCACCCCAGGATGACATGGGTCTCTCGGGGAAGAGTTCCACTCCATTCATACGCTGTGCAATTTTGCGGGCTGAGATAGTGTCTTTGAAGTGTTCCTGCCATGCCAGAGTGGAACACAGCAGGCAGAGGGTCTTCCCTGTGCCGGTAGGGCTCTCCAAAATGCCATTTACCTTCTTTATTGACGAGAAATAAAACAAAAAGTGGGGGGAAGAAGAGTAGTTTGGAGATTCAGCTACCAAACATCTTTGTGCTGTAACAATTTCCTTGTAAAAAGTGACAGCACTACCCTAAGCACACACAAGAGCTTGTGACAAATGGATGACCCATAGGATCAACTAACCAACTTAATGAAGCTCAATCTAAAACTAAGAGCCAGACATTACTCCCTACTCGGCACAGGAATTCTCTAGTCTTAAAGCAACTACAACACATCCCATTTCAGCATAAAAAACACATAAAGAGAAGTTATGGGGAAACAAACCCCAAACCAGATCCAGGTGGTGACTCTCAGATCACAGCCTGCTTGTTTCCCTTAGAATTATGGCTGTATCCCACAGCACAGTTTAGGCAGAACATTTTCCAAGCAATTCTAAACACTTGGTCCTACTGGATGTTACAATTTTAGAGTGCATAACAGTGGTACAAGTTGCAGGAGAAAAGCAGCAGCTGACCGTGTGCTGCCAGGACAGTTCGTGTTTGATTGTACTGTAGGAATTCCTCTATCTAACAGGCTTCCAGCACAAGCAGAGACATACCAAGGCACTGCCCACAGCACAGAGAAACACTGAGCCACACAGAAAACCCGTTTCCATGATAAGTTTAATCAGTCTAAGAAGAACCAAAACCAGAGAGACCTGTGACAACTCCAGAACAGAGATTGCTATCGTTAAAACCCCCTTCCTACTTGACATTCCTTTGGTGAGGCCATCCTATTGCAGATAAAATAATTAGTTACACAAACAGTCCAGGGGCTGACGACACAATCCCTGTCCCTGCTGTGTCAGGACAGACCACACACACATGGATCACCCACACAGCTTTTCCTCCTTTTCCCGAGTCAGGCAGAAACATCCTACCTACCTTCCCTCCAACTGCCACCTCCACACTGCTAGGGGCTCAGTAACTAAATAGAGAACTAAAAATGCTAGTGAAAAAAATCACAGAGTCCTGGAACAGTTTGGGTTGGAAAGGACCTTAAAGCTCATCCACTTCCAACTCCTCCACCACAGGCAGGGCCACCTCCCATGAGAAGGTCAGAGAGGAGCTGGGAAAGGTGACATAGGAACAACTCAAAGCAAGCCTGAATTGTTACAAATTCTGTTTAGAGGAAGTCTTCTGGGGGGCAGAAAAAGCATCGGTAAGGGGAGGCCGAGGTGCGGGCAGGGCTGGCTCACCTGCTGCAGGCACTCCAGCACCTTGGCCATGTAGGCTTCCTGGCAGGCGTAGGGCTGGAACGGGAACTCCACCGAGACGCCGTTCAGCGTTATCCTGGGCATCCTCCCGGCCGGGCCCTGCAGGTGAATGGAGGGGTGCGTTCGCTCAGTGGTTGTACAGCCGGGGCGGTCTTGAGGCCTGACCCTGGGGTCTAGGAACCCCCTCCCACCCAGGCCTCCTCGCCCTTCTGCTCCAGCCCCCATTCATAGATTCATAGAATCACCAGGCTGGAAGAGACCCATTGGATCATTGAGTCCAACCATTCCTATCAAACACTAAACCATGTCCCTCAGCACCTCGTCTACCCGACCCTTAAACACCTCCAGGGAAGGTGAATCAACCACCTCCCTGGGCAGCCTGTTCCAATACCCAAAGACCCTCTCAGTGAAAAACTTCCTCCTAATGTTCAGCCTAAATCTCCCCTGGCAGAGTTTGAGGTCATTCCCTCTCATCCTGTCCTCTGTCACTTGGGAGAAGAGCCCAGCTCCCTCCTCTCCACAACCTCCTTGCAGGTAGTTGGAGAGAGCAATGAGGTCTCCCCCCAGCCTCCTCTTCTCCAGGCTAAACACCCCCAGCTCTCTCAGCCGTTCCTCATAAGGCCTGTTCTCCAGCTTTGTTGCTCTTCTCTGGACTCACTCCAGAGCCTCAACATCCTTCTTGTGGTGAGGGCCCCAGGACTGAACTCAGGATTCGTATATACGTTCCCTGTATCCTCTCCGTTCCCAGGCCATCTTCCCCAACACTTCTCCAGGCCCCCGCTCCCGGTATCCTCGCCGTTCCAGGGAGAGCCCCTCCGCTCCTCGGGGCCTCCATTACTGAGGCTTCCACCTTTCCCGTTCCGGTGCCCGCTCCCGTGACTCCTCTCCCCGTCCCGTTCCCGGATGGCCTTTGTCTCTCGCCTCTCCTTCCTGGGACGGCTCTTTCCCCCTCTCCCCGTTCCCAAGGCCACTCTCCCCATTCCCGTTCCCCTACCGGGGCTCCTTTATCTTGGTCCCGGTCGCCCCCCTCACCTCCCGCCGCGCCGTTCGGAATCCCCGCTCTCCGCGTCACGTGACGCCGCCTCCCCGTCACGTGCCCCGCGCGCTTCCGGCGTGCGCCTCTCGCGAGCGCTGCCTCGTTGCCCGGGGCAACGGGGGCCGGGGCGGGACCCGAGGGTGTCCTACGGCGGGGCTGGGCCCGGGTGCGGGTCACCTCTTACGAATGATGGGACGGGAGGGTACGGCCTGGAGTGGCGCCAGGGGAGGGTTAGGCTGGATGAACACCCCGTGAAGGGTTCAGGGCCGGGGCGAGGGTGGCCCCTGGGCAGCCTGAGCCAGCGGGATGGCCCTGACCGGGGATTGGGACTGGGTGATCTTTAAGGTCTCTTCCAGTCCAGACTGTTCTGTGATATTGGGAAATATTCCTTGATGGAAAGGGTTCTCGGCCCTGGCAGAGGCTGCCCCCATCCCCGAAGGGTGTAAAAGACAAGGAGCTCAGGGATGGGTCAGTGGTGAACAGGGACGGTTGGACTCAATGATCTCCAAGGTCTTTTCCAACAGAGAGGTTCTGTCGTTCCAAGAAAAGACCTTGAGGGGCNTGCTGGGCTCTTCCATGGGACAAGTGATGGGATGAGAGGAAATTGCCTGAAGTTGTGCCAGGGGAGGGTTAGATTGGATATCAGGAAATATTCCCTCACAGATTGGGTTCTCAGGCACTAGCAGACACTGCCTGGGGCAGCAGTAGAGTCCCCATCCCTGAAAAGTTTAAAACCTGTGTGGATGTGGTGCTTGGGAACAGGGTTTGGTGGTGGCATTGGCAGTGCTGGGTTTATGGTTGGACTCGATAAGCTTAAATGTCCTGAACCTGAATGACTGTGTAACTCTGTGACAGATGTTTCACACCTTTGCTGTCACTCATCTGTGATGAGTGATGCCCTGGACCAGAATTTGCCTTCAGGGCATTTCTGCTTTGTGCTGGGTGCCTGAAACCCTTCAGTCCTGCTGCAGAGGGGGAAGGCAGAGCTTACCAGAGTCTTCACTGAAAATCCAGCATGTAGGATAGAATGGCTTCTGTGTCATTATGTTGAGCCTTGCAGCACTAAACAATAATTAATTCTGAAGGGTTTCTTTAGTTAGAGTTGAGCATGTGGCTCCTTTGTTCCCTGCTTTTCCAGCACAATCCTTGCAACCTGTAGTCCCTCTCAGTGTGTCCACGCTCACAGCCGGGAATGGCTTCATCAGCTTTTGAGTTGTTCAGGCTGAGGATTGGTTCCATGTGTGTATGATTGCAGTTAACTCTTGGCCAAGGGGTTCCTCAATTTCTAAGGCTCAAGTGCTTTCATAAATGGATAGGGACCATTTACGCAGGTCCCCGAATGCTGCAAAATCACATTTTGTGCAGTTGTGTGAGGAGGAAGGTAGCGATGAAATACTTCATCCACCTTTCTGCACCTTATTGGTGCATCGCATGCTGTTAGGTGGTCACTGCATACATGTAGAACAGCATGTGGATGTTTTATTGTCACTTTGAAATGCCTTTATTCCTTGCAAGCAGCACTGCTTGTGCCTATGTGGAAGCGTTTTGATATTTAAAGAAAAAGTGCTATTAAAAGGAACAGACATTAAACTTGGGTGTGTTCTGTAGTCTCATAATTCTGGTACATTCTGCGTCTTCTGGGTGTTCATTCAGGGAGCTCACGGGCATTGCTGCTTTGCTTGCCAGCCCTTAAACTCCTTGAACTGTACCTGCCTGGGTTGTAAACTGCCCTTAACCATAGCGAATAGGTTTGAGAGCATTGAGTTATTCCTTTGGGCTGTGAACTCTTTAACCCGATACCAGCTGTGCAAGGTTAAGCTGTACAAGAAATGACTTAAAATAGGAGTGGGGGATAAGGTGTTTATAAGGAGAATAAGGCTTGAAACTCATCATAAATACATGGAGTACTGCATTGTTATTATTTCCTGTAAATATATCTTTTCCACATTGAAGAATAATATCAGTAGTTCATCAAATCCGATGGTTTCAGCTGTTGTGTAGATGATGCTGGTTGAAGCAGCGTTCCCTTCCGAGAGAGAGGAGTTGGATGGTTACCAAACCCAAACAGGAGGGTGAGTCAGCAGCTGCTCTGGTGTCCAGCAGCAAACATGAGTCAGCGCTGGCTGAGTGCTCCTTATCCTTCGGGAGGGTGGTTTCTCTGCACCGTTTACCTCACTTGACCGGGTCTGCAGTGCCCGCGTTGGCACCGCTGTCTGCGCCAGTGCTGCACCGGTCGCTTTTGAAAACCGAGAGTGGAGAAAGCCAAATTGTGTAAGTTTAAAGAGAAAAAGTGATTTCTCATTAAGGTTCCAAAAGACTTGTGAAGGCTTCCTGAAGCTCCAGCGTCTGTGTTGGAATACAGCCATGGTAAAGGCTGGCATTGATCTTAGACCTGGATCATCATCCTTGTGTTTGGCTACCTAGGGTTAAATACCTATTCTTGTGGGGCAAAAGGTTGGAGAGGGAGAACAAGGGAGCAGAGGAAAGGTTTAAAAAGCAGCCCAGGGCAGTGTGTGACAGTCCAGTGCCTGCCAGAGCAGCCTCTGTGTACTGCCTGGGCAGCAGGAACCCAGGTATTGTCACTGCTTGCTGCTTAGGGAGATCTTGGATGACCCGTTTTTTATTTGAAGTGGTGCCTTCAGGGGTAAAAAAACCCAAACAAACAACTGTACAGAAGGAAAGCCTTGAAAAGATGATCCTTAAACTCCGTGGAGAAGCAGGTGTGAGCAGCTGAACAGAGCTGTGGGAACCCAGCAAGCGGAACACTTAAGCAGTGTGGGAGTACAGAGTGAATGGTCATCACTGTTCAGAACCCACCTGGGCAGGATCTACCTTCCCAGACAAGCAAGAACCTCGAGGAACAGGACAAAATGGGTGGCTGTGCCACACCTTTAATTTGCAGGGAGGTTATTTCCCCCCTTTCAGATAGGAGAGGATTAAGTCGCCGTTCCTTGTCTCTCTAAGATGCAAGGTTCCCATAGCAACAGTCTAAAACTTTTGTTTGACCACAAAATTATTTTATTCCTTTGAATTTTGATAATCCATAGTCTTTCTGTCAACAGAACAACTCTTTGCTCTGACCCTCTGATTTTAATCACAACCATCCTGGTTGTAGGAAGGGGAGTAAATACCACAGGGATCCATCTTAGGGCCAGGACTCTTTAATGTCTTCATAAGTGAGCTGGATGCAGGACTTGAAGGTTTAATAGCTCAGTTTGCAGCTGGCATGAAACTGGGAGGAGCTGTTGACACTCTTGAAGGCAGAGAGGTCCTGCAGAGGGACCTGGATAAACGGGAGAGCTGGACAAACACCAACTGCGTGGAGTTTAACAACAGCAAGTGCCAGGTTTTGCTCCTGGGACACAGCTGCCCTGCCTGTCCATATGGACTGGGAAGCAAGAGGCTGGAGAGCAGCCCTGTGAAAAGGGATCTGGAGGTTCTGGTCAATGGCAAGTTGAACATGAGCCAGCAGTGCCCTGGCAGCCAAGAGGGACAACCCTGTCCTGGGATCCATCCCTTCCAACTCAAGACTTTCTATTATTCTATGAAATACTGATTTTACAGATGCAGAAACCAGAGCAGCTGGGATCAGTGATTTGGTGGAGACCAGAAGTCTTAGGGATTCAACCCAAGGAGAAAGTAAACGGAGCCGCAACTAAAACAAAGAGGGAGCAGTTAATGGCCATAAACCAGCTTATGTTCCAAACACACTGGGGAAATGGATGGATAGTTTTAAGATTACTCTGAATTAGACTTATCATTTATATTGTTTTCTTTTTCCATACAGTGTTCAATTAGAGATTGGGGGGAAAGAATTAGGGAGAAAAAAAAGAAAAAGAGGATTATCTGTCTTTCTAACTGAATTTAGCAGGCACTGCCTGTGGCTTCTTCCCTGGTCAAGCCAGAGCACTGGCAGCTGCTCCAGCAACCCGTAGTTTTCTGCGCTGCTGGGACTGCTTGGGAGTGTCTGCATTGCAGCATACTGGGAGACCTGGGGTGCTGCAGCCAGAGGGGATGCGCAGCCAGCAAGATAACATCTGGGACAAGAGGGGCAGAGGCTGGGAGGATCGTGTGGGATCCAACTGTGACCCCAAAGTGGGGTCTGTGCAGCTGTGGTCAGACAGGTGCAGCTGGCAGTTGGGGACTGGGGATGGTTCTGCGGTCCCTAATGTGTTTGTGAGACTCTGAAAGCACAGATGTGTTTGTCCCTAGAAACAGCCACAAATGGAAATGGTAGAAATGATAGAAAACAGAGCAGGAAAGGAAAAGAGGTCGAGATACCTGGGGTGGGAAAGAGAAACCCAGAGAAGACCCATTGATTTCAGAAGGCTTGTTGTGCTCTTCTTTATCTACTTTTACAGCAGTTTCCCCCCACGACTGCAGCCCTGTTTGTGCCCCAGTTATGGTGCAAAATCATGGCTAGAGATGCTGAGCCTGCCTGGGATCCCCCCTCCCCTTGCTGTTTGCCTAAAGCTGCCGCATGATTTGGGGTGCAGGTTTTCCACCTCAGCCCAACCAAGCCAGCCTTGGTCCTGTAGGTGAGCACCACCCTGCAGTGGATGGGCTTAAACACCGTAACAGTCAATGAATTAGCTTATTTCTGCTTTCAGTAAGGGAAAAAGCAGCTTAGCCCCTCAAAAGCAGACAAGAAAGGGAGGAAGAAGAGAAAAAATCATCTTTTGCCAGAGCCCAGCTGGGTGTGTCTCCTGCGGTGGGTCTGTGCTGCTGGCAGGCAGTCTTGCCTGGGAGGGATCTGTCGTCAAAGCCACCAAGGAAAGGAGGCCTGATCCACTCATTAATATTCCGAAGTAGTGACCCTTCTTCTTCTTTCCGCCCCTTTTCCCTTTCTCCGGGCGCTCCAGCCTCTCCCCGCCGTGGATGGCTGCAGCCCCCTCCAGCTGAGTCAGTTCTCCCTCCCCGCAGCATTGCAGCACCTCCGCAGCTCCCTGCGCTCCTGCAGCACCAGCTCCGCTCCCGACGCAGCAGCAGCATGGCCAGCACCATCTCAGGTAAGACAAGCAGGTTTTAGCCGGGCTGGTCAGCAAGGAGCCTACAGAAATCATCAGGGTTTCATTTTTATTAATCGTTATTTTGAGGGTTTGGGTTTTTTTTTTCCATGAGTTTCTGGGGAATCCTCTGATGAGGAGGCAGCTGGTAAGGCATTGTTCCCCTTCCTCCCCCATACACACACCTCTCTGATGCGAGATAGCAGGTGGGCTTTTTATTTTAATATGAATACGCTTGTGATAAACTTGTCGATTTAGAATTTCGCTGGTGTTACATTGTGCCATAAGAAACTGCCGCATGCCAATTAACCGTTATTTTTGGTAACATGCTAGAGCTTTTCTTTTCCACCCTAAGAAAAAAACCCCGCACACTGTGTAGCTGGATGCTGAGAATTCAGCATTTGGAAATGAATCAGCATTTTGAAAATTACATTTTGTTTTGTGAAGATTGGGTGTTGCCTGAGTGGGGAACGGAGAGAAAGACATGGGCGAGAGACTGACAGCAATGCCCTAGAAACCCCCTGACACCCAACCAGAACAACCTGGATGGGTTTCTGTGTCTTCCCAGGGCTCCCCAGCCCCTGATTTCTTCCACAGCTTACATTTCTCTGTTAGAAGACGCTCCAGGGGAGAGGTCTGCTGATGGCGTTGGGTGAAATCAAATGCTGCAAGGGAAGCCCTTCCTCCCTCCTGCAGCAATAGCAGGAATCACAGTGCGGAATCTGCCTGGGAGCCTGGCACCAGGGTTGGGTTTGGCTGCAGGAGGGCAAGCTGCCCTGAGGATGCTGTGCTGCTTGCGTCCAGCCCTTTCCTAAAGGTTTAACTGGAGAGGAGGCATCCCAATGGCTGGAACTGGGAACACGGGTGAAAGAGAAGAAAAGCCTGAAGGGGTACAATGAACAGTGGGTGGGTGGAGAGGGTCTTTTTCTTTTCAAAAAAACCCCGAGTTGTCTCTTGAAATGGCTCTGAATTCTGCAGTGCATAAAAAGGGGCTGGGGCAGGAAAAGCTCAATCCTGGAGAGTGTAGGGCTGAGCGGGGACAGCAGACAAAAAGGGAAAGCAGGCAGCGCTTTGTGCCCTGCTCCAGGAGGAGACCAGGCAACACTGCTTGCTTCTTTTACTGTCTGCTGCCCGTATCTCCTGCTGCTTTCTATTTTCTATTCCTTTCTCCTTCTAAAAGACCAGGAAAGGCAAAAAAGAGAGAGAGACAAAGAGATGCATGTGTGGGGTGTGAGGGTGCAGCTGATCCCAAATGGGCTTTGCATACAATTAAGGATGGTAAAGCAGCATTGAAAAAAATATGTTTCTATGACAGAAAATCTCTATCTATTGTATGTATTTCTGCGAGTATCCCTGTCTCGATGAGCGTGTGCGCACTCGGCAGGTCCCACCCATCTTCCCTACAGCACAGGACTGGGCCTTGTTTGCAGAGTGGGGGTGGGAGGGACAGCTCGAGCTTACCAGCCATCTAAACCAAGGTTGCATCGAACTTGAGATGGACGAGGTGGTGGACAAAACCCGCGTGTAGGGATTTTCTGTTTGGTGCATTCTTACCCTCCCAACCTGCCACATGCCAGTGGCACATTTCATCTTCCCAAAGGTGCGGTGTTAGTGTCAAAGGAGACTTAGGATGGGGAATGTGCTTCAGAGAAATCACGCTTCATTGCGACTCAGATCAAGCAGAGGAACAATTTCAAGCAGTAGAAAGTGGTGGGAAATCAGTGCTGTGGCAGGAGGGAAGAGGTTAAGGCAGAGTTTGCCCAGGGAGGGAGTGAGGCTGAGCCTCGCCCAGCTGCCTTTGCAGTGAGCAGCTCCCTATAGCACTTACGGCAGGAATGGAGAGCAGACTGGAAAACAGGAGAAAAAGGCAAGCAAATTATCAATTTAAGGAAATTAATCTTGTTTGCTTTCATCATTATTTTCTTCTTTATCCGCAGCAAAAGCAGATCCGTGCTGAAGGGAGAGCAGCTGCAGTTGTCTGCAGCTGATGCCTGGGGGCTTATCCCCCTTGGGAAGACCTCCTTGGGTTTGTTTAAACAAGCAAATCCCTGAGATGAAAAGAAGCAGGGCTTGCTTCCCCCAGCCCAGCAGTCACCCCTCTTTTCTCCCTGCTGCCTCAGGCGTTTTCCTCCTGGCCATGGTGGTTGTTTTTGGTGCTAGAGCAGAGGACGCGGCAGCACATGCTCAGTGCAGGCTCAGCTGCGGTGCTGGCTGTGCCACCAAGCAGACCTTGCAGGGGCAGAGCCCTCGCAGCTCCTTCCTGCAGCTTCTGCACCAGGCTTTGTGCTTCTCTACCCCACACAAGAGGTGTCTGGCTGGACTCTGAACTTTCCCCACTATTAGTAGGTTGAATAAAGAGACACAAGATTATGAAATGTTGCAGCAAGGTGACAGCCCCATGGGCTTTTCTCCTGCTTGAGAAGTTGGAGCCAAGAGGAAACACTGGTTTGTCATTTCTGGCCTCACAACTGGGCATGGTAAATGTGCCTTAACAGATCCCAAGGTTCTCCCCTTCTACACTGAAATGTAAGAGTTGTGGGACTGTACCTGGGCTGTCCCCTTCATCCCTTTCTGTTGTCGTGGACACCATATGGTATTGCCCTGTCCTGACACATCTACTGCTCGTACTGGAGGGTCACAGTCCTTGCTATCAACCTCTCCATCTCTCTGCATTCTCAAGAAATCACTATTTTCTTTCTCTTCAGGTGCTGATGGAGCATGTGTGATCTTATAAATTCATGGTACTTTTACCATGTATCCAAATGGGAATCTCACTCCTTGGAAAGCTTTGCTTCTTTCTAATATACCTCATGCCATCTTTTATGGTACCATGTTGAGTCTGTGAGGATCCCTCAGATATCTCAAGAAAGGGCTTTCTTGGAGCCTATCGGTGTTGGCTTATATCTGGTGAAGGTGGTTTTTTATCAGATGAATGCATTTGCTTTCTGCAGAAGAGAAGCTGAGATTTAGTGGCTTGATGTGGCAGTTGGAAGGTCGCAGACCAGACTTTTTTTGGGACAGCAGTGTGGGCAGTGGGATGGATTGCAGCTCGAAGCTTTCTTATGGCGGATGGGGCTGATGACCCTTGATTATAATACTTGGAGGGACCTGAAGCTCACAGGCTTGTCTACCCCTAAATTAACTGGAAACAACGTGCCTACATAATCCCTTCCAGTTTCCCTGCTGGCATGGATTTTATTCTTCCAGACGTAAGCCTATATTTTAAAATAGCAAGAGGAGAGTTAAACTGATGGTCAGATCTTTAGCTGTGACTTAGAAATACAAAAGATTTACAGAGCAGCCAAAGACCATGAGCCTGTGCTGTAGTACCTTGGCACATCCTAACTGGTGAAGAGCTGCTCAAGGTATTTATGAACAGTTCTTTTATTACTTCAATGTACCTGTGTGTGTTTAGGGCCATACCAGAGAATCTTATGTTCTCTGAATGCATTTATAGAGGTAACGCCATGGGCAAGTACAATAATCCTCAGTTAATGCAGAGAAAAGCAAGATCCAAAGACACCAAATGGCTGCCTGTGGTCAGAGTGCATCCGTACCTAACACATCCTGGCACTGGACTCCTGTCTTTGACTTTCTCATGAACTGGTGCCTTATCCAGTCCCCAGCTCCTCTGTAGCTCTTTGTGTCAGCCTAACCTGACCACCTGAACCTATGTTTGTCCCAGCTCCCCAAGCATTCTGGGACAGCTGCCTCCATTTGGCTCCATCAAGCAACTCAGGCCATGTTTCTCTCCACCCAGCCGCCCAACCCAGGCAGACGGGTCTCTGCTGTGCAGCTTGGGCCCTTCCCTCTTTCTGAGCCCAGAGAAGAGCAAATTTCCCTGGATGTTTCCCTGAGGGCAAACCACATGTTCCAGTGCTACAGCTTGAGTGATTTGCAACGAAATCCATTAGCTGTGCATGACACGGGTTGATGTGGCACACATGAACTGCAAATGAAACCTAGACGAGAAAGAGCCAAGTGATTGGAAACCATTCCCTGGTGATAGTTTAGAAGATGTCTGACAGAAGGCAGAGTGGTGCTCGCATCTGCCTGTTCTCATGGATGATTTCACGTGAGCCCACTAACTTCTGAGCCTCAGATCTCATGGTGGGTGACTGAGATGGTGCATGGCATCAGTGTGGGGTACAACTGCAAATCTGAAAAGAGCCCTCTAGTGTTTTCTGGTTGTGCGAACTTTTTTGCTGTTCTGGTTTGGGAAGTTGAGAGCGAGAAAATGGATGTGAGTTAGACGGAGGTGAAGGGCTGGCTGTTATTTTTATGATAGGATTTGTAGCAGGTGAGAACACCCACAGTCTGTTGTGTTCTCAAGGCTTATTGAGGACTGTAGTTGCTTTTGTTGTGTGTGTCTTTGTGCTGAAGGACTTGGCTCCCTCTCTCTAGCTTCTCTACCTACTGGTTGGGCTTTGGCTACATTTATGATTGGACTGTTCTCATTTTTTTCATGATTTAATATTTTTGTTGAAGCAATTTTTACTCCTCCAGAGCTATCTTTGCAAACCAGATTATTTTCTCGTCATAACCTTCCTTTGACCTTGCTGTCAGACCCAGCAGATCCAGCCTCATCCATTCAAACTGCCTGAATTCACATGGATTAGTCTTGCTCTGCCTCTGGTTTATTGTGGTCAGCGTTGTGCCTAAATGGCCTCACTCTGTTTTGCTGGACGTCATTAAACACTAAAAAAAAATACTGCTCAAACAATCTGCAGGTTAATTTTATCTTCTTAGGAAGCAGAGAGCAGGACTTTTTAACAAGTAAGAGGTGGCAAGACCCACTGACCAGGCACATGGTGAGCGGGAAGGTGGTTGCAGTTGCTCGCACACCACACCCGTCCCCAGCTTTTCCTCCATTTCCTGACTGCAGCCACTCAGGGAGCAGCTGGATGGTGTCTCCAGGGGTTAACTTGGAGATAAACACTTTGCAAGGATAAATGCCTTGCACAGTGCTCCTGCGAAGCAGCAGGGATGTGGCAATGCAGTATGTGCTGTGCAGCACTAGAGGGAGCACAGGCAACCAGTCACAAGGGTGACAACAAGTTGAGAGCGCCCTGACCCTCTTGGTGGCCTGACAAAGGCCCAGTTAATCTCCCTTCTCCTTGCAACAGGGAGGAGGTCATTGTGCCCATGTGAAATATAGAGTGCAGAGAAAAATGTTAGTGAAGATGAATCGTTGCATGGGGTGTGCGATGGAATAGAAACAGAGCAGGATCCGATTCTGCTGATTGCAGGGCATAAATATTCAGAGATGTAAAGGAATTGACTGCACATTTTGGTGGAATTGTAGGTGAATAGCTCCCCAAGGTCCTCATGAAAGATCATTCTGCAAGTTTACCCCACTTTACAGGATTGGAGACTGATATATTTTCTATAACTTCTACAGTATATTCATGTCTTAATTCACACAGCTCTGTTACTTGCAATGTTTCACCCCAATACTAATAAGAATGCAGTGAAGTGTTATGACTTAATGGTAAAGACCAGACCAAAGTGAATGAATTCACTCCTGATCCTTCTGTTGCAATGTTTGCCTAGAAAGAAACAGACTATTAGTACTTGATGCTTGAGTGAGGAGCCTGTTCTGACCCTCTCCCTGTTGGCAAGACAAAGCTCTTGTTGACCTCGGAGACCAAAATGGTGCTTTGGTGTAAAGTTGCCTGTCTTTACTAGGTTAGACACATGTACAATATTCATTCAGTGTAAGCTGAGTTTATTTTTACTGCCTTAGCAGAGGTAAAAAATATAAATAGATGCTTAAATGAAAAGTTCAGCATTTCTTTCTGGTTGTTCTTAAAACGTCTACATTTGTGCACTGGAAGACATACAGCCTTTTGTATAAGTGACTTGTTGTCCATGTCGTGTCTGGCCAGCCAGCTATCTTGTCTTTGAGGGTTTTGTCTGCTGGCATAAATATGTCCTCAAGACCTTATAGCTATTGGCAGATGTGAGTGAAAGTACTTCTACAGTGAATTTTAGTGCTGAGGTTTGCAGGGCTGATCTTTTGTGCCTGAGAGTTTTAAGCATGCCCTTTCTGATGCAGCTGTGATTGAGACAGTTTTGCTTCAGGAGATCCTGGGTTTGATCTTCATGGACACAGTCTTCTAAATAGTGACCCAGAGGTTCTATTTCTTACTTTTATTTACTGACTGAGAGGATCTTCCTCTCCTCATGGCACGCCTGTTCTTGTTTTAGCCTATTAACAGTGTGTTGCACACATGTACTGCCTGTCCTTTGTTGCTGAACATGTCTGATTGAAAGAGTATGAAGACAAAGTCATCATTGTGGATGCTTCTGTGTCCCATGGGTGTAACTGCTGTCTTCAGAGCAGAAGCGTGTGTGTATATGCTCAGGTGTCTGTTTGTTTCTCAGGGTTTCCAGAGAAGAGCAACGAAGCCAGTGAGGGACCTGGAGAACAGGTCTTACGAGGAGCGGCTGAGAGAGCTGTGGGTGTTTAGCCTGGAGAAGAGGAAGCTGAGGGGAGACCTCACTGCTCTCTACAACTTCCTGAAAGGAGGTTGTGGAGAGGAGGGAGCTGGGCTCTTCTCCCAAGTGACAGGGGACAGGACAAGAGGGAATGGCCTCAAGCTCGGCCAGAGGAGGTTCAGGCTTGACATCAGGAAAAAATAATTCACAGAAGGGACCATTGGGCACTGGAACAGGCTGCCCAGGGAGGTAGTTGAGGTGTTTAAATGATAGGTGGATGAGGTGCTGAGGGGTATGGTTTAGTGACTAATGGGAATGCTTGGACTCAACGATCCAGTGGGTCCTTTCCAACCTAGTGCTTCTATGATTGTTGGTTTCTTCAGAGGTTGGTCCTTCCCCCTCTTCATGCAGAAGTCCCTGACCTTGGCCTGCTTGGGGTCTCACCAGCGGTGGTGCTGAAGGGACAGCTCCCTGCTGGAGCCCGGGGCGATGGTGCTGAAGGGACAGCTCCCGGGCTGGAGGTCTCACGCCGCCCCCCGGCAGCGGGGAGGCTGGAGCGGGTTTGCTCAGCACTGAGAGCTGCCCGGCTGCTAAGGCCCTTCCAGCTTCTCTCCTGCCGGTCTCCAGGGCCCCGGCTGCTCCTGGTCCTGCTCCTCGGAGCCGTGAGGCCGTATGCTGCTAATTGCATCTGATGGCTGGCGCCGGGGTGCAGCTGCAGGCTCCATTGCTGGGAGAAGGAAGCACAGCGCTTCCAGAGCTCATTAAAGCACGGCTGCAGCTCAGTGAAGCGGTCTCCTTTTGTCCTCGTACTCCTTTTCATTTTAATTGATGGAGAGGGATGGTCAGTTTTCTCTACAGAAGGGAAAAGTGAGACAGGGAAGATCCCGATGGAATGGAGGCAGCTGCAAAATGACTACAACAGGCAGGGACTGCAGTGTATGCTTGTGTACACAAAGAACCATGAAACCAGGACTGGGCAGACCTGCTGAAGTTCAAGTAACAAAATACAAAGCCTTGTGCTCCATAACATGCTAGGAGAGAATTAAATGAGTAGATCAGGGTTGTGGCACATCTGCTTAATGTCTTTATTTCACCCTGGACTGCAGATAAAGGTGGAGCAACCACCTTGGAGCGTGGTTTGTTTCCTTTAAACGGAAATGTCTCTCATTTAGTCCAGGGACCCTCCTCTGGGCTCCAGCTGCACATTAGGAGAGACATTAGTTTACTGCTACTTGCCACAACTTCTAGCATGATAAAGCACTCTTGGAGGCTTTCTTCAACAAGAACAAAATCAAAGCAGTCCTGCTGTGTGGCTGGCACTCCTCAAGTAAAATGTTCCTGTTTGGTTTACATTTGTGATCTCTGAGAAATCTGTGATGTGTCCTCCAGTTGCAGGGATGGTGAGTGAACTGGAGAGCTCGCAGCAGCAGAGCTTGAGGGGATTGTGTATCCCCCTGTCCGTTGCAGGGGGGAAGCATTCACTGTGATTGCAGCCCAGTATCAACCTCTGCCTGCGGCGGCCAAGGTAGTGATGGTTCCATTTGCATCCTCCCTTATCTTTCAGGGAAGGATGTACCTCAAGAAGTTGAGTTACAGCACTTGCCCCTGTTAGCAGCACCCCTGAAAATTCTTCACTCTAGCACCCGTTTGTTCTCCACATAGCTGACTGCCTCTTGTCTCTTCGCCCTGCTGTCAGAAATGCTGAACTGTGAAATATCAGGAACTTGCCAGGGTTAAGCAATGTTTCCAGGTGTTGATGGGCATCATTTTACCTCTGAGACTGGAAGTGGGATGGAGAAAGGGTCTGAGCAGCTGTCCCGATGTTGTGAACTACACAGGCTGCAGCACTTCAGCTGCTTTGGAGGGAAAGTTCTCCACAGAAGATTGCACCTCTAGATTCCTACTGCCTTCCTGTGATGTTTGCTAAGTGGCAGCTAATTTAGCCTGCTCTAAAAAGATACATTTTGGGGACCTTTTGGCAAGTTCTGGCAGCCTGGAAAAGCCTCTGTAGGCCCTGGTAACTACAAATGGATTTTCTCGTGCCTACTTGCTTCTTTTCACTGTGAAAAAGAGCAGCCATTGCCATGTGATTCTCTTCTCATTGCTGTTTCCTATTTTTCAGCCTACAAGGAGAAAATGAAGGAGCTGTCTCTGCTCTCCCTCATCTGCTCTTGTTTCCACACCCAGCCCCATCCCAATACCATCTACCAGTATGGAGGTACGTACCCTGCTCCTGCAGAAACTGCACCATCGTTTGCATGAAGCTCCTGCAGGCACCGCAGGAGGTTGTCACCACACTGGGCTCTCCTATCCCAGAGCAGCAATGGATGCCCCAGCCTGGGGTCTCTCTGTTTAATCTCCTTTCATAGTTTATTTTATTAATGTAACCCACATTTTCCCAGAGAGAAACAGCTTGCAGTGGCTGCATCGTACTGGGATGACATCTGCCTCACTAGCAGCAATGTGGCTCTTCTGTAATCCTGTGTTGCATTGACGAGGGTGGGGAGGGGTGAAGCTGATCACTAATCAGGAGATTTCAAAGGGAGAACAAGATCACCCGAGTCAAGACATTGGAGCACCCTAATTCCTGAGGTGAATGCATGCCACAGGTCCGCAGAGCTCCTAATTACACTTTTTTTTTTTCCTCATGAAAGATATGGAGGTGAAGCAGCTGGATAAGAGGGCATCAGGCCAGAGCTTTGAAGTGATTCTCAAGTCCCCTTCAGACTTATCTCCTGAGAGCCCAATCCTTTCCTCCCCCCCCAAGAAGAAGGACCTGTCCCTGGAGGAGCTGCAGAGGAGGCTGGAGGCTGCAGAAGAGAGGAGGAAGGTAACGAGATGTCCTGTAGGAGCAGTGACTTTTCTGTGATGGGCACTGATTGCACCAAACCCTAAAGCTGACTTAGAAAGAGCAATTTAAAATGGTTGGAAACAGCGTTCTTACACTTATTACATTCTGCTGTAAACTGTCAGGTGAGACACGGGAATCCCAGGTTGAGGTTCTGCAGACTGGTTTGGGCAGGGAATTGGACTCAAAGATTGCTCTCCTCTTCTTGAACCTCACGTGTGTGACCTGGCTGGGGGCAAAGATCACACCAGCTGATGCTGCAGGAGATGCAGCAGTTGGTCACACATCAAACTTAAGCTTCAAACCTAAACACAGCCTTGTGTATCTGACAGCAGGCTGTGCTGTTTCCCACATTTTATTGTATGTGATGTATAAAAAGGTGAAAGCTTTTGATAAGGAGAAAACCAGCAGAGTAAGGCAAAGGGTAAATGTTATGAATGCTGATGGGTAAGGGGGGAGAAAGCTGAAGTGATGTAAAGAGGGGAGACTCTGCCCCAGTGTGTGTTGCCTTCATTTTGCTGAGCCAGTGGGAGCAGCCTGGAGCACTGGGCCCAGCAGTCATTGCCCCATAGCTGAAAAAAAAGGTGCCAAAGCATCCTCCAAGCAACAGCGTTCTGGGATGGAGGAGGGTGGCACAGGGGTTTTGAGCAGAGGAGATGGTCAGAAAGCCTCTCTGGATAGTTGAAGGCCAGCAGAGCCCCTTTGGCTGCAAGACGCCTCTCCAACGCCTTCTCCCGGCAGACCCAGGAGGCGCAGGTGCTGAAGCAGCTGGCAGAGAAGCGGGAACACGAGCGGGAGGTGCTGCACAAGGCACTGGAGGAGAACAATAACTTCAGCCGCCTGGCTGAGGAGAAGCTCAACTACAAGATGGAGCTGAGCAGGGAGATCCGTGAAGCACACCTTGCTGCCTTGAGGGAGCGGCTCCGCGAGAAGGCGAGTGCGATGCCCCAGGAGGGGGCTGGGGGCTGATTCCCATGGAGGGAGTTGGGGTCTGGTTCCTGTGGGTTCATCCCAGTGCAGTGGGCACAGGGGAGCGGGCATTTTCCTGCTGATTGAAAGTGAGATGTAAGCAGCTCCGCTCCAGAGCAACATGAGGAGGGGCCTGCGTACTTCAAGGTCAATGCAGAAAATACCATCTGGTTGATCTTGAGAAGCATAAGCTCAAAGGCAGCAGATCTGGCCCTCCCCGTATCCAGGGGCTGCCTGGCTGAAGGGTTTTGAAAAAAAGGGGAGCAGTGAACGGGTTCACTGTGGGTCTGCATCACCTCCAGGTCTCACAGATTAGATGCTTTACACCTTGCAGGCGTAACCCGCTGTCTGTGGGGTCTGTTGTATGTGAAACTGGTCTCTTTTTTTGTGTGTGATGCACATCCAGTGCAGGAGAGGAGGAAACTAGTGACTGCAAGAGCAGAAAGTGTTAGCCTGGTGTCACCTCTCCTGTCTTTGCAGGAACTGCACGCAGCTGAAGTTCGCAGGAACAAGGAACAGCGGGAGGAGATCTCTGGATAGAGGGCTTTTCTACACATCTAGCACCTGATTCCTGTTAACAAACCAACCAATCGACCAATCTACACATTTTATTTTGTTTGTCTAGATGCAACATTTGATTTCCATCCCCCCCCTCCCCTGGTGTTCGTCCCCCAGCTACACGCTTCTCTATCTCTGCATCCTTAATCGTCAGTACGTGTGGGGATTCACAGATCATAGGGACCTCTAAGCAGAATAGCAGCTAGTTCACGTGAAATAGAGAATCAATCAGTCAATCGAACAGCTTCTTTGGAGGGTTTTGTCCTTTTTTAAAGAAAATATTTCTTAAACTGATGTAAAAAAAACCCCATTAAGATATTAATAAATTCAACCAGCAGTGTCACAGAGGTACAGATTTCCTATCCGGGGCTTTTACTCCTCTTGGTGTTTGCTCTGAGCCCAATATCAGTTTCAGAATATGGGAAATAAGGGATAATTTCTGTGTGTGAAGTGGAATAGGGAACAGCCCCAAGTTTGCCAGTGGCAGGAGAGAGGGAAGGGATGGCTGAGGAGCCAGCCCAGGCAGGCAGTGACACAAAGTCCTCTCCTGTGGGTGATTCTTTGAGAGCCCTTGTGACAGTAGGTGAGGATGGCGTAGCCCATAGACTGAGCCACCCTCTCCCCAGCAGAGTCTGGATGAGAGGTCTTGCCTGAGCAGCCTGGGAGAACTTCAGACAGCAGCTGCACCCCCACCTCCCCAGGAGCCCTGGGAGAGTGCACTCGCTCTGTGGGCTCTCCAGTGCTCCCACAATGCGAGATTTCACTCCAGTAAGAAAGCAAATCCAGTAGAGATGGTGCATGGTTATGAAATAACCTTTTTGTGAGCAGGATAATCACCCTTCCCTCTTTCCAAAGGTAGATGTGAGTCTTTGGTGCTGTTCCAGGGCAGACACCAAGGCCGGAGATCACCAGATGAGCCCTGGAGCTCTGGCTTATAGGCAGCACCCTGGGAGGCTTGAGCCAGCAGCCTGCCCAGCACCTCCAACCCAGCAGCTTTGGGTGAGAGGGAGCTAAGAGGGGAGCAAGTCTGAAGCAAGGGCGAAGAGATGTCCCCATGCTCACTCCTTGTCTATCTTCAGCTTTTCAAGGCCTCTTGATGGAGGTAGGGATGAGCAGAGAACATGCAGTCGTGGCAGTAATGTCTGATCTAAATTGTCTGTCTGCCCTGTGCTTTAATTAGAAAAGGAATTGATGATGACCTTGAGTGAGCATTAGGTGGGCACAGAACCCCCCCCCCAGAAAGCCAAAGAGCAGCAGCTGCTGGAGATCAAATCCCAAGCTGTTCGCTAATCTCCCCAGAAGTCCAAGCTGGATTTGGGAAAGATCCCTTGGTGGCTGCAGTTTGATGTTAGGGGCTCCGCTCCCAGATGCAAGGGCTGCCTTGCTCCCAAAGCCCTCGCCTGGGGCAGGAGAGGACAGGGCTGTTAGAAAGCCCCAGCACTGCCCAGTGACGATAAAAGGATTTAGGGCAAAGAGGAAGGCTACTGAGGGTTGAATTTCTTACCAGTAGTGAATGATCAGTTTATAGTAGTAGCTGTTTTAGATAAGCATCTGTGTAGAGCGTGGCATCCCCGCCAGCTTCACCTCATCCACATCATGGCGAGAAATTTTAAAAAGTTTAAAAAAAAATAATTTAAAAGAAATTTAAATGAAATGTTTGTGTGTAAGAAATGGTTGAAACCGTCAAATGTCTGTGTCCCGCGTTGGTGGGAGCTGAGAAGGTATCTGCGAGATATTAACCCTGTCCTACTCTCTGTGGTGCTGAGTGTTTGCTTGGTGTGTAATTCTGACCTGGAGCTTGTTGTAAATACTGTTTTTAGTACTCTGATTATTATGATTATTATGATTATTATGAGAACTGTTGTACTCACGAGCAGGAGTTTAACACAAGAGGAATGACTGTTTTCACTCCCTCCTTGGGGCTTGGAAGGAGTCGGAGGCTGGGCTGGGGGAAGGCAGGGTGCCAGGGTGCCAGCGGGGTGGGATGCTAGGCCAGAGAGCAGCTGGAAAAGCACAGAGTCGGAAGCTGGAGGCAACTGAGTCCTGCAGGCAGGGCATTGAGAGCAGGGACAGGGCTGCTCCTTGAGCTGGGAGGAGGAGGAAGGGCTGAGATATGGAGTAAAGGTGATGTTTCAATGCTGGTGGATATAATTTAGTATTAACCCAAACCTCCTTGTGTGAGGGGACCAGTGCCAGGAGAAGCCAGAGAAGCCGTGAGTGCTGAAGAAGGAGCAGTTGGTAGCAGGTTGTGCTGGTTTAGGGCCGTCCTCCCCAAACAGCTACTGAATTTCTGGACTAGGTTTCTGCCTGGATCTTCCACCCCAACCCTTTGTGCTGCCCTGCAGCTGCTCTCCTCCACCTCCCTGGAGGTCAGCCTGGATCTCAAGTGGGGCCTTAGTCTTGCGATAGCTTTGTCTGGCAAAAAATCCCACGGGAAGTGCTCAGAAGAGCGGGCTGGCACATGGGGCTTATGCAGGTGTGAGCACTGGGAGTCTCATTTCTCTCACTTTGGTCGGGTTGGTGCTGTGAGGGGCAGTGGACATGGCTGGAAAGCGTGTTACTGCAGGATGAGCTCCTGCGGCAGGGGAGCAGCGATGAGTAGGGAGAGGTTTGCATTGGGAACACCAGGTTCTGTTACTGCTGCCAAGAAGCTTCATGCCAAGGAAACAGCCTCATCCGTGGGGCCAGATGCTTGAGGAGCAGCAGAGCGGTGTTTGCTGGGTGCAGATGAATGCAGGAGGGGATGCTGGGGAGCTTGACATTGTCCAGTGCTGCTGGATGCTATCAGGGAAATGTGCGATTGCTTTGGCTGCCTCAGCTCCTGCGGTTTTGGCTGGACGAGGGGTGTCTCTCTAACCCGCCCTGCTGCTCCAGACCCGTGGGGACAGTGCTGTGGTGCCGTGCCTGACCAGCAGCACATGGCATGGTCCAGGATCACAGTTATTTCATGTTTTTTCATCTCCCAGGGTTGCTAATGGTTGTGTGCAGCAGCGTACTTCATGCCTCAGTTGAGACTAATTCAGTATCCTCATTAACACCCTTCCCATCCCAGCCTTCCTCATTCCTACACCATTCCCACATACTGCGATTGCAGACATGGCATGCAACCTTCCCAATTACTGGAACCGCCTTCCTTATGGCAGGGCTTGAGGTTCTTCATTGATTCCTTTAGATATTTATTAACCAAGCCTCTTAACGATGGTCAGCAGCCCCATTGTTGCAGCAGCGTATGAACACAAGACTTTGGGCCTGGTAGGGAAGGCATCCTCGAGGCAGCCAGCAGCATCTCTGCCCAGACCATGAAGGTTTGCAGTTGTGTGAGGGAGGAAAGATGAGATGGTGACAATTTATGACATGCATGCATACACTTTTCAAAGAGCTCTCCTGGTGAAGGGCCTCCAATTTGAGCAAGACAGAGAAGCTGAGGGAAATGAGTTCCCAGCTGGCACCGACAGCAGGGCGATGAGCGAGGCTGCTCGAGAGCTGGGACAACTTGCCTCATATTCCAAATTAAAGCCCTGTGCTCATGTTATTCCTTCCAGCCAAGAGCTCAGCCCTGGAAATGGGTGCTTTCAGGGATGCTGCTCCCAGACTGCTTCTGGACTGAGCCAAGTCCTTATTATTCTTGAGTCATAAAATAATCTTGCTCTAACCCAGACAGGGTTACCTTTGAGTTGACCTTCCAGGGACGGTGGCAGCAGTTCACAATCGCACGCATCCTACCTAGAGGGTAGGTCGATATCGCTGCTCCTTTTAAACTTCAGCTCGCTTGCTTTGGCTTAGCCCGGTGTGACTCCAGCCCTGGCTCTGCAAAGCCTGTCCCGGGGGGGTTCCCTGGATTACCCCCCTCCCTCACAGCAGCTGTGCACTCGGCTGTGCACACGCGCACAGAAATGCATACGTGGGAACAATATATGCACATACACTCTTATACCACTTGAAATGAGTCAGGAATGGCTGTTTACGGTGCTAGAGATTTCTTACTATCCATGCCAGGGATGAGATGACATAGTAAGACCAATAAACTCCACCTTTGTAGTCAATTGTCTTTAAGTAAAGCAGAAGAGGGGCACTGGCCAACACCTACATTTGGGTGCTCTGTGGTCCCTGGGGTGCAGGGAGATGGTTGGGCCTGAGCGCTGTGGGCAGCTGGGATCCCAGTTCCAGCATCCCCCATGCCTCAGTTTCCCCCTCCGTGACAAGGGGACACGGACACTCCCTACCCCATTTGGACCCTGGAAGAGCCGAGGCGTCTGTGTCTCTAAAGGGCTCTGAAAATGGAAAGTACCAAAGGACTGAGTTGTTTCACGCAACCATCCACCCCGGGAAGAACCAACTGGCCTGGGGCTGCAGGCAGGGAGATGGAAGATGACTGCATGGCCGTGGGGCTGAGCCGTGACCCCAGGGCTCAGCACCCCGGCTACCCTCCCAGGCAGGATTCGCTCCTCCTGCCGCAGCCTGGGACACCTTAGCTCATACCGGGTGGGGAGCTGGCGTGGGGTCGTGGAAGGACTTTCCATCACCAACAGAGCCTTGTCTGGTTCCCTTTGCTCCACCGCGTGCATTTCATTGTCAACTTGAGGTTGTTGTTGTGCAAAAGAAGTGATTATGAAAAAAAAAGGAAAAAAAAAAAGAAATAAACTTGGTATGAAACCATATGTGTCTGCCTCTCTCCCTGAATGTATTGCTTTAGTTCTGAGGCTTCTCTTTGTATTGTGAGAATATGAATAAAATGCATTAAATGGAAAATTGACCTAAAGATTTAACAAAATAGACTCTAAGCCTCTGTATGCTAAATGAATACTTTGCAGACAGTGTAAAAGGATGCAGAGATCCATGGTTTGTCACTATTCTCATAGGGAAACAGGGATAAAATGCTGACATGAGGGTGCTGCTGATGTCCCTGGTGGCTGGAAGGGTGAGGGTATGCAATGTCTTCACAGAGGAAGATGGAAAAGACATAAGGCAATTGCAAACACAATAAATCTGGTTCTGGAAAACACGTCAGCTTGTTCAGTAAAAGAAATCCAATGTTTGCTTAACAAGCTTTTCCTGAGCAATGATGCAGCCTTCCCCCTGGGCTGGACCTGGTGGGGCAGGGACCCTAACGCAGGAGACCTCGCGTGGGCAACGCTCAGCATCATATCCCTGGGCAAAGGCATACAGGAACACACAAAAAGCTGCAATTGAAATCAAGAAGGCTTGGGAACCACAAGGAAAGCCGAGGGGAGGGCGCCTGGCCGAGAGGGAGGCAGGAGGTGGGAACCTTCCCTGCCCAGGGCAGCTCTTCTGTAAGAGCAGGGAGTGCAGCCGAGCAGCCTGCGCCTGTTGGATGCTGCTGGATGAGCAGCTCAACATGTGCCTGCAGCCCAGAAAGTCACCCTGGGCTGCATCCAGAGCGTGGGACCAGCAGGGCGAGGGAGGGGATTCCGTCCCTCTGCTCCCCTCTGGTAAGACCCCACCTGGAGCCCTGTGTCTAGTTCTGGAGTCCCCAGCACAGGGAGGATGTGGAGCTGTTTGACCGAGAGCAGAGGAGGCCACGGGGATGATCCGAGGGCTGGAGAACCTCCTGTACGAGGCCAGGCTGAGAGAGTTGGGGTTGTTCAGCCTGGAGAAGAGAAGGCCCCAGGGAGACCTTAGAGCAGCTTCCAGCACTGAAAGGGGCTCCAGGAAAGCTGGGGAGGGGCTCTGGATGAGGGAACCATTTCCAGCTCAAATAGGGGAGACCGAGATGGGATCTTAGGGAGAAATATTTCCCTGTGAGGGTGGAGAGGCCCTGGCCCAGGTTGCCCAGAGCAGTGGTGACTGCCCCATCCCTGGAGGTGTCCAAGGCCAGGTTGGATGGGGCTTGGAGCAACTGGATCCAGTGGGAGGTGTTTGGAACTGGATGGGGTTTGAGGTCCCTTCTAACCCAACCATTCCAGTGTCTGTAATTCTATGTTGCTCTTCCCACGTGTGCACAGGATGCTGCCGCTGCACAAACAGGAATTCTATTCTTGCAGCGTGACCTTCCTGCTTTCAGAGATAACGACTTAACTGCAAATGCAGCACTGCTCACTTCTCTGCCAAGGTTTGCTACGAACCGCTAGCCCAGGCTCTTAAAAAAGCAAACGTAGTAAAGGAAGCCCCTGCATTTGTCTTAGGGCACGGTGCCTTGGTGCTATAGAAATCAAGATATGCTGGAGACATCAAGCATGGTAGGTTCCTTTGATAGGAATGGTTGGACTTGATGATCCAGTGGGTCTCTTCCAACCTGGTTATTCTATGATTTTATGGTCACTCTCTAACTGCTTAATTCAAGTCAGGTCCTTCATCCTGTTGTGATTTGAAGGAGTAAAAGCAGAGGAACGGGATGCCCGGGGACAGGTTGGATGAGAGGTGCTGTGCCTGGGCAGCCCCATGGGACCAAGTGCTTGCAGGCAGCACCGGGGGGGCTGAAAGACACAAAGTCCTGGACCAGATCACATCACACACTGAAATGCTTCTTGCAAGACCAAAACCAGGCCAAGAAAACAAAATATTTTAACTAACCCTTGGAAGGATTCTTACAAACAGATTGAGACTTGTCTGAGTGAGGGGAAGGGACAGAACCGTCAGCTCTGGTGAGGTGAATGCAAACACCCACGTCTGGGCAGGCAGAAAAAGAGAAACATTTTGCAGAGTAACGTGCTGAAGGTTTGGAAATAACAGGTTGAATTTTCTCCCAGCGGCCTCCCGGACTGTGAGGAGTTGCCAGTTGATAGTGGGGCTGGCCAGGAGCAGATAAGGTGCCAGGAGGGCAGCTCCTCCCAGCCCAGGGAGGCTCCCATGCCCAGTGCCTGCCAGTTGAAGGGTTTGTCTCCCAAGGCCACTGGCTGCTGGGAAAACTGGAGCAGGGCAGCGACGTGGTGGGATCGCCACCTTCTTACCACCACCACCTCTGCCGCTGGGTGACACAGAGAGCCAGTTATGGTGGCAGAGGGACCTTTCATCTGCCTGTCCAGCCCCACTTTGGTCCCAAGGACACAGCTGCTCCCCAGAACTGCTGCCAGCAGCACCAGTGGAAATGCAGAGGGGATTCCCTGGTGGGAAGCTCTCCTCACCCTGGGCGGTGGGACCCTGGCCCAGGTTGCCCAGAGAAGCCGTGGCTGCCCCATCCCTGGAGGCCAGGCTGGATGGGGCTTTGAGCCCCTGAGCCAGTGGGAGGTGTCCCTGCCCATGGGGGTAGAACTGGATGGGATTTGAGGTCCCTTCCAACACAAACCATTCTGTGATTTGCGATTCCATGCAATGAGCTTCACGATATCTGAACACCTGCAAAGACGCAGCGGCTTTCCTAAAGCACAACGCTCTATCTCCCTCTTTATAATCCATTACTGATAAGGACAGGAAAAGAATGTGCAGAGACACGTGTCATGAAAGGGACATGGGGAGACACAAGAGGACACACAGGGGACACAGGGGGCATGAAAGGGCCTAGGGACACACACAGGGGACACAGGAAGGGACAAGGGGGGACACAGGGAGCATGCAGGGGACATGGGATACACACACAGGGGACATGGGGCATGAAGGACCCTCGGGGACACACAGGGGACATGGGGCTTATGCAGGGGACATGGGGTGACACACAGAGGGGCATGCTGGGCATGGGGGACATTGGGGACCATGGGGGAGTCATGGGAGGGTATGCCGGGCATAGTTGGGGGGGACGCAGAGCATGGGGCACATTTGGGACCCTGGGGGGGGGTCATGCAGGGCATGGTTGAGGGAGACACAGGGCATGGGATGGGGCACATCGGGGACCCTGAGGGGGTCACAGGAGGGCATGCAAGGCATGGTTGGGGGGCACGCAGGGCATGGGAGACATTGGGGACACTGGGGGGGGTCATGACGTGGCACGCAGGGCATGGTTGGGGGACACACACAGAACATGGAGGGCACTGGGGACCCTGGCAGGGGGGTGTCACAACGGGGCATGCAAGGCATGTTTTGGGGGGACATTGGGGACCCTTGGGGGTCAAGGGAGGGCATGCAGGGCATGATTGGAGGGCACAGAGGGCATAGGGGACCCTAGGGTGGGGGGTCACGGGAGGGGATGCAGAGCACGGTTTGGGGGGACACAGAGCATGGAGGACATTGGCGATCCTGGGGGGGGGCACAGGAGGGCATGCAGGACATGGTTGGGGTCACACAGGGCATAAGAGACCCTGGGAGGGGGTCACGATGGGGCATACAGGGCACGGTTGGGGGTGACACCAGGTATGGGGGGCATTGGAGACCCTAGGGGAGGTACGGGGGGGCACGCAGGGCATGGTTAGGAGGGACACAAGAGCATGAAGGGCATTGGGGATCCCGGGGCTGTCACGGGGAGGGCACGCAGGCATAGGGCACATTTGGGACCCTGGGGGTTAATGCAGGGGATGGCTGAGGGGACACAGGAAGCAGGGGAGGCCCTGGGGGCCACGCTGGTTGCCGGGAGTCGCGGTGCCCGCGGGGGGCGCGCGGCCCCTCCCTCTTTCCCTCCCTCC